>JAVGWX010000015.1:2600977-3025977 GCA_036924085.1 Ariolimax columbianus
TACTTAGCTCTAGTGTTTGAGTCTATTAAGATGGACTTGCACATTGATAAAAACTACTCTCAAAAAACTGGTTGTATACAGACTGTGTAGAGTATTCTAAACAAGTATAAAGAAGTTAAGTTAAGAGAAAAGGGAAAATGAGAGACAGACCTTGGAGGCTGTTGAGAATCAATGCTTTGCTGGAAGCTGGAGATTATTAATAGTTGATTAATTCATTAATTGATGTATTGTTCTACTTATTACCCGTTTTAAATATTGTTCCGTTCAAAATGACTTACCTAAAAAGCATGGCTCTTGAGTTGTCAGGAGATAAGGGTCTGTTGCAAGATTGCAAAGATCTTGAATCAAGTTTTGTGTGGAGGGGTCAGTAAATAATATATATTATTATTTGTTTCGGTAAAGTTATCGGAACTGTTCAGCATTTTATATCTTTGTGTCAACCAATAGTTATCTATCAGGACACGGAGTTCCGTATCGCTTTGTTTTGTATGGTAAGCGGTATGGTTAGATTAGATGATTTGGATTTTTATTTTCGCATAGTGTGTTAGACTGACTGTATTATTTATTTTTGTGTGCATATGTGCACAGGACTTAGCACGCATTTTTTTAGTGAATGTATTTTCCATTGAAAAACTACTTTGCTGAATCCGGTTATACGCCTTTTGCGGATGGAATCTTTCTCCGTAATAACTTCGCTACTTATTTTGGCTTCATAAATTTTATAAATTGTTTCACCTTTTTCGTTCATCCTCAGATCAAGGTCATGTTTCCTCTTACATCTTCAGACCAAGGTCGCGCTTCCTCTTACATCCTCAGACTAAGGTCCTGTTTCCTCTTACATCCTCAGACCAAGGTCCTGCTTCCTCTTACATCCTCAGACAAAGGTCCTGTTCCCTCTTACATACTCAGACCAAGGTCCTCCTTCCTATTACATCCTCAGACTAAGGTTTCTCTTACATCCTCAGATCAAGGTCCCGGTTTCTCTTACAAAGAACACCATTGTTTGTAAGGCTGAAGTTGGCTTGACCTCATTATTTGACATGCTCAGATCTGTTTATGGGGAAGATCCTTCAAAATGTATTAGTTAGTTAGCTAGTTAGTTAGTTAGTTAGTTAGTTAGTTAGCTAGTTAGTTAGTTAGTTAGTTAGCTAATTAGTTAGTTAGTTAGCTAGATAGTTAGTTAGTTAGTTAGCTAGTTAGTTAGTAAGTTAGTTAGTTGGTTAGCTAGTTATTTAGTTAGTTATTTAGTTAATTAGTTAGTTAGTTAGTTAGGTATTTAGTCGGTCGGTCGGTCGGTCGGTCGTTCGGTCGGTCGGTCGGTCGGTCGGTCGGTCGGTTGCCTATCGGAAGTAGAGATGATGACAGAGCTTAATGTGATTATTCAGACGTGACCGCATATGATTGTGCAGTCCGATCTGAGAGGGACAAACTCTGCCTAACAAGCTGTGAGTTTGCTTTGCTCTAATGGTTGCTAACCATCCAACGCAGCCGAGTATTAAGCTGCTCAAGCCTAGCCCGCCGAGCAGGAAACCTTTCTCCCGGCTACATCCAGCTAATACCATACCTGGGACCTGCATGGTGGCATATGTCCCAGTAGAAGTACAGGTCGACTAACAACTAAAAACTAAAAACATAGAAAGAGCAGAATAAGACAGATAAGAAAATGAAAGTTGCTGTAGTTGTTGTTGTTGTTGTTTTTGTAGTTGTTCTTGTTGTTGTTTTTGTTGTTGTTGTTATTGTTGTATTCCTACAATAAGTCAGTTTACTCTCGTGTCTTGAAATGAGCGTTAAGCGCCGGGTTGCAGTAGCTATGCTCGCATCCTGAGTGTGCTAATAAAAATAACTCAGATCCTCCAGGCGGTTGTGCATTGATTGATTTCAGCTGCGTATCGCTCATGACTGCGGGGATTGTTTCAATCACCCAGCTCGTTAGTCAGGCTGCCGTGAAAACAGCCTTTTTGAAGGGAGAACAAAGAGAAAGCCGATGCGGGAGTCTTGGCCAGTGTATTTTGCCTGACTCTAACATGTCTGATCAGTATATTTTGCCTGATCCTGACTAACATGTCTGATCAGTATATTTTGCCTGACCCTGACTAACATGTCTGATCAGTATATTTTGCCTGACCCTGACTAACTTGTCTGATCAGTATATTTTGCCTGACCCTGACTAACATGTCTGATCAGTATGTTTTGCCTGACCCTGACTAACATGTCTAATCAGTATATTGTGCCTGACCTAGACTAACATGTCTGATCAGCATATTTTGCCTGACCCTGACTAACATGTCTGATCAGTATATTTTGCCTGACCCTGACTAACATGTCTGATCAGTATGTTTTGCCTGACCCTGACAAACATGTCTGATCAGTATATTTTTGCCTGACCCTGACTAACATGTCTGATCAGTATATTTTGCCTGACCCTGACTAACATGTCTGATCAGTATATTTTGCCTGACCATGACTAACATGTCTGATCAGTATGTTTTGCCTGACCCTGACTAACATGTCTGATCAGTATATTTTGCCTGACCCTGACTAACATGTCTGATCAGTATGTTTTGCCTCACCCTGACTAACATGTCTGACCAGTATGTTTTGCCTGACCCTGACTAACATGTCTGATCAGTATATTTTGCCTGACCCTGACTAACATGTCTGATCAGTATATTTTGCCTGACCCTGACTAACTTGTCTGATCAGTATATTTTGCCTGACCCTGACTAACATGTCTGATCAGTATGTTTTGCCTGACCCTGACTAACATGTCTAATCAGTATATTGTGCCTGACCTAGACTAACATGTCTGATCAGCATATTTTGCCTGACCCTGACTAACATGTCTGATCAGTATATTTTGCCTGACCCTGACTAACATGTCTGATCAGTATATTTTGCCTGACCCTGACTAACATGTCTGATCAGTATGTTTTGCCTGACCCTGACTAATATATCTGATCAGTATATTTTACCTGACCCTGACTAACATGTCTGATCAGAATAATTTGCCTGACCCTGACTAACATGTCTGATCAGTATGGTATGCCTGACCCTGACTAACATGTCTGATATGTATCGTCGCCTTACAAACGGTAGTCTCCTCTGTCCAAGATGGCGTCGAGAAACAATGTAAACAAGAAGAAGTTGCAGAGCAAGAAGAAGACCACGAAAAAGAAGGACAGATTATGTCAGTGAGACACTGAAAAACACGGAATGACAACAACATTGGCGACAAAACTTGCACACGACAAAAAAACTGAACCTTCCCACGGGGTGGCAGACTAACTTCAGTTCAATCACAACATACTGGTCAGACATGTTAGTCAGGGTCAGGCAAAATATTCTGGCCAAGGCCCTCACCTCGGCTTCCTCGTAGCCTTCGCCAGACTGTTTTCATGGCATCCTGGCAAACGAGGTGAGGGATCGACGTGGTCCCGGCAGTAGTGAGTGACACACAGATAAACCTAAGCATAGCAAAAACGGCTGGAGAACCCAGGCCCACCTTCATCAGCACCCTCGGGATGTGAGGAAAGCTACTACAACCCCTCACTTAACGCAATTTTTAGGGCGCACAAAAGAGTAACCTACTCATTGTAGGCATTCGCAAACAACAATATCACCTCTACACGGCGTCTAATGGCACAGATATAGTGAAAGATTAAATGATAAGACGAGACAGACTAACAAAATATCTTCTCTTTGGGGAATTACAGTTGGGGAAAAGGTCTCGGGTCCGGCCATTACTTCGGTACAAGGATGTGTGTGAGCGGGATATGAATGATACAAGAATCGATTTGGAATCATGGGAACAGGACGCCATGGAACGTGTAACATGGAGGTGCAGGATTAAGCATGGAATACAGACACAGGAGATGCTGATTGCTGATAGGCTAAGGACCCAGCGTTTGAGAAGACACGCCACACCATGCGATGCCGCAAACGGTCCTGATTTTCCTTGCACACACTGTAGACGACTCTTCTCTGCCCGGATTGGTCGTACGAGTAACATTCGTTACCGCCATGGACTGTAGTTACATTTTTATTTCAAAGCACAACTACCATCGTATGACAAGACGGAAACAACTGGTGATGAAAAAGAGAAAGAATAACAAGATGATAAGACAAAGTAAAAGATTACAGAGAATAACAAGAAGAAAACAGAGAACTATAGCAAGAGAAACCATAACAAATAAAATTTGACGAGCGACCAGAATACGAATTCATTGTAACTTATAGACCTCTGACAAACACACAATAATATATACACAAATTCTATCCCACTCGGTGCACCATACATGTATTTTGGAAAGTCACCTCATTCCTTATCCGGATTTATGGTTCTGTGACAATATAGTTTCTAAAGTAAGGGATGGGCCTCGTTGCACACCTAACGACTAAACTATTTTTAGTTTTCGTCTGAGATCATTTAGTTCCAGTGAGACAAAAAACGGTTGCATTGTCGTTCAGTTTTGGGTTTTCGGTTCTCGTGCGTTAATTCATCCATTCTGAAATTTTAGTCATTCCATGACCACACGGGTTTCCGTACAAAAATAATTATAAGTGCCTGGCTATCAGGGTGCAGTTTTGTTGTTTTTTGTGGGCCCTAAAAAGGACCTTGATGCTGGTTTGTGCGTTTTGTGGGCCCTGAAAAGGGCCGTGGGGGGAACAGATTACCAAGGATCGCTGAAGCTACAATTTGAAAAGATTTAACTCAGCGCCATAACTTTGACAACAGTGTTCAGAGTCACGTGGGACTTATGTGCTAATAATATGTAATGGCGTTCCTCTACGGGCATGGACCTGGAACGGGACGCATGCGCAGAAAAGACAGTAAATTATGGCAGTCTTTATGGAAACGCGGTTAAAACAACGTCCTGTGATTGAATTCTGGATCGTGGAATGTTGTGTCCATCGTGATGCATCGAGGAAGGGCTGAGGTAAATGGTGTCGCCTGTGTGGATGTCAGTGATGTCAGGAGGTGGGCATGGACTGGGAAAGTGGGGCAATCTAGCCACGACGAACATGCATGACAAGTCTCTCGGAGGACGACCAATCACAGGTCAGGGCCTCGGCGGGAAAAGTGACGAAGGCCATCTGTTGAAACTGATAGGTTCTTGGAGCATGCAAAAATGGCAGCTTCTGTCGATATGTGAAAAGTTTGCATACACTTCAAGCACCGTCGCTGCATATTCACGTTGGCAAGCACGCATTTCTTGAGCGATACTCGCCAACACACGAGTCGACAGTGGCTGCATTGAAGCGTCTCGTTTGACGACAATTGGCCTCACCCAAAGTCCAGCCCTGATCTGGCACCTTGTGACTTCTTCCTCTTTCTGAAGCTGAAGTAACACCTCAAAGGGCCATCTTTACGCTTCTGGCGAGGAGCTGCAAGCCTCTGTGCATGTCTGGTTTCGGAAGAAGACGTCTGATTTTGTCCACGACGGGATGCAACAATTTGCCTTTACGTTTGTGTGTGGCGACTGCGACAAGAACTAATGACACATTACCTAACCAGGCTTGCAGGCAATGTTTAGCACATGTGTCAATCTTGCACATGAATGAAATTATCTTCTCAAAGGCAGAACTTTCCAAAATTCCCTCGTAATTGGAAACGACAAGCCTTATCCAGCGAATGTGGGCATCCATTGTTCATGTTTGGGTGCGAATCGTCGTTCCATTGGTCTAATTAAGTCGCGAGGATACGTGGTGATGTGGAAAAGTCTTTCTAAGGGCATGTGTAAGGTCGTTGATACGATCAGTCCATACCTCTGCATTGTTTCTCAGAAGGGCAATTGGAAATCTTCTTTCATGCGTGGATATTTTCAGGAGGGATGGACGGAATATTTTTGTCTAAGTCGTTCAACATATTGTATATCCACTTGTGTCGGTAGGTGTCGTGGGGAGGTGCGGTTTTCTTTCGCGTGCCAGATCTGTTGTCCATGTTGTTGCCACGTGTTTTGTCAGTGTCACGCAAATACCTTCTATCCATCTTTTTCTTGGTCTGCTTCTTGCTCAGAAAACCCTGATGTCTGGTAATGTAGATACGCTCAGCTGGTAGCTTTAGTTGCATTCTTGTTAGGTGTTCGAAACAGTTTAATTTCTTTCTTTCCATGTGCTCAATGCATGGTGTTGTACCCACCGACTGCCTGATTACTTCTCCTTTCCATGTACTCAATGCATGGTGTTGTACCCACCATCTGTCTGATTACTTCTTTTCGTACTCTGTCCAGCCTTGTGACCCCGACAATCCTGTGACCCCGACATCCTTGTGACCCCGACAATCCTGTGACCCCGACAATCATGTGACCCCGACAGCCTTTCTCAAACACCTCATTTCACATACCTTGACTTTTCTTTTCTTCTTGTTTGTCCATGTTTGACACTGGTAGCAGAGAGTTGGTATAATATGACTATTTATCAGCTGTCTCTTTGTCTTCATTGGAATGTATTTGTTGTCTTAGCGATGGCGAAAGCTGATAGGACACCGCATTTACCTTGTGTATTCTTAACTCCATCTTTCTGGCCATCCTTCCATCTTGTGTGAAGAAGTTACACAAAAATGTGAATGTTGTGACTTGTTTGAATTATGTGCATTTTAGCTGAATATTTAGTGCGCACTTCTGTGACGAATTGTGCAGTCAAAGAACAGCTCGTATTCGGGCGAATAGTACCGAGCAATCGAATACAAATAGGTCAAAGGGAATCGTGATAGGCATTTTCTTCTTTCGTGCTGCTGGCCATTTCAAGGGTCGTCTCAGAGAGGAGGGATGTCCTACTAGCCTATCATGAGGCTTCTCAGAGAGGTAGGATGTCCTACTGGCCTATCATGGGTCGTCTCAGAGGAGGGATGTCCTACTGGCCTATCACAGGTCGTCTCAGAGAGGAGGGATGTCCTACTAGCCTATCATGAGGCTTCTCAGAGAGGTAGGATGTCCTACTGGCCTATCATGGGTCGTCTCAGAGGAGGGATGTCCTACTGGCCTATCACAGGTCGTCTCAGAGAGGTAGGATGTCCTACTAGCCTATCACAGGTCGTCTCAGAGAGGTAGGATGTCCTACTAGCCTATCATGGGTCGTCTCAGAGGGGTAAGATGTCCTACTGGCCTATCACAGGTCGTCTCAGAGGGGTAGGATGTTCTACTAATCTATAACGGGTCGTGTCAGAGAAGCGGGATGTTCTACTGGCCTTATCACAGGGCGTCTCAGAGAGGTAGGTTGTTCTACTGGCCTTATCACAGGGTGTCTCAGAGAGGTAGGATGTTCTACTGGCCTTATCACAGGGCGTCTCAGAGAGGTAGGTTGTTCTACTGGCCTTATCACAGGGCGTCTCAGAGAGGTAGGTTGTTCTACTGGCCTTATCACAGGGCGTCTCAGAGAGGTAGGTTGTTCTACTGGCCTTATCACAGGGCGTCTCAGAGAGGTAGGTTGTTCTACTGGCCTTATCACAGTGGGTCTCAGAGAGGTAGGTTGTTCTACTGGCCTTATCACAGGGCGTCTCAGAGAGGTAGGTTGTTCTACTGGCCTTATCACAGGGCGTCTCAGAGAGGTAGGTTGTTCTACTGGCCTTATCACAGGGCGTCTCAGAGAGGTAGGTTGTTCTACTGGCCTTATCACAGGGCGTCTCAGAGAGGTAGGTTGTTCTACTGGCCTTATCACAGGGCGTCTCAGAGAGGTAGGTTGTTCTACTGGCCTTATCACAGGGCGTCTCAGAGAGGTAGGTTGTTCTACTGGCCTTATCACAGTGGGTCTCAGAGAGGTAGGATGTTCTACTGGCCTTATCACAGGGCGTCTCAGAGAAGCGGAATGTCCTACTGGCCTTATCACAGGGCGTCTCAGAGAGGCGGGCTGTTCTACTGTTCTTGCCATGGCACCTCACAGAGGCGGGATGCCTACATTTATTGTTATCGACAAGTGAGAAGTTTGTGCTGCGTTAGGTGTAACGTCCTAAGTCAGAGCCACTCTCGATCCATCGATGTCGAGGTCGTCCTCTTGCACGTGGACCGTAGAACTGCATATAACAGACCTTCACTGCAGGGTGGCTAGTACTCATCCGGACCAAGACACCCGGACCGCTTGATGTTTCGGGGTGTCAGGTGTAGGCACTCAATGGGTCTGTCCCGTCTGTCTGCCCCAGATTGTCTTTCCGGCTGCACTTCTCACACAGCGCATCTCACAGCTGTGAATCCAACCCTATTTCTAGTAAGAATCATGATTGTCATGTGTAACTCACTGTATCGATGAAATCATGATTGTACTAGTTATAAAATATGTGGGTAACATGACCCGAGGATCATTGTGGTGAGTTCTGGTAGCAAAGGACAGGATAGATAGTGGACAGGTTAAAACCAAACGTGCGAATAGCACCGTCTGCGGGCAAAGATGCAGCAGTGAATGAAATGGAAGCAGCCAGAGACTCACAGCTTCGCCGCTTGCATCAGGGTCAGCGAAACCAGAGCTGACCAAGATCTTGTCCGCCTTCATGTGGCGGCCCTTGAAATAGGCTGCAACCATGAGCCTGGCTTAAACATAACAGATCGAAGAGAGAAGGCAAACCTGATCCTAAAAATACCGTGCTGAAATCGAATGTGCCGGGCCGAAAGGCTAAGCTGTAAACTACGACACCACATCACAACGCCAAGTTATCAGGATATGTGTTTGTCAGGCCAGATTGTCCATCAGGCTTGACAAGCTGAAGCCTCGAGCCGCTGAGCCTCTTGGGGCACGTGCATGAGATAAACAAATATGTGATACAGCTGTTTCTTATCATCATCATGTTGCATGCTTCTTACGGAGAGTCTGGCTCATCATCATCATCATCATCAAATGCCGTCTACTAAACGAAGGTTGACGGTAATGGATTTCCATCTGTCTCTGTCTCGCTCCAGACTGGTACATACCACGCTGGTACATGCTGGTATAGGCTGGTACATGCAGTCAAACTGTGTCACCGATCACATCTTGATGTTGTCTTTCCGTCTTTACCGTCTTGTCTGTCGCCCTTCGGCTCTTTTGCCCTTCTCTCTTGCCTTCCACACTTGTCCTCCACTCATGCCCGTCACTCTTGCGCACCACTCTTTCCTTCCACACTCGCCCTCCACTCTTGCCCTCCACTCTCGCCCTCCACTCTTGCCCTCCACCCTTTCTCTACACTCTTGCCCTCCAGACTTGCCCTCCCCTCTTGTCCACCACTCTTTCCTTCCACACTCGCCCTCCACTCTTGCCCTCCACTCTTGCCCTCCACTCTTGCCCTCCACTCTTGCCCTCCACTCTTGCCGTCCACGCTTGCTCTCCACTCTGCTCTTCACTCGGCCTCCACTCTCCCCTTCAAGATAACCTTTAGCAGACTGTCATGGCGCTTGACATGACCCAAATATTTTATGTTATCTACTTTGTATTTCCTCCAGAAGTGTCTGCCCCACCTGGAGAACCTCAATATTTGTTTCTTATATTTCCAAGAAACTCGTCCAAGTTTTCTGAATACCGGCATTTCTAAGGCTTCAATATTATTTTCAATTTGTCTTGTTCAGGGTTCAGGCTTCTGCTCCATACAATAAAACGGAATGCACATCGCATTTTATTATTCTAATTCTAAAAGATCTGAGATATCTGCTCGGACAGAAGTGTATCGCTCATTCTGTTAAATCTATTTTTGGTAATTGCAATTCTTTTGATGATCTCCCTTTCGTATTTGCCATCAGCTGAAATGAGTTGGCCAAGGTATACATAGCTTGAAACCTGTTCCAGTAATTTCTCCATTTATGTGGATGACAGATTTTGGACTTTCTTTCTTGTTAGTCACCACCATAACTTTAGTGTTTTTGATGTTGACTACCAACCCATAATGTTAACTTTTGCTGGTTATCTTATCTATTCAGTTCTGTGGATATACTGGATCCTCTGCTATTAACATTGTATCCTCAGCATATCTGATATTATTGAAGCTACCTACTACTATATCCAGGCATACCATCTATGTCTTTGAAAACCTGTTCTGTGTATACATAAACAAGCAAAGGGAGAGCACACACCCCTGTCTTATTCCTGTTTTAATATATACTAGGTGACCCCCCTCTCTAAATCTCGCACAAACTGATTTATTCCAATATAAGTTTGTGATCAGTTTAATATCCTTACGGTCTAGATCGATATCCTCCAAAAATCTTATTAACTGTTTGTGCTATATCAAACGCTGAAGTGTAATCAATGAAGCAGGCGTATACGTCCTTTAACATATCCATGTATTTTTCTACAATCATTCTCATACAGAAAGTTCCTTCTCATGTTCCGCGGTTCTGCTGGAAACCAAATTGTACCACATCTGCCTCTTGGTTGATCTTTTCTTTCATTCTTTCCTGTACGATTTACGGAAGTATTTTAGTGATATGCCTGATCAAACGTATAATCCGAAAGTCCAATTTACTATTTGGGTCTTCTTAGGCAACATGATGAGCTCAGAAACCGTTAGGTCTCGCTTGTAATGGCCTATCTGTAAGACCTTTTAGTAAGCTCTACCGCTTAGGTCACCACCTTCCTCATAACCTCTTTAATGTCCCTTGTCCATCTTCTCGGGTTTTTTAGGGCCAGATACATGGCCATAGATACATGGCCATATATCTGGCCAAATGGGAAACAGAGCATACTGGCTACACAAGAAATGATGCTTATTACCAGTTGAACAGAAGCGAGCAGATCGTGGTGTAACAGTTCCCGGCGGAGCAAGAGAGTTTAGGACAGGGATGATATGGTTGCTGATAATAAAGGTACCTGAACATGTTAAAGCTTAAAGGTATCTAAATGCGTGTCAAGGTCACCCACCGTCTCAACAAATAAAAACAGAGTTGGGGTAAAGAATGTGGACAGGTAGGAGCTGACCACTGGCGTGCAGATTTGGGTAGTGGGAGAATGAGTGACAGACGCGACGGCAGCGGAGCTTGCTGCGATAGATGAGTGACAGGTGTGCAAAGTATTTCGTTCCAATAAGACTGAATAGAGCCATCCCCTTGAGATCCATTGGTCAGCTCTGATACTGCTTGAGTGTATATAACTCGAGACAAAGTTGAGCTGAAGAGGCTGGATGATAGAGGCTGGATGAGAGAGGCTGGATGAGAGAGGCTGGATGGAGAGGAGAGGGGAGCAAGAGAGTGAATGTAGATAGGAGTCTGGTTTAGCTCAACGACTTAGATAGAGGAGCGATTGATAGACTGTTGGACGAATGTTAGTGATAGAACAGAATCGCGCAAATAGGTGTGAGTTTTGTATTAATAGATATTCTGAACGTATGTTGTAAGCAGGACACATTGTGAACGAGGTATGTCCAGATCGCCCGCCTAAGGGGATTTGAGAGGAAGATTTTGATAAGATGTGTTGATGGAGCAGATCTGAGAGGTGTGTGTGACAATAGAACCGGGTTTTGGATAGTTGGGAATTCCATCAAGAGCTAATGCTTACAATTTCCGCTTCAGTTAATATGTATATTAACATATATATTTATAATATAGGAATATTTAGTTAAGATGATGTGTATTGTATTGTGTTTGTAATTTCACTACTGTTTTTTCTGGTATGAGTATTAAATAATAAATATGCCATCTGTTGTGTGCTATATTATTTGCTGTGTGTGGTCAAGAATGATGTCGATGAGTGTGATAATGTTCTAAGTTAGAATAACCCTTAGACGAACAGTAGGGTCTGTTACAGTGGTCTTCAGACTCCGCACAGACCTCAACAGACTGAGGTACCATCTATTCAATAAACTGAAGATAGATGACACTGACGAATGCACGTGTGGTACAGGGAAAATGACCGCTGAACATCTGCAAGATTGCCCGACATACGAGGACCAGATAAAGCACATGTGGCCATCACCAGTGCCAACACTAGACAAGCTCTATGGCAGTGTCGACAGCCTCAGGATAACAGCAGCTTTCTTCAAACAAATTCAAGTTGACGTAAAAAGGCAGAAGTATCACTAATTAATTATAGTTACTCCCAGCAAGATATTTTTTGTGTGTTTTGTTTTTGCGTTCGCCTTATTTCTCCAATCCTCAAGGCGGTATGCGATGCACTGTGGTTTTTATTGTGTAGGCCCTGTGCATCCGACTTCAGCATGCATTTTATGTAAGGGTTTGCTTCCCCGGGGTAACGGCCGGTGCTGTGTTGGGGATCGAACCCAGCACCTTCGGGTTGTGAGCCGTACCACTTAACCACTAGGCCACGCCATTCCCTCCAGCAAGATATAACCCATTCAGGTAGAACTAGAAGAAACAGTCCCGGTCTGATTTTGATGTTCCTTGCTACCTGGCCATACAAAAACGCGAGTTCTCCCAGGACACCCTCGGCAATTTTAAAAACAGAGCTGCACGCAGCAATCGAAGCTTCCAAAAGTGGGGGAGGAGAAACAATTAAAGGACAACAGAGAAGCTGTTTGTGCGAGTGCGTGCAAATAATTCAGGTCACAGCAAAGATTGCATCACCTAGAGATGTTCCATCACTGACCAAAAAGTCAAGTCCCTCACCTACAGATATTCCATCACTTACCCAAAAAGTCAAGTCCCTCACCTACAGATATTCCATCACTTACCCAAAAAGTCAAGTCCCTCACCTACAGATGTTCCATCACTTACCCAAAAAGTCAAGTCCCTCCCCTACAGATGTTCCATCACTTACCCAAAAACAGCAAGTCCTTCACCTGCAGATGTTCCATCACATACCCAAAAAGTCAAGTTCCTCACCTACAGATGTTCCATCACTTACCCAAAAAGTCAAGTCCCTCACCTACAGATGTTCCATCACATCAAAAAAGTCAAGTCCCACACCTACAGATGTTGCGTCACTCACCCAAAAAGTTGAGTCCCTCACCTGCAGATATTGCGTCACTCACCCAAAAAGTCGAGTCTCTCAGATTGACGAATTTAGTTACAGGGAAATGTTAGTTGACCATCGCAAACGTATCGCCAAACGGTCTTGTCTTGATGATGTAACTTACGCTGTATTGTGATTATAGTGAGGAAGTAACTGCGCTGGTCACCAACCTCACTCTATGGTCACGAACTGCCTTGGACCAGTGTGAGACATAAGTCAAGACAACTGGAGGTAGCTGAGAATGCAGACACTCTGGCCCCATTCCCGTGAGACCTGAGTTCGCTTGAAACTTGCAAGACAGGATCACCCATTATTTCCGTTCACCGCTTGAAATATAGAAACACTGAATAGATTTTTGACGGACGCAAAAATGTAGGAGGCGGAGAAAGTTCAGGAGACCAATAGGAATGAAACCCCTGTCCCGTATGAAACGAAGCAACACGAGAGTTGAGAAAAAAAAGAAAACATGGGTCTCAAAGATAAAGCACTGCAAGTTGTTGTACTGGCTAGAGCTTTTTTGTTTAGCGCTGCACTAGAGTTAGAAGAGCTCTGAGTTATCCAGAGGCGTTATGTGGTTGAATCAGACGTACCTGTGCTTGAGACTCAACACAGAAAAACACACTAACATGAGAATGAGACGGGTCTCTGAACGGACAGACGATAGTATGAGAACCAGAGACAGTGCAAAGATCAGATAACAAGACCAGATATTGAGACCTGAAACAGGATATTGAGACATGAGACAGGATATTGAGATCTGAGACAGAATATTGAGACCTGAGACCAGATCTTGAGATCTGAGAAGGAATATTGAGACCTCAGACCAGATCTTGAGGTTTGAGACACGATATTGAGACCTAAGACAGAATATTGAGACGTAAGATCAGATCTTGAGATTTGAGACAGGATACTGAGACCTGAGACCAGATATTATGACCTGAGAGGTAGAGGTGAAGGTTGGGTAGAGGTGAAGGTTGGGTAAAGGTGAAGGTTGGATGGAGGTGAAAGTTGGAGGAAGGTGAAGGTTGGGTAGAGGCGTAGGTTGGATAGGGATGAAGGTTTGATGGAGATGAAGGTTGGATGGAAGTGAAGGTTGGATGGAGGTGAAGGTTGGGTAGAGGTGAAGGTTGGATGGAGGTGAAGGTTGGATGGAGGTGAAGGTTGGATGGAGGTGAAGGTTGGGTAGAGGTGAAGTTTGGATGGAGGTGAAAGTTGGACGGAGGTGAAGGTTGGGTAGAGGTGAAGTTTGATGGAGGTGAAAGTTGGACGGAGGTGAAGGTTGGGTAGAGGTGAAGGTTGAATGGAGGTGAAAGTTGGATGGAGGTGAAGGTTGGGTAGAGGTGAAGGTTGGATGGAGATCAGAGAAGAACGTGCACAAGGACACGATTTGCCATATACTACGTGGAGATCTCAAAACAGGTTAAGGACAGGTGGGTCATGATGTGCGTCTTACCTGAAAATGTAGGGACATGCCGACAATGAACACCTGATTATATGTCCTGGGATGAATGAATCCTGTGCGATGAATGAATCCTGTTCGATGGATGAATGAATCCTGTTCGATGGATGAATGAATCATGTTCGATGGATGAATGAATCCTGTTCGATGGATGAATGAATCCTATGCGATGGATGAATGAATCCTGTTCGATGGATGAATGAATCCTATGCGATGGATGAATCCTGTTCGATGGATGAATCCTGTTCGATGGATGACCGGATGGTGGATGACCGGATGGTGGATGACCAGATGGTGGCAAATGAAAGATAATTGACTGTAGCTGGTTTTGGAGCTAAAATTATTTGAGGTGGCCGGACAGAGAAAGTATCTAGCACGTTATATATGTACGGTTAGCAAGCAATACCAGATCGATATAAACAGATTGACAAAATAAAAGATACTTTCAGCATAGTGTGTGTGCATAAACTGTTTCTATTCAACTTTAAAAACGGAATTTGACGATCAAATTGTGGTCATAGATAGATGTGGCGCTATGTACATTCAAAGGTGTCTATCGAGGAGAATAATTATTGATTTTAAGAAATCGCTGTTGCGTGAAATTGTTTACAAATTTATTAATGATCAAAACGGTGCAAATCTATATTTGCGGAGGATATTTGCACATGTGTCGCTATTTGAGCCGGTCAAATTTTCACCGGAAAAAGTCAGGACCAGGATGTGTTGTGTTTGCTCAAACAGACCAGAGGTATGTATTTTAAGCCCGTGTAAATTTCCAAACCAAGACATGCATTAACTGTCATAAGGTGCGCGTGTTATGAAGATGTTCAGTGTTGGCGGAGTAAAGCTAGCTTCTATAGGTCCTCAACAAAACTGTGCCTGTGACCTGTGGAGACACCAACACCTTCTATCTGGCGAGTATATTCAAATTGAATTCTGACTGTAGAGAATAGCTTCTTTGGATATATAAATACTAAGCATTGTTTCGTTATTCTGCGTGGAGCATCATCATCCTCGTGAGTCCCGTAACCTAGAAGGTCGTTATGGCAGTTTGTCGAACCAGTTCCCGCCAAACGTCTCGATTTTTCGCCAGGGTATTAGTTTCATCTACAGACCTTCTCCATTTCTTGTTTGGTCTCCCTCAACGACGCTTCTAATGCACAGTGCCTTACAGGACGGTCTAGATCCTGCACGGGGAATATGAAGATCAAAATTTGAGTTTTAATCATTTGGATATCGAGAAGAAATTGTCAAAGAAGTTGTGACTATTTGTCCGTATTAAAAGTGTGTGTTTTTTTTAAATAATGGCGTTAACGGACAAGGTACTTTTGTTTGTGAGATGGCTATACGTTGTGTGTTTATATTTAAGTGTATGCTCGTGTGTGATTCAAGAATTAAGGAATGTGACAGCAGACGTGGGTAGACACCACTTGACACGTACTCTTAAAGATGTCTGGCCAGAACTACATGCCCGTACTAAACAAGAGAAGAGTGGTGGAGTTTTAATGAAAGGGGCGACATTACTGGGCTCAAACACGTCTCTAGAAAATGTGGATCTAAATGATCTCCCTATTACACCAATGTGTGCAAACTCTACAAGATCAGTCGTCAGTCACCTGGGACATGCACCCACACGTGGCCCGTGCGCCCTCAGATATGACGGGGATGAAATAACTGTAGATTGTAGAGGCCTCGGGCTGACAGACGTCAACCCTGCCTGGTTCCCAGAGAACACGACAACCATTATTCTAGACAACAATAAGATGGCGTCTGTACCGAACTGCACGTTCACACATCTGGTGAATCTCCGCAGGCTAAATATAGCATACAACAAGGTCAAGGACATAGCCATCAATGCTTTCATAGGACTGAGCGGTTTACAGGAGTTGAATTTAGAATTTAACGACCTGGCAAGGGGCAGGTACTCCCATCTGTTTGAAGCCTTTGCCCCCTTAACAGGTTTAAGGAACCTAGGCTTACGGGATGACCGGGTCAGCGTTTGGTTTCCAGGAGACTTTAATTACTCGTTCCTTGAGCATCTTCAGGGGTTGACAGCGTTAAGTATTGACACCTCGGGTGAAACAATGCATCTTGGAAGTGAGTTTGCTGCCTTGAAGGATTTATCCACTTTAGAGATAGCGGGTAACTCTAAATACATCGATAACACAAGTTTTATAAATGTGCAATCTGTCACAGAGTTAATTATTCACGGACTGCCATCGCTGTCCAACTTTAGCGATGATGCGCTCAAACCCTTACAGAACCTAGATGGGCTAACAGTGGTGGACGTCAACATAGGGGTTGAGAAGACGCTGGAGATCGTGAAACCTCTGATGGGTAGAAACATGACCAGGATATATTTCTCAAACGTCAATTTTAACGAGGATGAAGGATTTTCTAGTGCGTTACATAACGATGGTATTCTGGATTCCAACAAGACGAGATATTTACTAAAAATCTGTGTCAAAGAATTTACCCTGTTAGATAGTAACATTGTCGTTGTTAGGCAAGATGCATTTTTGAACGACATCTGGAATGATTGTCTTCAAAGTTTGGATATTTCCGGGAACCGTTTAATAGGAACAAACCTTGCATTTATCCGAATGTTAAATATGAAAAATGTCCAAGTTGTTGCTGCAGAGAATGAGATGTAGTCGTGTTACGTGAGCACATCTTTCCCCGACAGTGGCGTATCACGATCTAGTGTTCGGGCAGAAACGTCATCTTCGCTGAAAGCAAGGAGATTGAGGAGGATAGACAAGAAATGGAGCAGAAGCAGAAGTAATTATGAGCAGACTTCACATGACCAAAACACTGGAAAGGTTCACCAGGATTTGAATGCCAAATCTAATGATGGACAGACACAATCTCGCTTCCAGAACATGTCCTCGTGTGTATCAGAACCTGGTCCTCAAAGCCAGTTAAGATTTCCAGGATATTTTTTTGCAACCGTCTCGCTCTCGCTGCAGGAACTCCGAATAGCCAGTTCGGTGAGAAAAGATGACCTAGACCTCAACATTCAGTTAGTTGGTGCGAGAAACATGGACTACTTAGATATTCGGGACAGCGGCTTTGGTAAATTTCTTGGACAGATTACCGGCCTTGAAACTTTGAGGGTACTCATGATATCCGGAAATGACGTCTCCATCTTATCTGAGACATTCTTTGACAGCTTCTGCAATCTGGAAGAACTAGATTTATCAAATTGTAAATTAGACCCATTGTTGTTTGCGAATCAAAGTTCTAGAGTGTTTCAGAGACTTTCAAGTCTGAAACGATTAGATGTTTCTCTAAACCTTTTGTTTATGTTTGACAAGAAAATATTTGCCCAAAATGGCCGCCTGGAAGAACTGAATTTGTCCAAAAATCGGTTCCAACATATTCCGTTTGATTTACGGAACACGCCAGAACTGAGATATCTAGACTTGAGCGAGAATTCGATCACTTTATTGAGTCCCGAAGAAAGGGATGGTCTGGATCAGTTAGCGGGAAGAGCTAAAGGAATGAAAGTCTTCTTGGCTAGGAACATCTTGTCGTGTGATTGTAAAAGCATTCCCTTCTTGCGGTGGCTTAGAGAGACCAATGTCTCCCTGGACCAAGACGGCAACTTTACCTGCATGGATGACAAGGGGGAGCTGACTTATACAGGTGTGTTCTCAGACCTGGAAGAGCTTTGGCGCAGGTGCTGGGGAGCATTTTTCTTGTCTCTTGCTATCAGTCTTCTTATGAGCATGTTCGTGGGTTTTCTGAGTTTCTTCCTGATCTGGAAGAACAAGACATTGATCCAATCAGCTTTGTTGAGACTTTTTGGAGGTTATAGACTGAAATCTCCCACGGATTACAAAACTGGAGTTTTTATCGGGTATGCAGACGAGGAGTACGTGTTCCCATGTATGGAGTTGAGGCCTTTTATAGAGGAAGGGCTACAACTCAGCGCGTATGTTCAACAACGAGATATGGATGCTGCCGCTGACATCGCTAGCGAGATTGCTAATGCTGTCAATTCTAGTTGGAGGAGCCTTCTAGTGTTTAGTCAGAGCTTCCTTGACAACTACACCTGGTCCATGTTCACATACAGGACGGCTTTGTACTCGCAGACGCCAGTTAATCCCGCCAGAGTTGTGGTTCTCGTGCTGAAGAGCCTGGAAAGGAAGCTCCCAATGGAGATCGTCAGCGCTGTATCAGAAGATAATATCATAGTGGTGCGCAGTTGGAAGATGGGTTACCAACTTAAAGAGAAGTTGCGGACTCGTCTGCTCCCCGTTTAGATACAAAATTTAATCGTTAGCTTTTCATGTCTGTTTTAAAATTGTTACAACTTTAAAGGAAATTGTGAGCTTGTCATCTCAACAGCCACAGACATACAACTCCAATGTTTTAAAAATGTATTCGTAATCAACATCAAGAGTTATACCTGACGACTTTGCCGATCCATTTCTGTCCTTGACCCATTTCCGCACGTCAGGTGTCCTCTCCTTTCCCGCCAGACAATCACGTGATAACATACTTCCTCTGATTGCCATTCTCTTCATCACGTGACCTTAATCTGCCCGGTTGTCAACAGATTATCCAACCCTTCTTGCTCCAGTATGTGCGATATCTTTATGTTGTTTTTTGTAAAATATCTTCGCAAGATTGTCTAAATATTTTGTATTTACATTTCTATTGTGAAGTTATTTGTGTACATAAATTAAACATATATATTAATATACGTAGTATAGTTACGGTGCAAATAGATTGTGTAAAACAAATATTATTAGTTTATCAATGTTTTAGATTGTATAATTATCTTCGTTTGGTTTCCTCAAATACTTCATTGACTGGCAAGTAGAATTTGTGTTATCAATGATTGGGAATTGTTCTCACAACTAAATTGTACTACATTTCGTCGATCTGACGTCACTTAGTAACGTGTAGTCTTTATACGAGGTGAGAGGAGGGTGGCCGAATGGTTTCGATACTTGCCTGCCGAAAAGGAGGGCAGGGGTTCGAATCCCCAGTATGGCATATGTTGTTTTTATGTTGGTGTGAAATAAAGAAACATATAGTTGTCATTCTAAAACCCCATCCTCTAACCCAGCAATGGGGAAAAGTCGTATGACAGTCGCCATGCGACAGGGACAAAGCTGATAGGGGGATTCAAGAAGTACAGTTATGAAGAAAGACTAAGAAAAACTCCCCTTCAGTGTCTAGAAAAGAGAAGAATTCGAAGTGACTTAATACCGGTTTATAAGATGATCAGAGGAACGGATAAATTAGACTATAACTAGTTTTTTTTTTAAATACAACTACCAACAGGAACAAGAGGGCATAGCTACAAATTAACTAAAGAAATGTCCAGATTGGAAAAAAAAATTATTTTTTTGTCAGAGAGTGGTGAATGATTGGAATGCATTGCCACACGAAGTAGTGAAGGCAGGGACATATCATACATTTAAGAATAGATTGGATGCGCATATCTTTTAAAGACAGGAAATGTAAATGAAACTGGTTGTACAGACTCTGCAGAGTCTTCTAAAGCAGTATAAGGACGTTGAGTTAAGTTAAGTTAAGTTAAGGTTAAGTTAAGGTTAAGTTAAGTTAAGTTAAGTTAAGGTTAAGTTAAGTTAAGTTAAGTTAAGTTAAGACAGTTCTGGCGTCACTTACAGTTAGCTGAACTTCTTTCATTGGACCTTTAACAATTAGCGAAACCGGTTCTTGAAACCACAAAATGTGAACATGGCGTTATCTTTTATCCGTAATATATGACACACTCAAATTAAAATGTAAGTTGTGTATTCAATCTTCAGTGTTCTTGTTTGGTGCAAGGTACGTGTTTGGTTATTGTACCTTCTATGTCCATGTTTGGTTATTGTACCTTCCATGTCCATGTTTGGTTATTGTACCTTCCATGTCCGTGTTTGGTTATTGTATCTTCCATGTCCGTGTTTGGTAATTGTATCTACCATGTCCATGTTTGGTAATTGTATCTTCCATGTCCGTGTTTGGTAATTGTATCTTCAAAATAAAATTAGATTTTAAATAACAAATTTTACTCAATTGAGCACCAGCAATTCCAGCATTATGGAAAACCTCTGGAGAACAAGACTTTGACCTGGTGTGTTAGATGTCAGAAACATACATGTTGAAGAAGAAGAGTTAAGCTTCAAGTTTGTTTAATTATAGTGATATGTTTACGTCTTTCTTCTTCTTCTTCTTCTGCGTACACAGTCAGACAGTAACCATTATTTTTTCGAAAAAAGCGGCGGTCATCCTGAGGCTCTCGCCACTGCCATAGAGCTTGTCTTGCAGTTCCACTGGTAATGGCCACATCTGCTCTCTCTGATCCTCGTATGTCGGGCAGTTCTGCAGCACATGTTCAGTGGTCATTTTACCAGTACCGCACGGGCATTGGTCGGTACACCCTATCTTCAATTTGTTGAATAGGTGGTACCTCAGTCTGTTGTGGCCAGTGCGAAGTCTGAAGACAACGACCTGCTCTCTTCGGTTCAACTGGTAATAGGCATCGTTTTTGGTGTAACCAGTATGTTCGGTTTCCCATTTGGTCATGTATCTGGCTTTGATAAGCCGTTTTGACTCTTCGTACGTCATACTGGTATATGTTTGTGGTAGTCTTGCACCTTCTTTTGCCAGTCTGTCTGCCTCCTCGTTGCCTTGGATGTTGCAGTGTGACGGGACCCACTGTACCACTACCCTTTTTGGTGCGGACTGCTGGCACAGTTTGCAGAGTGCTGCTCTTAAGTCATTAAGCTCAGTGTTTTTCTGGCTTTTTAGCGCTGTGACTACTTCGAGAGCATCTGTCAGCAGGACTATATGGCTCTCATTTTCGTTTACGTCTTTCAATTGTTTTGACTGAGCACACAGGGAAGTAGGAATTGTTTACGAGAATGTTTATATTATTGTTGGTGTACCTAAGTCGATAAATTAGACTATAACAAGTTTTTTTAAAATACAACCACCTACAATAACACGAGGGCATAGCTACAAGCTGATTAAAGAGAGGTCCAGGTTAGATATTAAGAAATATTTTTTTAGTCAGAGAGTGGTGTCTGCTTGAAATGCATTGCCAGGGGAGGTAGTGGAGGCAGGGACAGTTAATGCATTTAAGAATAAACTGGATGCGCATAGATTTTAGAGCAAGGTGATGTAAATGTAACTGGTTGTATACAGACTCTGCAGGGTCTTCTAAACCAGTATAAAGACGTTAAGTTAAGTTATAAAGGCAACTAACAATACAAACACGCTGAACAGAATTAGCGACAAGATAAATGCAAGCTTCCATTGCTAGCTAGCATCTTCTAAGGGGGTGAAAAGGGAGGAAGAGACGGGCATGGGGGTTAGACTGGTTGATGTATGAAGAGGCGAACCGGTTGATGGAGGCCGAGTGGGTTGACGAGGGGATGGGGTGGGAAGATGGACGGGTTAGAGTGAGCGAAATGTTAGGCTAGTGAGTGGTGTGGGAAGGGGGAGATCATTGAATTGGTAAACTGCTGCTGGTTATTTCATTTTGCACAGCTCGATTAATTGACATATCTTCTAGTTACAAAACAGGATCTGTTTTATAGCCCATGTATGTCAAACGCGTTGTATGTCACTCATACTTAACATCTTTATACTGGTTTAGAAGACCCTGCAGAGTCTGTATACAACCAGTTACATTTACATCACCTTGCTCTAAAATCTATGCGCATCCAGTTTATTCTTAAATGCATTAACTGTCCCTGCCTCCACTACCTCCCCTGGCAATGCATTCCAAGCAGACACCACTCTCTGACTAAAAAAATATTTCCTAATATCTAACCTGGACCTCTCTTTAATCAGCTTGTAGCTATGCCCTCGTGTTATTGTGGGTGGCTGTATTTTAAAAAACTTGTTATAGTCTAATTTATCGATTCCACTGATCATCTTATAAACCTGTATTAAGTCACCACGAATTCTTCTCTCTTCTAGACACTGTAGGCCGGTTTTTCTGAGTCGTTCCTCATAACTGTAATTCTGGAATCCCACTATCATCTTTGTCGCTCTTTTTTGTATTCTTTCTAGCATTTCTATATCCCCTCTATGATAAGGACTCCACACCTGTACACAGTACTCCAATCTAGGTCTAACTAAAGCTTTATATAGTTTGACGATCACTTCCTTGCTCCTATGTTTAATATTTCTTTTTATCATACCTAACATTGCATTTGCCTTTTTAACTTAACTTAACTTAACTCATACTTCAAGCCACGCTATTTCCCGCTCAGAGACATATGCCCTCAGAATGCGTCTCATTTCTCCAGAATCTAAAAACGTTTTGAACACAATTGTATCTTTGCAGTCTTCCAGCTGCCAAGACATTTAGGTATTCAAGACATTTAGGTATTCAAGACATTTAGGTATTCAAGACATTTAGGTATTCAAGACATTTAGGTATTCAAGACATTTAGGTATTCAAGACATTTAGGTATTCAAGACATTTAGGTATTCAAGACATTTAGGTATTCAAGACATTTAGGTATTCAAGACATTTAGGTATTCAAGACATTTAGGTATTCAAGACATTTAGGTATTCAAGACATTTAGGTATTCAAGACATTTAGGTATTCAAGACATTTAGGTATTCAAGACATTTAGGTATTCAAGACATTTAGGTATTCAAGACATTTAGGTATTCAAAACATTTAGGTATTCAAGACATTTAGGTATTCAAGACATTTAGGTATTCAAGACATTTAGGTATTCAAGACATTTAGGTATTCAAGACATGTAGATATTCAAGACATTTAGGTATTCAAGACATTTAGGTATTCAAGACATTTAGGTATTCAAGACATTTAGGTATTCAAGACATGTAGGTATTCAAGACATTTAGGTATTCAAGACATTTAGGTATTCAAGACATTTAGGTATTCAAGACATTTAGGTATTCAAGACATTTAGGTATTCAAGACATTTAGGTATTCAAGACATTTAGGTATTCAAGACATTTAGGTATTCAAGACATTTAGGTATTCAAGACATTTAGGTATTCAAGACATTTAGGTATTCAAGA
Organism: Ariolimax columbianus; assembly: GCA_036924085.1. Taxonomy (NCBI): domain Eukaryota; kingdom Metazoa; phylum Mollusca; class Gastropoda; order Stylommatophora; family Arionidae; genus Ariolimax; species Ariolimax columbianus. Next base: position 2,624,332 of record JAVGWX010000015.1, read on the forward strand.
CATTTAGGTATTCAAGACATTTAGGTATTCGTAATTTAAGTGATACAAGCATTCCGGTATATTAAAGGAGATGGTTTTCTTTCATCTTGTCTCTACGTGGATGATTTTTCGTTCCCTTAAAACATACTTTATTGTTATTTGTACCGACAATATACAGTTAATGAGTCAACAAAGGCTTATCTTCAGTTATTTTAAAGACAAAATAAAGTATATCAGTCATATGCGTATCTTTAATTAATTGTACAGATAATATACAGTTCATCGGTCACATGCGTGTCTTCAGATATTTATACAGAGAACACACAATGTATGAGCCATAGGTGTTTCCTCAATTATTTGTCAATGGGACATAAACATTATGAATCAAATCGCATATCCAGATATTTTTATGAGAACATGAACGTTATTAGACATAAGCGTATCTCCATTGTGAGCCGTAGCCGTATCTTCTATATGAGCCGTAGGCGTATCTTCTATATGAGCCGTAGGCGTATCTGTTAAATGAGCCGTAGGCGTATCTTCTATATGAGCCGTAGGTGTATCTGTTATATATATATATGCTATATGTGCCTAGACGTATATTTAATTAATCTTCAACATTATCAATATGCGTATCTTCAGTTACCATACGGAGGGTGGGGCTGGGTGGCGGGAGGGGATGGCCTCTCTCCAGGTAGCACGAAATAAAATATGCTTCTTGGATTTCATTAATGTTCCTAATGGATAGAAAAAAAAGGTATATGTCTACAATGTGTGTGTATCTCTCTCTCTCTCTCTCTCTTTCTCTCTCTCTCTCTCTCTCTCTCTCTCTCTGTCTTCTTCTTCTTCTTCTTCTTCTTCTTCTCTGTGCGTGTGACACTATGAAGTAAGTTTCAATTGGCGCATGATTATGAAATAATTAATATGATTATCTGGGGGTGTAAGAAGTAAACAAAGAGTATGCAAGGATGGTAGGGTGGACGTGTTGCACACCTGGATTACCTTGTCTCACAAAGAGTATTTATGGATGGTAAGGTGGACGTCTCGCACACCTGGATTACCTTACCTCACAAAGAGTATGTATGGATGGTAAAGTGGACGTCTCGCACACCTGGATTACATGGTCTCACAAGGAGTATGTATGGATGGTAAGGTGGACGTCTCGCACACCTGGATTACCTTGTCTCACAAAGAGTATGTCTGAATGGTAAGGTGGACGTCTCACATATGTCAATATTCCAGACTATTCTTGTCACTATGTGTGTGCCTCCATTACAAGGGACACCAGTTCAGGTTTGAGGTAGGTTTACCTATATTTAACGTGTCCCTTTGTTAGCCAAACCTTCATGTCATCCTCAATGACTTCAGGACTTTGTCGTCCTGTGCCCCTGTATTCTGATATGATCCATTGTCCGTTACCAAAGGAGGGGATTTATCTCAACTACAGAAGAACAGATCTCTCAATCTGGCCTTCCATATCGGCATCATCGCCCATCATGATCTTCATAGGCGTCTCCGTCCCTGTAGACCATGCGTGGAGCGCCCTGTGGGTTTTGTCTAGATCCTTCTCCTGAATTTCGACACTGTGTGCTATGGCTGTGAAGGCCGATTCACGAGTGACAGTCCCTGCCACATTTCGTACAGCCATACTGAGGAGGCTGGCTTGCCTGGCCGTTCCTTGATCTCTTCAGTCTATCTTTTCTCTGCAGCCAGAAGGCCTATACGAGCGTCAGCAGTCTCTAACCCTCTCTAACTGAATGCTTCCAGACAGCTTTATCCTGAACAATTGTGTTTCAGCCCGCGGATGGGATATCACATGACTTCATGTCCATCTTGCATACGTCCTTACCAATTCTTCTAACTCCAATAGCCAGCTGTCCTTGGAGGATATCCTTTGGCAACCGCTCATCTTCCATGTGGTAAACATGGCTCAGTCATCGAAGTCGTCACGATAGACCAGATCCTCTGTCTATTTTAAAACGATAAAAAGTTCAGCTTTCTTCAGTCGTCCATTACGTCTGCTGCCTAGATGGAATATTATCAGTTGCTTTACTACTTGGTACAATTCTTTTCATCTCCCATCTAACAACTACCTTCCCTTTTCCCTTGACCTATGAGACATGGCCCATGTTTCATCTAACAACTACCTTCCCTTTTCCCTTGACCTATGAGACATGGCCCAAGTTTCATCTAACAACTACCGATCCTTTTCCCTTGACCTATGAGACATGGCCCATGTTTCATCTAACAACTACCGATCCTTTTCCCTTGACATAAGCCTTGCCCCATGTTTCATCTAACGACTACCTTCCCTTTTCCCTTGACATAAGCCTTGCCCCATGTTTCATCTAACGACTACCTTCTCTTTTCCCTTGACCTATGAGGCTTGTCCCATGTTTCATCTAACGACTACCTTCCCTTTTCCCTTGACCTATGAGGCTTGTCCCATGTTTCATCTAACGACTACCTTCCCTTTTCCCTTGACTTATGAGGCGTGTCCCATGTTTCATCTAACGACTACCTTCCCTTTTCCCTTGACCTATGAGGCTTGTCCCATGTTTCATCTATACACACGATATCAAACTCTTTCTCTTACTTAACCAGAATAATTCCTTCTGGAAGCTTCTATGTCTGACTGTTCACAAATGATGCCCTTTCCCACCAGTCTGCACGTGACTACGGGGACGACCCCCACCGCTCTCATCCTACTCCCTTGTGTTCCTAACGACATATACGACGCTACAGATAGGCCATTCATTATCCATTTGCCCACTGTGGCCCATGACAGAGACTGTTGGAAGAGAAGTTAGGGACCGTACGGTGTAACCACTACTGAAGTACGGGTCATCCAGTAATCATGTTATCCAGTAATCCAATAAAACTGTAATCCAGTCAAAAAGTAATCCATTAACCCAGCAGTCCTGTAATCAAATAATCCTGAAATCCAGGCATCCATTCTGTAAACCTGTCATCCAGTAATCCACTAATCATATAATCTGGTAATTCATTCATGCAGCAGTTAAGTAATACAGTAGGCCTGCAATCCAGTACTTATGTATCCAGTTATTCAGTAATATTGTAATAAAGATAATCCAGTCATCCAGTAATACTGCAGTTAAGTTGCAAGTTTATACAAAAGATCTACACAGACACCTTCAATCCCCGACACCCCACCCCCCCCCCCCCCCCAACTTGATTTTGGAGGAGAACTGTTTCATGTAAATTGTCTGCATGATAAGGTTGCTAGCCACATGCACACAATTCATTAGCAGCATTCACGCTGACCCTAACCTTATCAGCCCGACCACCCTTCTATTATTGTAGAACTGATCTATTACCAGGAAGGTAAAACCCAAACCCTTATCTGTGGCGTGGTCCTGGCCCCGTTTGATCAGGTCTTATTTAAAAGTTAAAAGAGCTGGCATCGGGTTGTATTGTGTCAGTTCAGGCAGACGAGAGAGCAGACACGTTTCAAGGTTGCGCGCGAAACTACGTCCAGAAACATTGCCCCTGGGGTTAATATTCTAAAAGGAAATGGTTTACTTGTCATTTGTCTGCCCCCAGAGTTAGAATTCCAAAAGGAAATGGTTAACTTGTCATGGGTCTGTCCCCAGAGTTAGAATTCCAAAAGGAAATGGTTAACTTGTCATGGGTCTGTCCCCAGAGTTAGAATTCCAAAAGGAAATGGTTAACTTGTCATGTGTCTGTCCCCAGAGTTAGAATTCCAAAAGGAAATGGTTAACTTGTCATGTGTCTGTCCCCAGAGTTAGAATTCCAAAAGGAAATGGTTAACTTGACATGTGTCTGTCCCCAGAGTTAGAACTCCGAAAGGAAATAGTTAACATCATTTCTCTGGCCCCAGTGCTAGCACGAAACGTAATCATAACCATCATCATGAGTCACGCTGGGTGACGTTGTCAATCCACTCCATCCGCCACCACATGTCCTTCACGCATGTCAGCATCTCAGATATTCTTTACTTTCCGGCTGCGACAATCGCGTGATGACATATTTCTTCTGATCTTCTGATTGCCATCCTCTACAACTTCTACCTTTAATCTCTCCGGATATCACAAGATTGTCCAGATCGTCCTGCTTCACTGTCCCCAAAGGAAACGTTTTGTCTACCTTTCATTTTTGTGATCAGCGACATCTTCATGCTGTTTCTTGTAACAAATAAATGCAAGATTGTGTACCTGTCCTGTGCATACACATGTGTGTTATTTTGTTAAATGTGAATATAAATGAAACATATATATTATATATATACAAATTGTGTATAAAAGACATTATCTTTTTACGTATGTACTGGAATAAATTTTCTGTGGTATTATAAATAGTCCATGCGTATCAACTAGAGCCTACTGTAGATTCAGGCCTTCTGACTTACGGAGAAATCACTTTGAAACGTCACGTTCCAAGGCTGACTAAATAACGAAACTTGCACGTGTCATATATCAGTGCAACTATAATAGCGTGTTCGGGAAGAAAACTGGATATGCAGTTGGTTTCAGTGCAGGATTCTATGAAATGATCATTCTCAAAAGTGATTTGTTGTTTCGTACCGTGAATTTGTTTTATTTCTCTGTGTGCAGTACAGATTGATTATAAACCTTGGCCTAAAATGAGTTCCGTTATTTAGTCCGCTGTGGAATGTGAAGTTTCAAGTGGGTTTTCCTGTGAGTCCCGCGGCCTATCTAAAGTAGGCCATTGTATCAACCATGTCTTATGCACACGTACATGACGTCACAACAACTGTTTGGACATCTATTGACCCAATTTTGAAATGAAGTATCCGAATCTTGAGTGAAATATTCGATTTCTGAATATAGTATCCAATTTTTTAATTTAGCATATACGAACCTAATTCTTCAATGGACCATCCGCAAATCCATTCTCAAATGGAACACCCACTAATTACACTTCTAAAATGTAACATCCACCGAAACATTTCTAACATGGAGCATGCAGCGATTACACTTCTAAAATGCAGCTTTCACCCATAAAATTCCTAAATGGAGAATCCACCGATTAAAATTCCTAAATGGAAAATCCACCGATTAAAATTCCTAAATGGAGAATCCACCGATTAAAATTCCTAAATGGAGAATCCACCGATTAAAATTCCTAAATGGAGAATCCACCGATTAAAATTCCTAAATGGAGAATCCACCGATTAAAATTCCTAAATGGAGAATCCACCGATTAAAATTCCTAAATGGAGAATCCACCGATTAAAATTCCTAAATGGAGAATCCACCGATTAAAATTCCTAAATGGAGAATCCACCGATTAAAATTCCTAAATGGAGAATCCACCGATTAAAATTCCTAAATGGAGAATCCACCGATTAAAATTCCTAAATGGAGAATCCACCGATTAAAATTCCTAAATGGACCAGCAACAAACCAAAATTCTCAAGTGCAGCATCCACAAACCCAATTCTTAAAATGGAAGTTTATTCAAATATGAGAAATAGAAGTTCACAGAAACGGACAACAATCTTCGCAAATTAAATCAAAGATGGTACAAAGATCAAAGGGACTGTCAAGGGACGGCACAGCAGTTCTCTCTTCTGTGGGCCAGTACTTTTTATTTAGCGGTGCACCAGAGTTTGAAGGGCTCTGAGATAACCAGAGATATTCTGTGGTTGAAAGAGGCGTACTTTCGCTTAAGACCCAATGCAGTTCACTGGTAGAGAAAAACAGAACTACGCAGATGAATGATAGAGGGAAACAGAATTACACAGCTGAATGATAGAGGGAAACAGAATTACACAGATGAATGATAGAGGGAAACATAATTACACAGATGAATGATAGAGGGAAACAGAATTACACAGATGAATGATAGAGGGAAACAGAATTACACAGATGAATGATAGAGGGAAACAGAATTACACAGCTGAATGATAGAGGGAAACAGAATTACACAGCTGAATGATAGAGGGAAACAGAATTACACAGCTGAATGATAGAAGGAAACAGAATTACACAGCTGAATGATAGAGGGAAACAGAATTACACAGCTGAATGATAGAGGGAAACAGAATTACACAGCTGAATGATAGAGGGAAACAGAATTACACAGCTGAATGATAGAGGGAAACAGAATTACACAGCTGAATGATAGAGGGAAACAGAATTACACAGCTGAATGATAGAGGGAAACAGAATTACACAGCTGAATGATAGAGGGAAACAGAATTACACAGCTGAATGATAGAGGGAAACAGAATTACACAGCTGAATGATAGAGGGAAACAGAATTACACAGATGAATGATAGAGGGAAACAGAATTACACAGCCATTAGAAGTCAAAAGGCCACAGGGAATGGACAGGCATGAGTCTAGGTCCCAAAGTCCTGGAGCAGAGACCAGACATCAGGAACAGATATTGAGAGATGAGACCAGACATCAAAATCAGATATTGATCGATGAGAGCAGACATCAAAATCAGATATTGATCGATAAGACCAGACATCAAGATCAGATATTGATTGATGAGACCAGACATCAAGATCAGATATTGATCGATGAGACCAGACATCAAAATCAGAAATTGAGAGATGAGACCAGACATCAAAATCAGATAGTGATGGGTGAGACCAGACATCAAGAACAGATAGTGATGGATGAGACCAGACATCAAGAACAGATATTGATGGGTGAGACCAGACATCAATAATGAATATCCGAAACCAGAGTCAGACCATATATTGAGAGCGGACTACAGACAGTTAGACAGAAGTTCGGCACTAATAACAAGGTCATGTATGTGAACCAAGTAAAATACGAACCATCCTGGGCTTGGCCAGTTCCAGGACCGGACATCTGTACGGTTTGCACAAAAATCCCAGAGAGAGAGGAAAATGTGATAGAATAAAAGATAAGTTCAGCATATTATGCGTGCGTAAATTGATTGTATTTGACTTTTTATTTGATGCATATAAAATAAATTAATTTGTAAAACTGAAGTTTGGTTTAGAATAAAATTCGAGGATCATGAGGTGTTCATATATAGTTTTAGCGTCGTGTGCAGTCAAGGGTGTCTATCGAACAGGAGAAGTATTGAGTTTAAGAATCGCTGTGTGTGACATACATATATCCAGGCCAAGAGAACGGATAAACGGATATTGTCTGAGGACATTTCTGGAGATATATTGCAAATGTGTCCGTGGACCTGGCTCAGTTTGAGCCGGCCATACTTAACAGTTTGAAATACCAGGACCAGGATGTGTTGTGCTTGCTCAAACAGAAGGGAGACGGGTAAGTTTTAAACTTGTGTGCGATTCTACGCCAACAAATAGATTGACTACCGTTAGGTCATGGCCATCTATAGTTTCGAACTATAGATAGCCAGGGTTAGTTAGTCAGGTCAGGTCAGGTCATGTCATCCCGTAACCGGTGAGGTCGTTGGGGCACACATGAAGACATCATCACAACTCCACGCCATCCCTCTCTGTCAGATGCCGCTGCCTGTGACTCTTCTGGTCGGAGACTGGTCCATTCTTTTATGTTGTCCTCCCATCTCTTTTAGGGCCGGCCTCTTCGTCGTCTGCCATGCACCTTCCCGTGGAGGATTGTGTTTGCAAGACCATTAGATCTCGATATGTGACCGTACCAAGTGAGTTTTCTTCATTTGACAGTTGCCAAGAGTTCTTCGAAAGGCCCTATTGCTGTCGTAATTCTATCTCGTATTTCCTCGTTTGTAACTCGATCTTTGTACGTGACGTTTAAAAGTTTTCGGAAACATCTCATCTCCAAGGCCTGTATCCTTCGTTGAAGGTCAGCTGTAACTGTCCATGTCTCACACGCATAGAGGAATATTGACAGGACCAGTGTACGCATTAATCTCATTTTCGTGCATAGTGCTAACCGTTTATCTTGCCAGATTTTGTTAAGCCGTGCAAGCGCCGCTATTGTCTGTGCTATTCTGGCCAACACTTCACATTTTGATCCTTCATCACTGACAATCGACCGTAGATATTTAAAACGGTCAACCACTTCGAGTTCCTGACAGTTAGCTTTTATCTTGCTCTTGAAGCCCGTAGCGTTGTTGGTCATTAATGTTGTCTTTCCAGCGTGTTAGTCAGGCGTGTTATAAAAAAAGGTTCAGCCCTATGCCAACAACTGCCGTCAGGGATGAAGCTATTCTTCATGTACTAAGCCGCAGCCTATGTGAGGTGGAATGGCCAGTTTCCTTCCTCGCTGTTTTTACCTTCTCCAACTCATACGACAGGTACCAATTTACAGCTGAGTAGACTGGACGAGCAGTCATATCAGGAACGAACCGCGGCCTGGATTCTGCCCGTCCGTTAATTGGAGCCCTGTCACGAAATAATCCGTCTAGTAAGCCAACTGACAATCGACTAGGCTACATACTCCATTAGACGCGTTGTCAAGGTGTTCGGTATGCTAGGAGCAAATCCCCCTGGTGTTGTCCTTGCCATAACTATGCCCTGTCTAGTTATGTGGGGACACCAATAATAATCAATCAATTATTTCGTAATTCTAAGAGAATATTTAGAAAAACAGTTTCTGCGTATTTGTAATTTGGAAATTCATATAAAATCGTCAAAGAAGTGCTGACTATTTGTCCGTATTAAAAGTGTGTGTCTTTATAATGGCGTTAACGGACAAGGGACTTTTGTTTGTGAGATGGCTGTACGTTGTGTGTTTATATTTAAGTGTATGCTCGTGTGTGATTCAAGAATTAAGGAATGTGACAGCAGACGTGGGTAGACACCACGTGACACGTACTCTTAACGATGTCAGGCCAGAACTACATGCCCGTACAAAACAAGAGAAGAGTGGTGGTGTTTTAATGAAAGGGGCGACATTGCTCGGCTCAAACACGTCTCTAGAAAATGTGGATCTAAATGATCTCCCTGTTACACCAATGTGTGCAAACTCTACAAGATCAGTCGTCAGTCACCTGGGACACGCACCCACACCTGGCCCGTGCGCCCTTAGATATGACGGAGAGGAAATAACTGTAGATTGTAGAGGCCTCGGGCTGACAGACATCAACCCTGCCTGGTTCCCAGAGAACACGACAACCATTATTCTGGACAACAATAAGATGGCGTCTGTACCGAACTGCACGTTAACACATCTGGTGAATCTCCGCAGGCTAAATATAGCATACAACAAGGTCAAGGACATAGCCATCAATGCTTTCATAGGACTGAGCGGTTTACAGGAGTTGAATCTAGAATTTAACGACCTGGCAAGGGGCAGGTACTCACATCTGTTTGAAGCCTTTGCCCCCTTAACAGGTTTAAGGAACCTAGGCTTACGGGATGACCGGGTCAGCGTTTGGTTTCCAGGAGACTTTAATTACTCGTTCCTTGAGCATCTTCAGGGGTTGACAGCGTTAAGTATTGACACCTCGGGTGAAACAATGCATCTTGGAAGTGAGTTTGCTGCCTTGAAGGATTTATCCACTTTAGAGATAGCGGGTAACTCTAAATACATCGATAACACAAGTTTTATAAATGTGCAATCTGTCACAGAGTTAATTATTCACGGACTGCCATCGTTGTCCAACTTTAGCGATGATGCGCTCCAACCCTTACAGAACCTAGATGGGCTAACAGTGGTGGACGTCAACATAGGGGTTGAGAAGACGCTGGAGGTCGTGAAACCTCTGATGGGTAGAAACATGACCAGGATATATTTCTCAAACGTCAATTTTAACGAGGATGAAGGATTTTCTAGTGCGTTACATAACGATGGTATTCTGGATTCCAACAAGACGAGATATTTACTAAAAATCTGTGTCCAAGAATTTACCCTGTTAGATAGTAACATAGTCGTTGTTAGGCAAGATGCATTTTTGAACGACATCTGGAATGATTGTCTTCAAAGTTTGGATATTTCCACAAACCGTTTGATAGGAACAGACCTTGCATTTATCCGGATGTTAAATATGAAAAATGTCCAAGTTGTTGCTGCAGAGAATGAGATGAAGTCGTGTTACGTGAGCACATCTTTCCCCGACAGTGGCGTATCACGATCTAGTGTTCGGGCAGAAACGTCATCTTCGCTGAAAGCAAGGAGATTGAGGATGAAAGACAAGAAATGGAGCAGAAGCAGAAGTAATTATGAGCAGACTTCACATGACCAAAACACTAGAAAGGTTCACCAAGATTTGAATGCCAAACCTAATGATGGACAGACACAATCTCGCTTCCAGAACATGCCCTCGTGTGTATCAGAACCTGGTCCTCGAAGCCAGTTAAGATTTCCAGGATATTTTTTTTTCACCCTTTCACAGTCACTGCGTGAACTCAGAATAGCCAGCTCGGTGAGAAAAGATGACCTAGGCCTTAACATCCAGTTCGTTGGTGCTAGAAACATGGACTATTTTGATATTCGTGACAGCGGCTTCCGCAACTTTCTTGGACAGATTACGGGCCTTGAAACTTTACGGAATTTTATGGTATCCGGAAATGACGTCTCCATCTTATCTGAGACATTCTTTGACAGCTTCTGCAATCTGGAAGAACTAGATTTATCAAATTGTAAATTAGACCCATTGTTGTTTGCTAATCGAAGTTCTAGAGTGTTCCAGAGACTTTCAAGTCTGAAACGATTAGATGTTTCTCTCAACCTTTTGTTTATGTTTGACAAGAAAATATTTGCCCCAAATGGCCGCCTGGAAGAACTGAATTTGTCCAAAAATCGGTTCCAACATATTCCGTTTGATTTACGGAACACGCCAGAACTGAGATATCTAGACTTGAGCGAGAATTCGATCACTTTGTTGAGTCCCGAAGAAAGGGATGGTTTGGAGCAGTTAGCGGGAAGAGCTAGAGGAATGAAAGTCTTCTTGGCTAGGAACATCTTGTCGTGTGATTGTAAGAGCATTCCCTTCTTGCGGTGGCTTAGAGAGACGCATGTCTTCTTGGACCAAGACGGCAACTTTACCTGCATGGATGACAAGGGGGAGCTAACTTATACAGGTGTGTTCTCAGACCTGGAAGAGCTTTGGCGCAGGTGCTGGGGAGAATTTTTCCTGTCTCTTGCTATCAGTCTTCTCATGAGCATGTTCGTGGGTTTTCTGAGTTTCTTCCTGATCTGGAAGAACAAGACATTGATCCAATCAGCTTTGTTGAAACTTTTTGGAGGTTATAAACTGAAATCTCCCGCGGATTACAAAACTGGAGTTTTTATCGGGTATGCAGACGAGGAGTACGTGTTCCCATGTATGGAGTTGAGGCCTTTTATAGAGGAAGGGATACAACTCAGCACGTATGTTCAACAACGAGATATGGATGCTGCCGCTGACATCGCTAGCGAGATTGCTAATGCTGTCAATTCTAGTTGGAGGAGCCTTCTAGTGTTTAGTCAGGGCTTCCTTGACAACTACACCTGGTCCATGTTCACATACAGGACGGCTTTGTATTCGCAGACGCCAGTTAATCCCGCCAGAGTTGTGGTTCTGGTGCTGAAGAGCCTGGAAAGGAAGCTTCCAATGGAGATCGTCAGCGCTGTGTCAGAAGATAATATCATAGTGGTGTCCAGTTGGAAGATGGGTTACCAACTTAAAGAGAAGTTGCGGACTCGACTGCTGCCCTCTTAAAGAAAGGCCAGCTGTTATTTTGTTATGTCCGATGTTCCAGAGTTACTACTCTGTCCCAGTGAGAGTCATCGGGAGCTGAAGTCCCCGCTCAAGAGCCAAGTGTGCTGTGTTGGTAGTCGTTAGTCTATGTATGATATTGAAGGATTTATTGTATTATCTTTGACTCGTCTGTGGGGTCTCCCTCGTGTCTTCCAGCGGCAACATCTTGTGCAATAAACTCGTGCTGGGAACCGACCAAGTTGAATTTTGCTTCGACTGCAGCTTTCAATGCCGCTACCTGTCAGAATAGCTTCAACTGCAGCTTTCAATGCCGCTACCTGTCAGAATAGCTTCAACTGCAGCTTTCAATGTCGTTACCTATCAGAATAGCTTCGACTGCTGCCTTTAATGCCTCTGCCTTGAAACTAATTTTCCCGTTGCCACTAACAGTGTTATCTTCCTACCGTTTGTTAGGCTCAGAAAAACCTCCTCCCCTCCATATTCTGTCGCCTGTGTTGCAGAACCGTCAGTAAATGCTTGTGTCGAATCTGTGCTTGGGTAGTTCTTCTCTATGTATCTGAGAGTTATAACTCTTCTTTCCTTTTTCAGTCCGACTGTTCTTGTTTCTAATGCCTTGAATACCACTCACAAGTTGGAAAACATATAATACAATCATCATTAAGTGCCAAACCTGGAGAACTTTGCGATCAATTCTCATGAGAACAACGCAATCTTTAAACAATTACATCCCCTCAGACGCTCTCTGTTTTTCCATCGAGACAATCACTTGATCCCTTACCATTATGTCTGTGTTCTCCTGTATTTCTCCTGACCTCCATCTTTCCCGTTGACACAAGACTTTTCCGGCTCGTCTTTCTCTCTATATGTTCAAGAAAACTGGTCGTTGTTTCTCAATTGTCGTCAGTTCTGATCTATTCTTGTTGTTTCTCATCATAGATTTCTTTTTTTATTTTCTGTCGCTTGTGGACATGTTTTGAGAAAAAAAACGCCTTCACAAAATGGGAATAAATCTAGAAATGGACAAATTAAATAAATGTTGACATTTTCATATATGTTTCAGCGACCAACGAATGGACAAATCTGAACATTTTCATATATGTACTAACCACCAAAGAATGGACAAAAACAAATTTGGACATTCTCATCTGTTTTAGAGATCAAAGAATTGACACGTTAAACAAACCTGGACATTTTCATCTATGACATTAAGATGTTGTGCAACTTTGCCTTGCCTTTATCTCCTCATCCCTGCCTGCATCTGCTTGTCGTCGTCTTTGTCCATTATGGCGAGATACTTTTGTCTACATCACCATTTTGCCATTCGTCGTTTGGCCCCTATCGACGTTTTCGGCCTTTTTCCACTTCTGACGCCGTCCTGGTCATGTCACTTCCGTTCGCTAGTTTCTGCTATTTCTTTTCGTCTCTGACTTGCCCACGAGGGGGAACTCATTGATATGTTATCCAGCTAAGTACCTTGTTTTGACTGATCCATTTGTTGGTTGGTTATTGATCCAGCGGTCTATGGGCTCTTGCCCTTTTGCCCAATGCCATATAGTGGTTTCTGCAAGTGTTTATAAGCTAATATTTAATTCCGTACAAAGTGTTCCATTTGTCTGGCCTCGGAGGGAGAAGCTCTTTCCTGACACTGGCAAGCGCTGGATATTCAAAAAGATGGTGTTCAACAGTTTCATAAGAATGTATGTACAGCCGGCACTCTGGTGTATGAGATGTGTGCACAGCCAGCACTCTGGTGTATGAGATGTGTGCACAGCCGGCACTCTGGAGTATGAGATGTGTGCACAGCCGGCACTCTGGAGTATGAGATGTGTGCACAGCCGGCACTCTGGAGTATGAGATGTGTGCACAGCCGGCACTCTGGAGTATGGGATGTGTGCACAGCCGGCACTCTGGTGTATGAGATGTGTGCACAGCCGGCACTCTGGAGTATGAGATGTGTGCACAGCCGGCACTCTGGAGTATGGGATGTGTGCACAGTCGGCACTCTGGTGAATGAGATGTGTGCACAGCCGGCACTCTGGGGTATGTTCTGGTTGGATTCTGTCCAAGTTGCTGTTAAATTGTATCCGTTGAGTGCGAAGTCGGGAAATGGTTCTTTGGTCTCTCCTTTTCAAGAGGTTGATGTTATCTTTGGGATTTGGGAGTGTCAAATGTTTATAGTTTTCTCTCTCAGTATTTCCCATCTATTCAGCCAGTCCTCTTTGTTCACAGTCTCCAGTAGTTGTTTGACTGTCTTTAGGGTTGTTGGTGTGTATTGTTGTTCTTGATTTGATCCCTTCTTAGCCCGTCTGTCTGCCTTGTCATTGCCAGGTGTATTTAGGTGACATGGATTCATTGTATAACTATTCTGACCTCATGGGATGTGAGAAGTTGGTTGGCATCTGGGGATATTTGGGTAAGTTCAGGATTACAATGACCACCATCATCTTGAACGTGAAGGCCAGAAAAACCATCATCTAGAGCTTGAAGGCCAGAACCACCATCATCTAGAGCTTGAAGGCCAGAACCACCATCATCTAGAGCTTGAAGGCCAGAACCACCATCATCTAGAGCTTGAAGGCCAGAACCACCATCATCTAGAGCTTGAAGGCCAGAACCACCATCATCTAGAGCTTGAAGGCCAGAACCACTATCATCTAGAGCTTGAAGGGCATATAATGTTCGTATCTCATTTCCTTTTATTTGACACGCAAGGGGACGGCGTGGCCTAGTGGTTGAGTGACACGGCTCACAACTCAGAGGTGCTGGGTTCGATCCCCATCACAGCACCGGCCGTTACCCCGGGGAAGCAAACCCTTAGAAAATGCAGGAGGAGGCAGACCCTTACATAAAATTCATGCTGAAGTCGGATGCATTGGGCCGACAGGCGCAAAATGAAAATCACAGTGCAACGCACACCGTCTTTGGGAATAAAGAAATAAGGCGAACGTTAAAAAAAAAAAAAAAAATGTGACACACTAGCTCATATTCTATTTTGTTTGTTTTCCCTGATAAAGACCGTTTTATTGTAACGTAGGTTTCGTGGCTTTATTCACCTAATTCCGATATCTGACCACATTTGATAATGTTCATCACTTCTATCTTTCCCTGGGTTTGATCAATATTTCCATGGATTATGTTAAATTCGTATATAAATGAAACTTTCATATTAATATTTGTAGTTTAATGTCAATGCCAATATATTGTGTACAATAAACATGATTATTTTCCATTTGTATTATCATGTAATTACTTATACACTAGAAAAACTGAAAATACTAGCCTCAAAGAATATCCGGATAGAACTAAAGGCAAGAATAATCCCAAGAAGTATTGCCAATTGGATGGGGAATAGCTTGGAAGTGTTTGAAATGTGGTGCTACTGTAGGATGGAGAGAAATCATTTCTCGACAACCTTTTCTCTTCTCTTACCTCACTCTGTTTCATTTGACTCTGTCCTACAGTCACACCCTTGCACAACTTTCACACGCGCCCTCGTGGTAAAGCCCTTCCATAGCACTTTGGTTGGGCTAGCTTCTGAGGGCGCACAAACCTAGCATAGGTACATACAGACGCACACATGCATCCAAGCACTGGTTTATGCGTCCTGATATCGCCCAATGGACTACGGTCTGGGGTGGAAAATGGCGCGCCTCCGCCAGTAGAAACTAGTGAGGCAAACATCTAAGCAAAAAAAAAAAAAAAAAAATGAGTTGGACAGGAAGAAAATCAAATGGTAATGTTTTCAATGATGTAGGCGCACAACGACAAATATTGACAATGATCCACAAACTAAGATTGAGTTAGCTGGGACACAATATGCGACATGAAAGACCTCTACAGAAAATACTAGAAGGCAAGATTCAGGGGAGTTAACAGTGGACCAATACTTGTCTTCACATCTCACATCCAACATTTTCTCTCTCTACCTTCCTCTGTCTCTCAGGCTGTCTAGCATCTTCTCTCTCGACCTTCCCCTGTCTCTCAGGGCTGTCCAACATCTTCTCTCTCTATCTCTCTACCTTCCCCTGTCTCTCAGGCTGTCCAACATTTTCTCTCTCGACCTTCCCCTGTCTCTCAGGGCTGTCCAACATCTTCTCTCTCTCTATCTCTCTACCTTCCCCTGTCTCTCAGGCTGTCCAACATCTTCTCTCTCTATCTTCCCCTGTCTCTCAGGCTGTCCAACATCTTCTCTCTCTACCTTCCCCTGTCTCTCAGGCTGTCCAACATCTTCTCTCTCTACCTTCCCCTGTCTCTCAGGCTGTCCAACATCTTCTCTCTCTATCTTCCCCTGTCTCTCAGGCTGTCCAACATCTTCTCTCTCTACCTTCCCCTGTCTCTCAGGCTGTCCAACATCTTCTCTCTCTACCTTCCCCTGTCTCTCAGGCTGTCCAACATCTTCTCTCTCTATCTTCCCCTGTCTCTCAGGCTGTCCAACATCTTCTCTCTCTACCTTCCCCTGTCTCTCAGGCTGTCCAGCATCTTCTCTCTCGACCTTCCCCTGTTTCTCAGGCTGTCCAGCATCTTCTCTCTCTACCTTCCTCTGTCTCTCAGGCTGTCCAGCATCTTCTCTCTCTACCTTCCCCTGTCTCTCAGGCTGTCCAACATCTTCTCTCTCTACCTTCCCCTGTTTCTCAGGCTGTCCAGCATCTTCTCTCTCTACCTTCCCCTGTCTCTCAGGCTGTCCAACATCTTCTCTCTCGGCCTTCCTCTGTCTCTCAGGCTGTCCAGCATCTTCTCTCTCTACCTTCCTCTGTCTCTCAGACTGTCCAGCATCTTCTCTCTCTACCTTCCTCTGTCTCTCAGGATGTCCAACATCTTCTCTCTCGGCCTTCCTCTGTCTCTCAGGCTGTCCAGCATCTTCTCTCTCTACCTTCCTCTGTCTCTCAGGCTGTCCAGCATCTTCTCTCTCTGTCTCTCAGGCTGTCCAACATTTTCTCTCTCGGCCTTCCTCTGTCTCTCAGGCTGTCCAGCATCTTCTCTCTCTACCTTCCCCTGTCTCTCAGTCTGTCCAGCATCTTCTCTCTCGGCCTTCCTCTGTCCCTCTTTCCTGCTATCTTTCCCGTTGTGGCGACGTGTTCCAAGCCGCCTCTTCTCATAACAGGCCAAAAGAAGAATAAATGCCTTGTTCTGATCCTTGCAATAAGTTGTCTCCGTGTGTGTCCCTCCTCGAGTACTGCATCATTAGTCGTCCTGACAGTTCATAGGATCCATATCATTCTTCTGTAAAACCACATCTCAGTTACTTCCAAAGATCTAAGCACTTGCCGGCTAATTGTCCATGATTCACTGTCATATGTCAGTACTGGTTCCACGTTGCATTAAACGACACTCTATCTCAGTTCCAGCGACCAGGTTTTGTTCACAATATTTCTTTCATGGTCTGGAAGACAGATTTTGCTTGAGCAGTTTTTCATTTTATTTCGTAATTGCATCTCCCATATAATGTTATGTTTGTGCCCAGGTATTTAAACGTGTTAAACAATCTGAATCATTTTTTTTTGTTCGCCGTATTAATCACGTGCATGGGTAGGACTGAAGGGGGCCCCAGAGTATTACTTTACCCATGGCCTACAATGATGATAAGTCTACGGACCCTGTTGCCAGTTATTTTAAGATCTTGACGTAAAGGGGAAGTAAATACAATTGAACTAGAATTAATATTTTCATTATTATCTACCCTGTTTTATCATTGCGATCCAAACCTCTTTGAAGAAATGCACAAACCAAATTACTTGCGTGTAATTCTACTGTCTTTAATTTCTCCACTTGTCATCGAATCAATAATTAAAAAGGTACATGAGTATTAATGTATCCCAAACAGAATTTCCAGGATTCCCATAACACGTATTTGACGTGCTTCGGCCACATCGTGCGCATGCCAGACAGCGCATCCCCAAACAACTAATGTATGGTGAGCTGAAAGAAAGCCTTCGTCTGGTCAGTGGTCAAAAAGAGCTCTTTAAAGAACCTGAACGCGTCTTTGACACGCTTCAGCATCGATGCAAACTCATGGGGATGCCTCACACAGGACCACAAGGCATGGAGTAGAACCACCATTAGAGGCACTTCCATTGCTGAAGAGCGCCGGACCTCCGAAGCGCAGGACAAACGCACTTTGCGTAAAGACAAAACAACTGGCCTTCACATGTTCAACTCTGCCCTAAAATGATACTTGTGTGGAAGGGACTTCGGTGTTAGAATTGGGCTTTACAGCCACCTCAGGACTCACCGGTGAGGTGCAACACAATATGCCCGGTTGCTGTTGTCATCTTCGCTTGAGATGGACGGCTATTATTATTTGACAGCTGATGACCGTAGCGGGACGTTCAATTTCGGGTTAAGGGGAGAACAGATCGATATAATTTTAATTTTTTTAAAACAAGTGAAAACTAAGATATTAACAATGTCCTGGCATGCAGATTGGAATAATTAGACAACCAAACACTACAATTGTAATCGTTGAGGTGGCCAGAATTAAAATAACTGGACAACCAAACCCTACAATTGTAATCGTTGAGGGGTGCCAGAACTGAATAATGTCGCCGGCAAGAATGGCACTGAAAACGTCCAAACTACTTACTTTGGAGCGTCGGCGCCACATGAATTGGCACATGTACAAATCAAGCAGATCACACACAGTGTGTGCCATTATGGCGCTTCGTTCTGTCCTTTGCCGTTGTCCATGATCGTTCGATGCATTAAGTATGTGCACCTGTGGAAGGGTCAACAGCGACGACAAAAGCATTTACAGTTTGGTGATTAAATCTAGGTTAATTGACAACCAAGTTACAGGCGCGATGTTTAACACCCCCACTGTTTTAAAGTGGAATATTCCGTGACGTCACTACAACCGATCCGCTGCTAAGAATATGTTCTTTTTATTTGGGATGAATTAAGACGTAAGTACCAATAAATAAAGAAATAAAACGTTCTCAATCTCTATTTGTGTTGTTTTAAGCGAGTCAAAACAAATGTAGTATCATCAAGGTGATTCCAAGAATGGGAGATAAATAAGGACAGTTGTTATTATTTCCCCATATTGTAAGGTCCCTTAACCTCAGACCGTGGAGATACTATCGTTCGCATACATGTTATTCTGAAATGTGGAGATAATTGTGAGAAATATCATTGTTATCCAAATAGCTATGAAGAGAGAAGACTAACGCCTGGTCAGGCAAAACATACGCATCAGACATGTCAGAGTCAAGCAAAATAAACTTGCCGATAGCAAGGACATACGACTGTTCTAAGAGATATGTCAGGAAGCTAAAAGAATCGACGAACAACATAATCTGGGAAGATGTTGTCAGAGGAATAAATGTTGAAGAAGAGCGGGAGAGTTTCAAAACAATTCTAGGGAATCTGACAGAGGACTGTATTCCATGTACTTCAAACATGGAGGGCGGAAAACTTCAAAAATGTAGAGCGGAAAACTTCAAACGAAAATTGTGGATAACTAGATCCGTAGTAAAATGTCATCCTTCTCTGGTTGGTCAACCCTAACACTGGTTGTGAGGTTGTCTGAGACTGGTTGTAAGGTTTTCTGAGCATGTCTCTACGTCTGACTCTATTCTCTGGCTGGTCAACCCTGAGACTGGTTGTAAGGTTGTCTGAGCATGTCTCTACATCTGACTCTATCATCTGGTTGGTCATCTCTGAGACTGGTTGTAAGGTTGTCTGAGCATGTCTCTACATCTGACTCTATCCTCTGGTTGGTCATCTCTGAGACTGGTTGTAAGGTTGTCTGAGCATGTCTCTACATCTGACTCTATCCTCTGGCTGGTCATCTCTGAGACTGGTTGTAAGGTTTGTCTATGTCTCTATATCTAACTCTATCCTCAGGTTGGTCACTCCTAAGACTGGTTATAAGGTTGTCTGAGTACTAGCTGGACCCTACATGTATGCCAAATATATTTTCTACCAGCTTTAGCTTGAAGAAAGTATTAAGCAGCCCACACGTCCATTCCATATTTGCGATAAACGAATTTGAGTAAGTGACGTCAGACATGAAAGTAAATCAAACTAAATTAGTACAACTAAATTATTGTGTACTTTTTTGTACATTTTGAAATAAACGTTGTCAACTGTACTTATTTTATTTTATAATTTGTTATCTTTCGAAAATGTGAAATCATATTCAATTAAAATATTTGATGACAAAGAATTATCTCTCTATCTTATTTGGGGTGTCTGATTAGATGATAACAAACGAAGTTTTAAGAGAAATTGTTTATATCAGAGCTTTTCCACCTGGTTTTACCTAGCACTCACTTTTGTAACTTTCATAAGGCAAATTGTCTTTACCAGCCACTTAGATGTAAGTTGAAGAAACTGTTGCTGTCCTCCGATGAGTCTTTGTATTTTGAATGTTTTTAAATTCATCATCAACACTATCATCATGTGGCTTGAACTTTTCAGAACGTCGCTCCTATCACAACCCGTCTTAAACAAATGCGATCTCTTGACAAATCTCCAGCTTGGTCCAGAGTCATTTCGACGCATTCCTTGACATCATGGTGCCATCCCGGTCTTGGTCTTCCTCTACCTACCTCTCTTTCCCTGCACTATACCTCCTATTAACTTAACTTAACTTAACTTCTTTATACTGGTTTAGAAGACTCTGCAGAGTCTGTATACAACCAGTTTCATTTACATCACCTTGCTCTAGAAGCTGTACGCATCCAATCTTTTCTTAAATGCATTGACCGTCCCTACCTCCACCACCTCACTTGGCAATGCATTCCAAACATTCACAACTCTCTGGCTAAAACAATACTTCCTAATATCTAATCTGGACCTCTCCTTAGTCAACTTGTAGCCATGCCCTCTTGTTCTTGTTGGTGGTTGTATTTTAAAAGACTTGTTATAGTCTAATTTATCCGTTCCTCTGATCATCTTATAAACCTGTATTAAGTCACCTCGAATTCCGCCCTCTTCTAGACACTCTAGGCCGGTTTTTCTGAGTCGTTCCTCATTACCTTTCTCTCTAAACCGTTGTGTCTTTTGATGTGGTCAAAGTCTTTGAATTTTATTTTCATGTTGGAATTTATGACTAGTTCTCTGCTATGCCCAACTCTTGTCGAATGCCTGCATTCTTCTTTTTTTCAGTCCATGGTATTCTGATAGCCTTTCTATAACATTTCGACTAAATAGATTCGATTCTCTTCCTTGAGGTTTGGGCAACTGTCTATGTTTCGCAGCCTTATGCTGTCACGTGGAAAAACACAGGTTCTCCAAATTGTTTCTTCTGTTGGTATGCTGGAATTTTTACATAGTTTTCTCATGTGATGATAATAAAAAATATGTTTAAAATACAGAATGTAATTATTCTGCTAATGCTCCCCTGAAAGCTGAAATCGCCAACTAATGGGCCGTGGCGCCCAATGGCTTCCATTAGGCGCCAAGTTTGAAGAGCACTGGTTTAAAGGACACCTTACAGGTTGTACTCAAAGGGAGAATACTGCTATATTTCAAATCGTCTAGCAGGAGTCTCACAAGTTGCAACCCTTTATTTTCATTGAAAACTCCAATTTTTAAAATCATTTAAATAATTGTCCAAAATAGTCCCAAAATTGTCTTATCGGTGTACCAAAAATATCATTAAAGTGTATTGTCGTCGAGTTTGCACCTATCCTAAACGTTTCAGCACTTTCGCTTATTGAGAAGTGTCCGAATTTCCCCATGCAAGATTTGACTTTAACTAACTAAGCAAGTAACTAACTTATTATTTGATTAACTAGCTAACAGACTGACTGATTAACTAATTAAATAATTAATTAATTAACTAATTACTTAATTAAAAAACTAACTAACTAAATAATTAATTAAGTAGCTAGCTTACTAACTAACTAACTAGTTTGCTAACTAGCTAACCTACTAGCTTGCTAAATTCCTAACTTAATAACTTACCAACTAACTAACTAATCTACTAGCAGAGTTTTCTAAACCAGCATAAAGAAGTTAAGTTAAAGAATGGAGGAACGCAGTACTCTCTCCAGACCCTGTGAGTTGGTGGAGATGGTATACCGCTAGGTCTCCGCTGTCAGCTCAGGATTGTATCTAATCGAATGTAATGAACTCAGAATAACACTTTGCTAAGGGCGTCCAACTCAGCATAGGACTCCGATGTAGGCGTCTAACTCTAGACTTACCATAATATTGTTGTCTGAAAGAGAGACAATTTTGAGAGTTTGCTATCTCCTTTTGTGTGATTTTAGAAAGCGAGAATTATATTCTTGGTAGCAGGAGTTTTGAATGAACAGAGAAGAAGAAGAAAAGGAGAAGAAGAAGAAGAAGAAGAAGAAGAAGAAGAAGAAGAAGAAGAAGAAGAAGAAGAAGAAGAAGAAGAAGAAGAAGAAGAAGAAGATATATAACAAGTAGAAGAAAAGAAAATGAGGATTCAAACACTGAACGTCCAGATAACTGAAGCGGCTTGCCACAAGAGAGAAACGAGTTAGGATGTTAAACCGGCCGAACAAAGACATAGAAGGTGTCAAACTAGACCGGTCTTTCGTCATTCAACACCTGGGCGACGGAATCTAGGCCGAGTTTGATACAGACATATTTATAGAATGAATTACTTTCTATAGTCAGACAGACCTTCCTGGTTTCAAATTTATCTGTCCAGAATACTTTGGGCTTTCCAATACATTTTTTCTTGTAGTTTCTTCTTCTTCATCGTACACTGTCAGAAGTCAACCTTTATTTTTTCGAAAAAAGCAGCCGTCATCCTGAGGCTGTCGACACTGCCATGGAGCTTGTCTAGTGTTGCCACTGGTGATGGCCACATCTGCTTTCTCTGATCCTCGTATGTCGGGCAATTTTGCAGCAAATGTTCAGCGGTCATTTTCCCGGTACCACACGGGCATTCGTCAGTGCCACCTATCTTCAATTTGGTGAATAGGTGGTACCTGAGTCTATTGTGGCCAGTGCGAAGTCTGAAGACCACGACCTGCTCTCTTCTGTTCAACTGGTAATAGGTGTCGTTTTTGGTGTAGCCAGTATGTTCGGTTTCCCATTTGGTCATGTATCTAGCTCTAATAAGCCTTTTTGACTCTTCGTATGTCACACTAGTATCTGGTTGTGGTAGTCTTGCGCCTTCTTTCTTGTAGTTTAAAACTCCCAATTTGAAATTCACGTTTATTTATAAATTTAATAATAATAATAACAATAACAATAATAATAACGGGAGCCTAGGAGGAAGTCGCTGGAGCCTTGCTGTGCAGGGATGACCTCCTCTGTGGCTCTACCAGGTCGAGAAAAGACTTTTAGTGTTGAGGAACGACCTGTGAAGCAGCTTGTGAGCGACGTTTCCTGGTCCAGCCGTGTGACATCACCAAGCAAAGAAACGGCGCGGTCCAGTGTTTCTTGGTCCAGCCGTGTGACATGACCAAGCAAAGAAACGGCGGCGGTCCAGTGTTTCCTGGTCCAGCCGTGTGACATGACCAAGCAAAGAAACGGCGGCGGTCCAGTGTTTCCTGGTCCAGTCGTGTGACATGACCAAACAAAGAAACGGCGGCGGTCCAGTGTTTCCTGGTCCAGCCGTGTGACATTACCAAACAAAGAAACGGCGGCGGTCCAGTGTTTCCTGGTCCAGCCATGTGACATGACCAAACAAAGAAACGGCGGCGGTCCAGTGTTTACTGGTCCAGCCGTGTGACATGACCAAACAAAGAAACGGCGGCGGTCCAGTGTTTCCTGGTCCAGCCGTGCGACATGACCAAACAAAGAAACGCCTCGGTCCAGTGTTTCCTGGTCCAGCCGTGTGACATGACCAAACAAAGAAACAGCGGCGGTCCAGTATTGCAAAGATTGGGTTGATGACTTTTTTAGCAGAGACTTCCACGTTCCGAATATAGTCATGCCATGGGAAGACTAGGATACGCCCGTGGTTGTGCATATGTAAGTACTCTAGTCTAAACATGTCATTTTTGAGTAGTGACCATGTTTCAGGGGCGTAAAGTAGGACTTTGACCACACTGGACTGGTAGATGCGCATTTTTATTCACAGGTCTAAGAAAACAGAGGGAGAAACTTATATGTATAACAACTATTTAAGCAAATAAATCAGCTCTACGTCATTGTAGGAAATTTTGAGAGCCGAAACGTCAGCTCTGCGGACTGAATCAGTTTAATCTGTGTGTCACAGGTAAACAATCAGAGTGCTAGTTTCAGTTAAGGAACTTGGTAAGGAGGAGTCATTCTAACAGACTCCATGAGCTTACTCCAAGCAATCTCAAGCCCCAAACAAGATCGACTCTCATAGGAAATAAAATATAATATCTGACTGCTGTCTGTAAAAACAGATCTTGTCCTACAATGGTTTCCGGACCATTGTTCGGTCCCTAGAAACGAGAAAGCAGATGAGCTTGTAAAAGCCAGAGGTGACGCATTGCATACTCTCCGTCCACACATCTATCAAGAAGCAAAGACACTCATCAAACAATCCATTAGGGCAGAATGGAAAGACCAGCACAAAGAATACAAGCCAGAAAATGACAGCATAGACAAACTTGGCATAAATGGGCAGACAAAGATCTTCATACTCAGAACGGGACATTACAGACTGAAGGCCCACCTCCACAGAATGGTTCTCAGAGACACCGTAACGTGCGAAGGTGTAGCACCCAAGCAAACACCACAACATGGCCCACATGACTGCCCAACCTATACAGACCAAAGAGAGGCAGTCTGGCCCGGGGGAGCGTCCATGCTCGAAAAGCCGTGAGGGACCGGCGAAGACCTGAAACGCAGTCTCCTTCGGGAACCTCACACGGCTAGAAGCATAGCATCAGTTGATGGAAGAAGAAGAAGAAAAAGAAGAAGAAGAAGAAGAAGAAGAAGAAGAAAAAGAAGAAGAAAAAGAAGAAGATGATGATGATGATGATGATGATGATGATGATGATGATGATGAAGGCAAGGAAGAAGATGTGGAAATTTTATGGCAGCGATTTGAAAACAACGAATGTTTGTTAGTGACTTCGATTACAAGATAAATATTTATAAACACAACTCGCTGTGGATAAGTTTCCAAGCTTTTCCTATCACAGATAGACTATAATTTGAGGTACAGGTAATAGAGGCAGGGTCAATGAATGCATTCAAAAATATTTTGAATGCGCATAGAATTTCTTAAGATCAAGTGTAGTAAAAAAAAACTGATTGAATAAAGACCTCGCAGTCTTGTAGACCAGTATAAAGACGTTAAGTTCAGTTCAGTTAAGAATGTTTAACAAAATACGAACCAGGACAGAGAAGTAACGCAGCTTCAAGTACTTGTATGTTCACAAAGTTTTGGAGTTTATTTATAGCAGCTGATGCATAAATACAGTGCCACGTCTGAGATAAGACGCGTGTATTGGTACGTAGCCATTATAATCAATCACTTTGATCATAATACGAAATTATCGATCTGAAATATTGCTATTTAAAATTCTTTTTTACTTTCGATTCAAGAAGAAGTAGAAGAGGAAGAAGAAGGAGAAAAAGAAAGATGGACACAGGCTGCACGCGGCGCCAGTGGTTGGAGTCGGTAAGGAGGTCAAGGTTGCAGAGAGTCACCTTCATACTCGTTCTCAGACATGCAGGGGTCGAAGGGAACGAGTGAGCTGATAGGTGTGTGAGTATAGATATAGTGGAAGGCGGGAGATCAATGGACCGAGCCGATTTTCTAAACGCCTAAGGAGAAATTGGCTGGAAGGAAGATTCGTAAGTTGATCCAGACTCTACGTCCTTGGTAGGACTGGTTGAATGGGGTGTGAAACGACGGAAGGAACTCCACATGGGGATCCATTGGCGTCTGGTTAACCATCACAGGACAGGAATGGTCAGTCATCATGTGCTGCCAGACAGGATGAGATCTGAGCACGTCAGTCATCACGTGCTGGCAGACAGAATGAGATCTGAGCACGTCAGTCATCACGTGCTGGCGACAGGATGGGATCTGAGCACGTCAGTCATCACGTGCTGGCAGACAGGATGAGATCTGAGCACGTCAGTCATCACGTGCTGGCAGACAGGATGGGATCTGAGCGCGTCAGTTATCACGTGCTGGCAGACAGGATGAGATCTGAGCACGTCAGTAATCACGTGCTGGCAGACAGGATGAGATCTGAGCACGTCAGTCATCACGTGCTGGCAGACATATTGAGGGTGAGATCTGAGCGCGTCAGTCATCACGTGCTGGCAGACAGGATGGGATCTGAGCACGTCAGTCATCACGTGCTGGCAGACAGGATGGGATCTGAGCGCGTGAGGACTTTTCCCGAGTACGTAGAAGTTGGTCCGACCACTAACTAGCTAATTTGTGATTCCTACCTATTAGATTTGTTTGGTGAATGCAAGAGTTTAAAAACATAATCTCCTTTATGCTTCCTGGTGAAAGAAATATATGGTAGAAGACTTCATAGCACTTGGGTTGCAAACATTTTCTGTGGTAATGCATCTCACAGCTTCCCTAGTCTCTGACTAAAAGAAAATTTTCTTGTATCTAATCTGGACCTTCCTTTATTGAATTTGTGGATACGTCATCTTTTTCTTGTAGGTGTGTAACAGATCCCGGAAGAGCATAAGAGATTAGGGCCTGAGACTAATTCACATTAATTCTATGCTAGCTCAATTTTGGCTGAGAAAGAATTTGTAAATCTCAACTCAAACTAGGTCTGGAGACAAGGAATATCCAAAGTCGTGTTCGATTAGGGTCAGGAGAACACTGGGATAATATCCAAAGTCGTGTTCGATTAGGGTCAGGAGAACACTGGGATAATATCCCAAGTCGTGTTCGATTAGGGTCAGGAGAACACTGGGATGATATCCAAAGTCGTGTTCGATTAGGGTCAGGAGAACACTGGGATAATATCCCAAGGCGTGTTCGATTAGGGTCGGGAGAAGACTGGGATGATATCCCAAGTCGTGTTTGATTAGGGTCAGGGGAACCCGGGGATGCTTTGCCAAGTCTTGTTTGATTTGGGTCAAGAAACCCCTGGGATGCTATCATACCTTGTTTAGTGAATGTCAGGAGAAACTTGGGATCCTGTATCTAGTCTGGTTTGATTTGGGTCAGGACAAGCCTGGGATAATAACCCTCAGAGAACATTCTCTCAGAGCGAGAGTAACACGTTTACCAGGGGTGACACATTCTCTCACAGAGAGTAACACGTTTACCAGGGGGAACACATTCTCTCAGAGCGAGAGTAACACGTTCACCAGGAGGTACACATTCTCTCACAGAGAGTAACACGTTCACCAGGGGTGACACATTCTCTCACAGAGAGTAACACGTTTACCAGGGGGGACACATTCTCTCACAGAGAGTAACACGTTCACCAGGGGGGCACATTCTCTCACAGAGAGTAACACGTTCACCGGGGGGACACATTCTCTCACAAAGAGTAACACGTTCACCAGGGGGGACACATTCTCTCACAGAAAGTAACACGTTCACCGGGGGGACACATTCTCTCACAGAGAGTAACACGTTTACCAGGGGGACACATTCTCTCACAGAAAGTAACACGTTCACCAGGGAGAAAAATTCTCTCACAGAGAGTAACACGTTCACCAGGGGGGCACATTCTCTCACAGAGAGTAACACGTTCACCAGAGAGACACATTCTTTAAGAGAGGGATTAATAAGTTCACCAGTGGGACACATTCTCTCAGAGAGGGAGCAACACATTCACAAGTTTGGGAATCATGTTTGGGCCAAGTTTGAGCTGTACCCTAAGCCTCCGTTCGGAGCTCATTCTAATCCATGTGACAACATGTTGTTTTACAGTACAGTTCAGTCAACCAGAGAGAGGCAGTTATACCCCTACACCGACTGCCTGGACCAATGTCAGGTTCCCCCCAACACAGACTGCCTGGACCATTGTCAGGTTCCCTCCCCTCTAACACCGACGGCCTGAACCAATGTCAGGTGTCCCCCCACCCAACACCGACGGCCTGGACCATTGTCAGGTTCCCCCCTCCCTCCAACACCGACGGCCTGGACCAATGTCAGGTTCCACCAGCCCAACACCGACGGCCTGGACCAATGTCAGCCGCCCCCCCAAACCGACGACCTGGACCAACGTCAGGTTCCCCCCTCCCCAACACCGACTGTCTGGGCCAATGTCAGGTTCACCCTCCCCCAACACCGACGGCCTGGACCAATGTCAGGTTCCACCCGCCCAACACCGACGGCCTGGACCAATGTCAGCCCCCTCATCCCAAAACCGACGGCCTGGACCAATGTCAGGTTCCCCCCAACACCGACTGTCTGGACCAATGTCAGGTCCCCCCAATCCCATCACCGACGGCCTGGACCAATGTCAGGTCTCCCCTACACCGACGGCCTGGACCAATGTCAGGTAACCCCTACACCGACTGCCTGGACCAATGTCAGGTTCCCCCCTACACCGATGGCCTGCACCAATGTCAGGTCCCCCCATCACCGACGGACTGGACCAATGTCAGGCCCCTCCCCCTCCCCCCATCACCGACGGCCTTGACCAATGGCAGGTCCCCCCTACACCGACGGCCTGGACCAATGTCAGGTCCCCCCATCACCGTTGGCCTGGACCAATGTCAGGTTCCCCCCCCCCTACACCGACGGCCTGGACCAATGTCAGGTCTCCCCTACAACGACGGCCTGGACCAATGTCAGGTCCCCCCTACACCGACGGCCTGGACCAATGCCAGTTCCCCCCTACACCGACGGCCTGGACCAATGTCAGACACCTCGAGTTAGCTAGTTAGCCTCTAATTTGCAGTACAAAATTTGTATAGATAACGTTGAGTGAATTGTGTTAGTTAAGATCTAAGATGGAGAAACTGTCTCAATTAGTTACAGGGGTTAGAACTAGAGCTTATGCTTAAATCTTCTGTGCTAGTCGGTGTTTGGCATGATTATAAAAGTTAGTTTCATGTTATCTTTGTTAAACAATAACTTTTTGTAATAAATCAATTTTCTTGTTTTATTATTCACATCAGTTTTAATGTTTCCTATCTTGATGTTCTCGTGTGGTTTTTGTGTGTAAGGCAAGATAAAAGAGAACCCGATCAAACGTACAGATAAATTGAAGAAATCATAATTTTATCACAGACGCCTGTATTTTGAAAAAAACTTGTTTATCTAATTGATCCTTTCCTTTGAGTAACTTATAAACCTGTATTGTCACCTCGAATTCTTCTCTTTTCTAGACACTGTAGGCCGGTATTTCTGAGTCTTTCCTCATAACTGTAATTCTGGAATCCCACTATCAGCTTTGTCGTTCTTTTTTGTATCCCTCCAGCATGTTTATATCCCCTCTAAGACAAGGACTTCACATCTGTACACAGTACTCCAATCTAGGTCTAACTAATGCTTTATACAGTTTGACTATCACTTCCTTGCTCCTATGTTTAATATTTCTTTCTGTAATACCTTAGTTCTTAGTCGACCTGTACTTCCACAGAGGAAGATGCAGCGGGTGCAGGTCTTGGTGCGGGTGATTGCCAAGATAGCTCTCAACAAATGTAATGCTGGTTATGATTTTATATATTTAAAATGTTGAGTTGTAGCGCTGGGACAGTGGGCAACAAGCTAGCTTGAGTTGTAGCTCTGGGACAGTGGGCAACAAGCTAGCTTGAGTTGTAGCTCTAGGACAGTGGGCAACAAGCTAGCTTGAGTTGTAGCTCTGGAACAATGGGCAACAAGCTAGCTTGAGTTGTAGGTCTGGGACAGTGGGCAACAAGCAACAAGCTAGCTTGAGTTGCAGGTCTGGGACAGTGGGCAACAAGCTAGCTTGAGTTGTAGGTCTTGGACAGTGGGCAACAAGCTAGCTTGAGTTGTAGCTCTGGGACAATGGGCAATACGCTAGCTTGAGTTGTAGCTCTGGGATAGTGGGCAACAAGCAACACGCTAGCTTGAGATGTAGCTCTGGGACAATGGGCAACACGCTAGCTTGAGTTGTAGCTATGGCGCAGTGGGCAACAAGCAACAAGCTAGCTTGAGTTGTAGCTATGAGACAGTAGACTTGACGAGCAACAAGCTAGCTTCAGTGGTAGTTCTGGGACAGTGAGCAACAAGCAACAAGCTAGCTTGAGTAGTAGGTCTTGGATAGTGGACGACAAGGGAAAGAAGGCATGACCAGCCAATTATTTCCTTAGAAGGGATAAAAAGGTTAGAGAACACCTGATAAGCTAACGTCTGACCGCTTCTATGCTGGCAGCAGACGAGTCCGCAACTTCTCTTTAAGTTGGTAACCCATCTTCCAACTGGGCACCACTATGATATTATCTTCTGACACAGCGCTGACGATCTCCATTGGGAGCTTCCTTTCCAGGCTCTTCAGCACCAGAACCACAACTCTGGCGGGATTAACTGGCGTCTGCGAGTACAAAGCCGTCCTGTATGTGAACATGGACCAGGTGTAGTTGTCAAGGAAGCTCTGACTAAACACTAGAAGGCTCCTCCAACTAGAATTGACAGCATTAGCAATCTCGCTAGCGATGTCAGCGGCAGCATCCATATCTCGTTGTTGAACATACGTGCTGAGTTGTATCCCTTCCTCTATAAAAGGCCTCAACTCCATACATGGGAACACGTACTCCTCGTCTGCATACCCGATAAAAACTCCAGTTTTGTAATCCGTGGGAGATTTCAGTCTATAACCTCCAAAAAGTCTCAACAAAGCTGATTGGATCAATGTCTTGTTCTTCCAGATCAGGAAGAAACTCAGAAAACCCACGAACATGCTCATGAGAAGACTGATAGCAAGAGACAGGAAAAATGCTCCCCAGCACCTGCGCCAAAGCTCTTCCAGGTCTGAGAACACACCTGTATAAGTCAGCTCCCCCTTGTCATCCATGCAGGTAAAGTTGCCGTCTTGGTCCAGGGAGACATTGGTCTCTCTAAGCCACCGCAAAAAGGGAATGCTCTTACAATCACACGACAAGATGTTCCTGGCCAAGAAGACTTTCATTCCTTTAGCTCTTCCCGCTAACTGCTCCAAACCATCCCTTTCTTCGGGACTTAACAAAGTGATCGAATTCCCGCTCAAGTCTAGATATCTCAGTTCCGGCGTGTTCCGTAAATCAAACGGAATATGTTGGAACCGATTTTTGGACAAATTCAGTTCTTCCAGACGGCCATTTTGGACAAATGTTTCCTTGTCAAACATAAACAAAAAGTTGAGAGAAACATCCAATCGTTTCAGACTTGAAAGTCTCTGGAAAACTCTAGAACTTCGATTCGCAAACAACAATGGGTCTAATTTACAATTTGATAAATCTAGTTCTTCCAGATTGCAAAAGCTGTCAAAGAATGTCTCAGATAAGATGGAGACGTCATTTCCGGACACCATGAGTACCCTCAAAGTTTCAAGGCCGGTAATCTGTCCAATAAAATTGCGGAATCCATTGTCACGAATGTCAAGGTAGTCCGCACTGCTGGCACCAGATAACTTAATATTAACGTTTAAGTCAACGTGCGTCACTGAGCTGGCTAATCGGAATTCTCGTAATGAGTGCGAGATGGTTACAAAAAAATTGCCTGGGAAAAATAACTGGCCTTTAGGACCTGGTTCTGATACACACCAGGACATATTCTGGTAGCGCGATTGTGTATGTCCATTATTGGGTGTGATGTTCAGATCTTGGTTATTGTCTTCAATGACCTTCTGGTCATGTGAAGTCTGCTCATATTTACTTCTGGTTGTGCCCCAAGTCCTGTCGTTCCTCCCGGTTCTCCTTGCTCTCAGTGGAGACGCCGTTTCGGATAGGACACCCGATCGTGATACGCCACTGTCGGGGAAAGATGTGCTAACGTAACACGACTTTATCTCATTCTCTGATGCA
This sequence comes from Ariolimax columbianus, assembly GCA_036924085.1. Classification (NCBI taxonomy): domain Eukaryota; kingdom Metazoa; phylum Mollusca; class Gastropoda; order Stylommatophora; family Arionidae; genus Ariolimax; species Ariolimax columbianus. Next base: position 2,655,719 of record JAVGWX010000015.1, read on the forward strand.
ACAACTTGGACATTTTTCATATTTAACATTCGGATAAATGCTAATTTTTCTCCTCCCAAATTGTTTCCGGAAATGTCAAAGATTTGAAGACAATCATTCCAGATTTCACTAAATAACGCATCTTGTTTGACAACGACTATTTGACTGTTACGCAGAACAAATTCTTTGACACAGATTTTTAGTAAATATCTGGTCTTGTTGGAATCCAGAATACCATCGTTACGAAGTGCACTAGACGATCCTTCATTGTCGTTGAAGCTGACACTGGAGAAATATATCCTAGTCATGTTTCTACCCATCAGAGGTTTAACGATCCCCAGCGTCTTCTCAACCCCTATGTTGACGTCCACCACTGTTAGCCCATCTAGGTTCTGTAAGGGTTGGAGCGCATCATCGCTGAAGTTGGACAGCGATGGCAGTCCGTGAATAATTAATTCTGTGACAGATTGCACATTTATAAAACTTGTGTTAACGATGTATTTAGAGTTACCCGCTATCTCTAAAGTGGATAAATCCTTCAAGGCAGCAAACTCACTTCCAAGATGCATTGTTTCACCCGAGGTGTCAATACTTAACGCTGTCAACCCCTGAAGATGCCCAAGGAACGAGTAATTAAAGTCTTCTCGAAACCAAACGCTGACCACGTCATCCCGTAAGCCTAGGTTCCTTAAACCTGTTAAAGGGGCAAAGGCTTCAAACAGATCTGGGTACCTGCCCCTTGCCAGGTCGTTAAATTCTAGATTCAACTCCTGTAAACCGCTCAGTCCTGTGAAAGCATTGATGGCTATGTCCTTGACCTTGTTGTATGCTATATTTAGCGTGCGGAGATTCACCAGATGTGTGAAAGTGCAGTTCGGAACAGACGCCATCTTATTGTTGTCCAGAATAATGGTTGTCGTGTTCTCTGGGAACCAGGCAGGGTTGACGTCTGTCAGCCCGAGGCCTCTACAATCTACAGTTATTTCCTCCCCGTCATATCTGAGGGCGCACGGACCAGGTGTGAGTGCATGTCCCAGGTGATTGACGACTGATCTTGTAGAGTTTGCACACCTTGGTGTAATGGGGCGATCCCTCAGATCAGCATTAATTATTGACGTGTTCATTAAAACATCACCACTCTGAGCTCTTTTAGTACGGGCTTGTAGCTCTGGCCTGACATCGTTAAGAGTACGTGTCACGTGTTGTCTACCCACGTCTGCTGTCACATTCCTTAATTCTTGAATCACACACGAACATACACTGAAATATAAACACACAACGCAGAGCCCTCTCACAAACCAAAGTCCCTTGTTCGATAACCCCATTATGAAGAGTCACACTTCTAACACGGACACATAGTCAGAACTTCTGTAACGAATTCCTCTCGGTATCCAAATGATTAAAACTCAAATTATGTTCTTCTTGAATCGCTTCGAAGAATTACGAAACAATCCAAGTATTAATACCTCCATAGATGTTTTCCTTCATTGTACAATTTCCGACATCAGCTGGACTATATCTAAAAAAAAGCAGTTGTCAGTCTGAGGTTATTGGCTTCTCCATAGAGCTTGTCCAGGAATGGTTTTTCCGAAGACCATACGAGTTTTCTCCCTCTCTCGTATACTGCACACTTTTAAAACATGCCTAGTTTCTAGTAAGGAACATATTTCTTGACGTAGAATCGCCTACAACTATAAAACGTGCCTGGTCTCTCGTCTGTCTGAACTGGTACAATACAACCTGGTGCCAGCTCTTCTAAGTATTAAGTAAGACTGGATCAAACGGGACAGGACCAAAGACACAGATAAGGGTTTGGGCTTTCCCTTACTGGTAATAGATCAGCTCTACAATAATATACCATACGAGGGGTGGCCGGGTTGATAAGGTTAGGGTCAGAGTGAAAGCAACTAAAAAGGGGTGTGCATGTGGCTAGTAACTTCATGAAATAGACCATTTTCACGAAACCGCTAACTCCTCTACTGTCAAGACGGGGTGGGGTGAAGAGGCCGTGACCTGTAGAGGTCTTTATATGAACTTGCACGTTTACTGTATGAGTGCTGGAATACTGGATAAGTGGATGATTGGATTATAGAACTACTGGGTGACTGGGTTACTAATTGACTAATAATAATAATAATAATGTTCGCCGAGGCATATGTGGCCCGTTGCGTCGGCTTGACGCCACCACGACCAGTCAACACGACGCTCTCCCAGGCTTCGTCTACAATCTCCCCCCCCCCCCCCATGGTGGAGACCGTTGGTGTGCTTCCGCGTCCCGGCTGGGCAGCGAGAGTGTCGACGGCGACCCCGTGGGCTCCGGGTACTCTGCTGCCTTGGGTTTGGGGCCGCGAGGGAGTGTATGATGTGTTCTTCTTCTCCGTATTGTCGAACCTGTGTCAGAGGCTGTCGTCTACCGTTCTCGTGCTCCACCCCCGCACCCTGGGAACTTCTTCCTCCTGCCAGGCGATGAAATTCTTCCTCCTTTTAGAATAGGGAGAGATGAGAGGAATGACTGCATTACATAATTATTGGATTACATGATTATTGGATAAATGGATTACTGGATGACAGGATTATTGGATTACTAGATTACATGAATAGTGGATTACTGGATTATAGGAAAAATGGACAACTGGATTATAGGATAATTGGATAACTGGATTACTAGATGACAGGATTAGTGGATTACTGGATTACATGAGTATTGGATTACTGGATTACATGATAATTGGATAACTGGATTACTGGATGATAGGATCATTGGATTACTTGATTACATGAGTATTGGATTACTGGATTACATGATAATTGGATAACTGGATTACTGGATGACAGGATTATTTGATTACTGGATTACATGATTATTGGATTACTAGATTACATGGTTACTGGATTATGTTATCACTGGATGGCTGGATTATAAAATTACATAATTGCAGGATGACAGTACTACGGGATTGCAGGATGACCCGTGCTTCAGTGGCGGCTAGACCATTACAGGTCTCAATGTATTTTCCAACAGTCTCTGTAATGGGACACGGTGGGCCAGTGAATAATGTGTCGCAGGTCTGAAGCATAGTGAAAGACGTGGAACGTAACGGAGTGGGACCAGAGCGTTTGGGGGTCGTCCCCATTGTCACAAGTACGCAGGTTTAAAAAACAAATCATTTGTGAAAAGTCATAGCTAGAAACTTCCAGAAGAAATTATTTTCTTGAGGTAAAAGAAATGGGAAGAGAATGGTTTGATAGTGTGTTATTAGCTGACACGTGGAACAAGCCTCATAGGTCAAGTGGAAATGGATGGTAGTCGTTAGATGGGAGATGAAAAGAACTGTACCAGGAAGTAAAGGTATGGTAGTCGTTAGACGGAAGATGAAAAGAATTGTACCAGGAAGTAAAGGTATGGCAGTCGTTAGACGGGAGATGAAAAGAATTGTACCAGGAAGTAAAGGTATGGTAGTCGTTAGATTATAAAAAATATAAAGCGAACAACAACCAAGATGAATATGTGTGGTTAGACACCGCACTGAGGGAAACGGCGTTGGCTATTGGTAAAGTGACACGGCTCACAACCACAAGGTACTGGGTTCGCTTCCCAATCACAGAACCTGTCATTACCCGGGGAAGCAAACCCTTAGAAAATGCTTGCCGATGTCGGACGAATAATAGGCCTTCGCCGGGGACAACAAACAACAATAATGAATTTGCGAATAGTAGATGATAGCAGGAATAGTAGATGAAAGCAGGAATAGTAGATGAAAGCAGGAATAGTAGATGAAAGCAGGAATAGTAGATGAAAGCAGGAATAGTAGATGAAAGCAGGAATAGTAGATGAAAGCAGGAATAGTAGATGAAAGCAGGAATAGTAGATGAAAGCAGGAATAGTAGATGAAAGCAGGAATAGTAGATGAAAGCAGGAATAGTAGATGAAAGCAGGAATAGTAGATGAAAGCAGGAATATTGAATTCGAGAATATGGTACTTACCTGAAGAACTTTGGCAGAGTCCAGGTTTAGCTGAGTAGTTTACTTAACTAAAGAGTTACAACATGTATTCACACCACGACACGACTTCAACACAGAAAAACACAGTAAACACTATCCTCACCATCAAACAAAACAATATCATTTATTACAAGAAGATTCGTTGCATAATATTAACTAAAAGCAAAGAACACATAAAGTAAATAATTATATATATATATATTACGACCATAGGAGATTTTAAGCACTAGCTTTTGATGTCGCCTTCAAAATCTATTTGCACGTGGTTCTTGTCGCTGGACTCCCCTGACTACACACTTGTCATACAAGTGTCATCGTCGTCACGGTGAGATTACATAGATCCCATCACATACTAAGACAAATATGTACATTCAAATACGATCAGATCACTTACAATCAGGCGATCTGTGCATTCACATATGATCAGATCACTTACAATCACGCGATCTGTGCGTTCACAAATACTTAGATCACTTCACGTATTCACGTGAATCTACACTCGAGTAACCATTCAGAGCATACATCGTTCCCAAGATGTCCTAAGCATACAACACACTTTCAAATCTTTTACTGTTCACATGGTGTCCGTGATAATCACCTATTGAGCGCGACTGGCGAAAACTCGAGGTGTATGAAGGTACAATCTTCCTGCAAACTCACTCACCCTCAGCCCTCCTGGCCTACTAAGATTTTTTTGTTTTTTATTGTTTTTATTTTACGTGTTTGCCTCACTAGTTTCTACTGGCGGGGGCGCCCCTATTCCATCCCAGACCGTAGTCAATTGGGCGATATATATAGGTTTGTTTATCCTTGCAGAGTATTTTATAGTCTCAAGCAGCAACATGGCTGTCCAATGGTCTTCTGTTGGTTGTCTGACTTAGCCATGACTCCAATTTAGAACCCCCCCCCCCCTTCCCCCACCCCCGACTAAATGTTATTGATTGCCTATCCACGAGTCACTATCACTCTAAATGTCGCAGCCGGTCGTGGCAGCATCAAACTGTCACCAACATCCACGCCAAGTCCGACACCGACCCCTGTACTAGACAAAGTCTTCTACCTAAACATCTCGTTTCCTTTGTCTACCTAGTGTCGAAACGGTGATTGACCCTGGCGTGACCTGCGTTCGTTCAACGCTTTCAGACAGCCTTTGTTTTCTTATAGTCGCCAGCTCAATCTCCTCTGCCCTAAACGCCCATGCTCCAGCTGGAACTGTCACAGAACGTCTCATCACTCCTCACGAGTGCACGATCACAAATGACAGAAAAAGGAGAGACGAAGTGCCCAGGAGGTTGTAAGAAGTGGGAATCAGTCCGAATAGTCACTAGCGGTCAAATAAGAAAAAGGCCAAATGATGATGTCGGGGTAGAGGGAAAAGAGGAAGGCAGACAGACTGAGGCCGGTATGAGGTTAGCATTTCAGACAAGGAATGGAAGATATTAAAGTCATGTGGCTGGAGGCATTTCAGCGAAATCTACCTCAAACTTGAATTGGTGTCACGTGTAATGAAGACACACCAGACAGACAAAGACATATTGACAAGATAATCCAAGAGTATGGATACAGGTGTCTGAGACTTCTACATTACCATCCATACCTACTCTTTGTGAGACAAGGTAACCCAGGTGTCTGAGACTTCCACCTTACCATCCATACCTACTCTTTGTGAGACAAGGTAATCCAGGTGTGTCATCCACCTTACCATCCATACCTACTCTTTGTTTGACAAGGTAATCCAGGTGTGTCATCCACCTTACCATCCATACCTACTCTTTGTTTGACAAGGTAATCCAGGTGTCTGAGACTTCCACCTTACCATCCATACCTACTCTTTGTGATACAAGGTAATCCAGGTGTGTCATCCACCTTACCATCCATACCTACTCTTTGTGAGACAAGGTAATCCAGGTGTGTCAGACTTCCATCATCGACTTCAGATAATTATATAAATATTTCATGTCCGTTCGCCGAGTGAAACTCTGTATATACACAGTGGCATACACACACAGAGAGAGAGAGAGAGAGAGAGAGAGAGAGAGAGAGAGAGAGAGAGTGAGAGAGAGAGAGAGAGAGAGTGAGAGAGAGTGAGAGAGAGAGAGAGAGAGAGAGTGAGAGAGAGTGAGAGAGAGAGAGAGAGAGAGTGAGAGAGAGAGAGAGAGAGAGAGAGAGAGAGAGAGAGAGAGAGAGAGAGAGAGAGAGACAGAGACAGTACGCATATAATTTTCTTAAGCTTAACCTACAAACATAAATGCAATACATGATAAATTTCAATTCATCTTATGCGGGACTTCCTGTAGAGATTTCTGCATGTGGTAACTGAAGATATGCCAATGGATTATAAACATTTTTTCCCAACGTTCAACTAACTGGAGACATGTCTATGGCTGATATTGAAGATACGCCTATGGCTGATGTTGAAGACACGCCTATAACTCATATTGAAGACACGCCTATAACTCATATTGAAGACACGCCTATGGCTCATATTGAAGACACGGCTATAGCTCATTTTGAAGAGTATTTGAGTCCGCCATGACCGATCAAGTGAGTGCAAACATCAAACGTTCTCTGACACGTCTGGCAAACACAGTCCGCAGCTGCATCTGGTATCCATTCTACATCCTTGAGTATTTGAGTCCGCCATGACCGATCAAGTGAGTGCAAACATCAAACGTTCTCTGACACGTCTGGCAAACACAGTCCGCAGCTGCATCTGGTATCCATTCTACATCCTTGAGTATTTGAGTCCGCCATGACCGATCAAGTGAGTGCAAACATCAAACGTTCTCTGACACGTCTGGCAAACACAGTCCGCAGCTGCATCTGGTATCCATTCTACATCCTTGAGTATTTGAGTCCGCCATGACCGATCAAGTGAGTGCAAACATCAAACGTTCTCTGACACGTCTGGCAAACACAGTCCGCAGCTGCATCTGGTATCCATTCTACATCCTTGAGTATTTGCGTCCGCCATGACCGATCAAGTGAGTGCAAACATCAAACGTTCTCTGACACGTCTGGCAAACACAGTCCGCAGCTGCATCTGGTATCCATTCTACATCCTTGAGTATTTGAGTCCGCCATGACCGATCAAGTGAGTGCAAACATCAAACGTTCTCTGACACGTCTGGCAAACACAGTCCGCAGCTGCATCTGGTATCCATTCTACATCCTTGAGTATTTGAGTCCGCCATGACCGATCAAGTGAGTGCAAACATCAAACGTTCTCTGACACGTCTGGCAAACACAGTCCGCAGCTGCATCTGGTATCCATTCTACATCCTTGAGTATTTGAGTCCGCCATGACCGATCAAGTGAGTGCAAACATCAAACGTTCTCTGACACGTCTGGCAAACACAGTCCGCAGCTGCATCTGGTATCCATTCTACATCCTTGAGTATTTGAGTCCGCCATGACCGATCAAGTGAGTGCAAACATCAAACGTTCTCTGACACGTCTGGCAAACACAGTCCGCAGCTGCATCTGGTATCCATTCTACATCCTTGAGTATTTGAGTCCGCCATGACCGATCAAGTGAGTGCAAACATCAAACGTTCTCTGACACGTCTGGCAAACACAGTCCGCAGCTGCATCTGGTATCCATTCTACATCCTTGAGTATTTGAGTCCGCCATGACCGATCAAGTGAGTGCAAACATCAAACGTTCTCTGACACGTCTGGCAAACACAGTCCGCAGCTGCATCTGGTATCCATTCTACATCCTTGAGTATTTGAGTGCGCCATGACCGATCAAGTGAGTGCAAACATCAAACGTTCTCTGACACGTCTGGCAAACACAGTCCGCAGCTGCATCTGGTATCCATTCTACATCCTTGAGTATTTGAGTCCGCCATGACCGATCAAGTGAGTGCAAACATCAAACGTTCTCTGACACGTCTGGCAAACACAGTCCGCAGCTGCATCTGGTATCCATTCTACATCCTTGAGTATTTGCGTCCGCCATGACCGATCAAGTGAGTGCAAACATCAAACGTTCTCTGACACGTCTGGCAAACACAGTCCGCAGCTGCATCTGGTATCCATTCTACATCCTTGAGTATTTGAGTCCGCCATGACCGATCAAGTGAGTGCAAACATCAAACGTTCTCTGACACGTCTGGCAAACACAGTCCGCAGCTGCATCTGGTATCCATTCTACATCCTTGAGTATTTGAGTCCGCCATGACCGATCAAGTGAGTGCAAACATCAAACGTTCTCTGACACGTCTGGCAAACACAGTCCGCAGCTGCATCTGGTATCCATTCTACATCCTTGAGTATTTGAGTCCGCCATGACCGATCAAGTGAGTGCAAACATCAAACGTTCTCTGACACGTCTGGCAAACACAGTCCGCAGCTGCATCTGGTATCCATTCTACATCCTTGAGTATTTGAGTCCGCCATGACCGATCAAGTGAGTGCAAACATCAAACGTTCTCTGACACGTCTGGCAAACACAGTCCGCAGCTGCATCTGGTATCCATTCTACATCCTTGAGTATTTGAGTCCGCCATGACCGATCAAGTGAGTGCAAACATCAAACGTTCTCTGACACGTCTGGCAAACACAGTCCGCAGCTGCATCTGGTATCCATTCTACATCCTTGAGTATTTGAGTGCGCCATGACCGATCAAGTGAGTGCAAACATCAAACGTTCTCTGACACGTCTGGCAAACACAGTCCGCAGCTGCATCTGGTATCCATTCTACATCCTTGAGTATTTGAGTCCGCCATGACCGATCAAGTGAGTGCAAACATCAAACGTTCTCTGACACGTCTGGCAAACACAGTCCGCAGCTGCATCTGGTATCCATTCTACATCCTTGAGTATTTGAGTCCGCCATGACCGATCAAGTGAGTGCAAACATCAAACGTTCTCTGACACGTCTGGCAAACACAGTCCGCAGCTGCATCTGGTATCCATTCTACATCCTTGAGTATTTGAGTCCGCCATGACCGATCAAGTGAGTGCAAACATCAAACGTTCTCTGACACGTCTGGCAAACACAGTCCGCAGCTGCATCTGGTATCCATTCTACATCCTTGAGTATTTGAGTCCGCCATGACCGATCAAGTGAGTGCAAACATCAAACGTTCTCTGACACGTCTGGCAAACACAGTCCGCAGCTGCATCTGGTATCCATTCTACATCCTTGAGTATTTGAGTGCGCCATGACCGATCAAGTGAGTGCAAACATCAAACGTTCTCTGACACGTCTGGCAAACACAGTCCGCAGCTGCATCTGGTATCCATTCTACATCCTTGAGTATTTGAGTCCGCCATGACCGATCAAGTGAGTGCAAACATCAAACGTTCTCTGACACGTCTGGCAAACACAGTCCGCAGCTGCATCTGGTATCCATTCTACATCCTTGAGTATTTGAGTCCGCCATGACCGATCAAGTGAGTGCAAACATCAAACGTTCTCTGACACGTCTGGCAAACACAGTCCGCAGCTGCATCTGGTATCCATTCTACATCCTTGAGTATTTGAGTCCGCCATGACCGATCAAGTGAGTGCAAACATCAAACGTTCTCTGACACGTCTGGCAAACACAGTCCGCAGCTGCATCTGGTATCCATTCTACATCCTTGAGTATTTGAGTCCGCCATGACCGATCAAGTGAGTGCAAACATCAAACGTTCTCTGACACGTCTGGCAAACACAGTCCGCAGCTGCATCTGGTATCCATTCTACATCCTTGAGTATTTGAGTCCGCCATGACCGATCAAGTGAGTGCAAACATCAAACGTTCTCTGACACGTCTGGCAAACACAGTCCGCAGCTGCATCTGGTATCCATTCTACATCCTTGAGTATTTGAGTCCGCCATGACCGATCAAGTGAGTGCAAACATCAAACGTTCTCTGACACGTCTGGCAAACACAGTCCGCAGCTGCATCTGGTATCCATTCTACATCCTTGAGTATTTGAGTCCGCCATGACCGATCAAGTGAGTGCAAACATCAAACGTTCTCTGACACGTCTGGCAAACACAGTCCGCAGCTGCATCTGGTATCCATTCTACATCCTTGAGTATTTGCGTCCGCCATGACCGATCAAGTGAGTGCAAACATCAAACGTTCTCTGACACGTCTGGCAAACACAGTCCGCAGCTGCATCTGGTATCCATTCTACATCCTTGAGTATTTGAGTCCGCCATGACCGATCAAGTGAGTGCAAACATCAAACGTTCTCTGACACGTCTGGCAAACACAGTCCGCAGCTGCATCTGGTATCCATTCTACATCCTTGAGTATTTGAGTCCGCCATGACCGATCAAGTGAGTGCAAACATCAAACGTTCTCTGACACGTCTGGCAAACACAGTCCGCAGCTGCATCTGGTATCCATTCTACATCCTTGAGTATTTGAGTCCGCCATGACCGATCAAGTGAGTGCAAACATCAAACGTTCTCTGACACGTCTGGCAAACACAGTCCGCAGCTGCATCTGGTATCCATTCTACATCCTTGAGTATTTGAGTCCGCCATGACCGATCAAGTGAGTGCAAACATCAAACGTTCTCTGACACGTCTGGCAAACACAGTCCGCAGCTGCATCTGGTATCCATTCTACATCCTTGAGTATTTGAGTCCGCCATGACCGATCAAGTGAGTGCAAACATCAAACGTTCTCTGACACGTCTGGCAAACACAGTCCGCAGCTGCATCTGGTATCCATTCTACATCCTTGAGTATTTGAGTCCGCCATGACCGATCAAGTGAGTGCAAACATCAAACGTTCTCTGACACGTCTGGCAAACACAGTCCGCAGCTGCATCTGGTATCCATTCTACATCCTTGAGTATTTGAGTCCGCCATGACCGATCAAGTGAGTGCAAACATCAAACGTTCTCTGACACGTCTGGCAAACACAGTCCGCAGCTGCATCTGGTATCCATTCTACATCCTTGAGTATTTGAGTCCGCCATGACCGATCAAGTGAGTGCAAACATCAAACGTTCTCTGACACGTCTGGCAAACACAGTCCGCAGCTGCATCTGGTATCCATTCTACATCCTTGAGTATTTGAGTCCGCCATGACCGATCAAGTGAGTGCAAACATCAAACGTTCTCTGACACGTCTGGCAAACACAGTCCGCAGCTGCATCTGGTATCCATTCTACATCCTTGAGTATTTGAGTCCGCCATGACCGATCAAGTGAGTGCAAACATCAAACGTTCTCTGACACGTCTGGCAAACACAGTCCGCAGCTGCATCTGGTATCCATTCTACATCCTTGAGTATTTGAGTCCGCCATGACCGATCAAGTGAGTGCAAACATCAAACGTTCTCTGACACGTCTGGCAAACACAGTCCGCAGCTGCATCTGGTATCCATTCTACATCCTTGAGTATTTGAGTCCGCCATGACCGATCAAGTGAGTGCAAACATCAAACGTTCTCTGACACGTCTGGCAAACACAGTCCGCAGCTGCATCTGGTATCCATTCTACATCCTTGAGTATTTGAGTCCGCCATGACCGATCAAGTGAGTGCAAACATCAAACGTTCTCTGACACGTCTGGCAAACACAGTCCGCAGCTGCATCTGGTATCCATTCTACATCCTTGAGTATTTGAGTCCGCCATGACCGATCAAGTGAGTGCAAACATCAAACGTTCTCTGACACGTCTGGCAAACACAGTCCGCAGCTGCATCTGGTATCCATTCTACATCCTTGAGTATTTGAGTCCGCCATGACCGATCAAGTGAGTGCAAACATCAAACGTTCTCTGACACGTCTGGCAAACACAGTCCGCAGCTGCATCTGGTATCCATTCTACATCCTTGAGTATTTGAGTCCGCCATGACCGATCAAGTGAGTGCAAACATCAAACGTTCTCTGACACGTCTGGCAAACACAGTCCGCAGCTGCATCTGGTATCCATTCTACATCCTTGAGTATTTGAGTCCGCCATGACCGATCAAGTGAGTGCAAACATCAAACGTTCTCTGACACGTCTGGCAAACACAGTCCGCAGCTGCATCTGGTATCCATTCTACATCCTTGAGTATTTGAGTCCGCCATGACCGATCAAGTGAGTGCAAACATCAAACGTTCTCTGACACGTCTGGCAAACACAGTCCGCAGCTGCATCTGGTATCCATTCTACATCCTTGAGTATTTGAGTCCGCCATGACCGATCAAGTGAGTGCAAACATCAAACGTTCTCTGACACGTCTGGCAAACACAGTCCGCAGCTGCATCTGGTATCCATTCTACATCCTTGAGTATTTGAGTCCGCCATGACCGATCAAGTGAGTGCAAACATCAAACGTTCTCTGACACGTCTGGCAAACACAGTCCGCAGCTGCATCTGGTATCCATTCTACATCCTTGAGTATTTGAGTCCGCCATGACCGATCAAGTGAGTGCAAACATCAAACGTTCTCTGACACGTCTGGCAAACACAGTCCGCAGCTGCATCTGGTATCCATTCTACATCCTTGAGTATTTGAGTCCGCCATGACCGATCAAGTGAGTGCAAACATCAAACGTTCTCTGACACGTCTGGCAAACACAGTCCGCAGCTGCATCTGGTATCCATTCTACATCCTTGAGTATTTGAGTCCGCCATGACCGATCAAGTGAGTGCAAACATCAAACGTTCTCTGACACGTCTGGCAAACACAGTCCGCAGCTGCATCTGGTATCCATTCTACATCCTTGAGTATTTGAGTCCGCCATGACCGATCAAGTGAGTGCAAACATCAAACGTTCTCTGACACGTCTGGCAAACACAGTCCGCAGCTGCATCTGGTATCCATTCTACATCCTTGAGTATTTGAGTCCGCCATGACCGATCAAGTGAGTGCAAACATCAAACGTTCTCTGACACGTCTGGCAAACACAGTCCGCAGCTGCATCTGGTATCCATTCTACATCCTTGAGTATTTGAGTCCGCCATGACCGATCAAGTGAGTGCAAACATCAAACGTTCTCTGACACGTCTGGCAAACACAGTCCGCAGCTGCATCTGGTATCCATTCTACATCCTTGAGTATTTGAGTCCGCCATGACCGATCAAGTGAGTGCAAACATCAAACGTTCTCTGACACGTCTGGCAAACACAGTCCGCAGCTGCATCTGGTATCCATTCTACATCCTTGAGTATTTGAGTCCGCCATGACCGATCAAGTGAGTGCAAACATCAAACGTTCTCTGACACGTCTGGCAAACACAGTCCGCAGCTGCATCTGGTATCCATTCTACATCCTTGAGTATTTGAGTCCGCCATGACCGATCAAGTGAGTGCAAACATCAAACGTTCTCTGACACGTCTGGCAAACACAGTCCGCAGCTGCATCTGGTATCCATTCTACATCCTTGAGTATTTGAGTCCGCCATGACCGATCAAGTGAGTGCAAACATCAAACGTTCTCTGACACGTCTGGCAAACACAGTCCGCAGCTGCATCTGGTATCCATTCTACATCCTTGAGTATTTGAGTCCGCCATGACCGATCAAGTGAGTGCAAACATTAAACGTTCTCTGACACGTCTGGCAAACACAGTCCGCAGCTGCATCTGGTATCCATTCTACATCCTTGAGTATTTGAGTCCGCCATGACCGATCAAGTGAGTGCAAACATCAAACGTTCTCTGACACGTCTGGCAAACACAGTCCGCAGCTGCATCTGGTATCCATTCTACATCCTTGAGTATTTGAGTCCGCCATGACCGATCAAGTGAGTGCAAACATCAAACGTTCTCTGACACGTCTGGCAAACACAGTCCGCAGCTGCATCTGGTATCCATTCTACATCCTTGAGTATTTGAGTCCGCCATGACCGATCAAGTGAGTGCAAACATCAAACGTTCTCTGACACGTCTGGCAAACACAGTCCGCAGCTGCATCTGGTATCCATTCTACATCCTTGAGTATTTGAGTCCGCCATGACCGATCAAGTGAGTGCAAACATCAAACGTTCTCTGACACGTCTGGCAAACACAGTCCGCAGCTGCATCTGGTATCCATTCTACATCCTTGAGTATTTGAGTCCGCCATGACCGATCAAGTGAGTGCAAACATCAAACGTTCTCTGACACGTCTGGCAAACACAGTCCGCAGCTGCATCTGGTATCCATTCTACATCCTTGAGTATTTGAGTCCGCCATGACCGATCAAGTGAGTGCAAACATCAAACGTTCTCTGACACGTCTGGCAAACACAGTCCGCAGCTGCATCTGGTATCCATTCTACATCCTTGAGTATTTGAGTCCGCCATGACCGATCAAGTGAGTGCAAACATCAAACGTTCTCTGACACGTCTGGCAAACACAGTCCGCAGCTGCATCTGGTATCCATTCTACATCCTTGAGTATTTGAGTCCGCCATGACCGATCAAGTGAGTGCAAACATCAAACGTTCTCTGACACGTCTGGCAAACACAGTCCGCAGCTGCATCTGGTATCCATTCTACATCCTTGAGTATTTGAGTCCGCCATGACCGATCAAGTGAGTGCAAACATCAAACGTTCTCTGACACGTCTGGCAAACACAGTCCGCAGCTGCATCTGGTATCCATTCTACATCCTTGAGTATTTGAGTCCGCCATGACCGATCAAGTGAGTGCAAACATCAAACGTTCTCTGACACGTCTGGCAAACACAGTCCGCAGCTGCATCTGGTATCCATTCTACATCCTTGAGTATTTGAGTCCGCCATGACCGATCAAGTGAGTGCAAACATCAAACGTTCTCTGACACGTCTGGCAAACACAGTCCGCAGCTGCATCTGGTATCCATTCTACATCCTTGAGTATTTGAGTCCGCCATGACCGATCAAGTGAGTGCAAACATCAAACGTTCTCTGACACGTCTGGCAAACACAGTCCGCAGCTGCATCTGGTATCCATTCTACATCCTTGAGTATTTGAGTCCGCCATGACCGATCAAGTGAGTGCAAACATCAAACGTTCTCTGACACGTCTGGCAAACACAGTCCGCAGCTGCATCTGGTATCCATTCTACATCCTTGAGTATTTGAGTCCGCCATGACCGATCAAGTGAGTGCAAACATCAAACGTTCTCTGACACGTCTGGCAAACACAGTCCGCAGCTGCATCTGGTATCCATTCTACATCCTTGAGTATTTGAGTCCGCCATGACCGATCAAGTGAGTGCAAACATCAAACGTTCTCTGACACGTCTGGCAAACACAGTCCGCAGCTGCATCTGGTATCCATTCTACATCCTTGAGTATTTGAGTCCGCCATGACCGATCAAGTGAGTGCAAACATCAAACGTTCTCTGACACGTCTGGCAAACACAGTCCGCAGCTGCATCTGGTATCCATTCTACATCCTTGAGTATTTGAGTCCGCCATGACCGATCAAGTGAGTGCAAACATCAAACGTTCTCTGACACGTCTGGCAAACACAGTCCGCAGCTGCATCTGGTATCCATTCTACATCCTTGAGTATTTGAGTCCGCCATGACCGATCAAGTGAGTGCAAACATCAAACGTTCTCTGACACGTCTGGCAAACACAGTCCGCAGCTGCATCTGGTATCCATTCTACATCCTTGAGTATTTGAGTCCGCCATGACCGATCAAGTGAGTGCAAACATCAAACGTTCTCTGACACGTCTGGCAAACACAGTCCGCAGCTGCATCTGGTATCCATTCTACATCCTTGAGTATTTGAGTCCGCCATGACCGATCAAGTGAGTGCAAACATCAAACGTTCTCTGACACGTCTGGCAAACACAGTCCGCAGCTGCATCTGGTATCCATTCTACATCCTTGAGTATTTGAGTCCGCCATGACCGATCAAGTGAGTGCAAACATCAAACGTTCTCTGACACGTCTGGCAAACACAGTCCGCAGCTGCATCTGGTATCCATTCTACATCCTTGAGTATTTGAGTCCGCCATGACCGATCAAGTGAGTGCAAACATCAAACGTTCTCTGACACGTCTGGCAAACACAGTCCGCAGCTGCATCTGGTATCCATTCTACATCCTTGAGTATTTGAGTCCGCCATGACCGATCAAGTGAGTGCAAACATCAAACGTTCTCTGACACGTCTGGCAAACACAGTCCGCAGCTGCATCTGGTATCCATTCTACATCCTTGAGTATTTGAGTCCGCCATGACCGATCAAGTGAGTGCAAACATCAAACGTTCTCTGACACGTCTGGCAAACACAGTCCGCAGCTGCATCTGGTATCCATTCTACATCCTTGAGTATTTGAGTCCGCCATGACCGATCAAGTGAGTGCAAACATCAAACGTTCTCTGACACGTCTGGCAAACACAGTCCGCAGCTGCATCTGGTATCCATTCTACATCCTTGAGTATTTGAGTCCGCCATGACCGATCAAGTGAGTGCAAACATCAAACGTTCTCTGACACGTCTGGCAAACACAGTCCGCAGCTGCATCTGGTATCCATTCTACATCCTTGAGTATTTGAGTCCGCCATGACCGATCAAGTGAGTGCAAACATCAAACGTTCTCTGACACGTCTGGCAAACACAGTCCGCAGCTGCATCTGGTATCCATTCTACATCCTTGAGTATTTGAGTCCGCCATGACCGATCAAGTGAGTGCAAACATCAAACGTTCTCTGACACGTCTGGCAAACACAGTCCGCAGCTGCATCTGGTATCCATCTGCTCTAGACTTCCTTGTTGTGCCTCTGTTCAAGTATGATTAACGCGGAGGTTCTCGCATATTGCGCGCCTATAATGGGCTATCTGAACACACAGTAATAAGTTCGGCAGGACATCGCTACTTGTTGGTTTCTTTATCCCCAAACTATGACACACTCTTCTGTATAACCCTATTTCTTCTTCTTCTTCTTCTTCTTCTTCTTCTTCTTCTTCTTCTTCTTCTTCTTCTTCTTCTTCGTCGTCGTACGCTGTCAGACGTCAACCTTTATTTTTTCGAAAAAAGCAGCGGTCATCCTGAGGCTGTCGACACTGCCATAGAGCTTGTCTAGTGTTGCCACTGGTGATGGCCACATCTGCTCTCTCTGATCCTCGTATGTCGGGCAGTTTTGCAGCAAATGTTCAGCGGTCATTTTACCGGTACCGCACGGGCATTCGTCAGTGCCACCTATCTTCAATTTGTTGAATATGTGGTACCTCAGTCTATTGTGGCCAGTGCGAAGTCTGAAGACCACGACCTGCACTCTTCTGTTCAACTGGTAATAGGCATCGTTTTTGGTGTAACCAGTATGTTCGGTTTCCCATTTGGTCATGTATCTGGCTCTAATAAGCCGTTTTGACTCTTCGTACGTCAAACTAGTATCTGGTTGTGGTAGTCTTGCACCTTCTTTTGCCAGTCTGTCTGCCTCCTCGTTGCCTTGGATGTTGCAGTGGGATGGAACCCACTGTAACACTACCCTTTTTTTATGCGGATTGCTGGCATAGTTGACAGAGTACTGCTCTTAAATCATTAAGCTCAGTATTTTTCTGGCTTATTAGTGCTGTGACTACGGCGAAGGCATCTTTTAACCCTATTTCGATGACCTCAATTTAACGCTGGACTCTGTCCAATGTTTAAATGAAGTCTACAAAACATATATTTTTGATCTACAGTACCTCCAAACACTTGTCTACTAACATACACATACAAAATATAGCGTCTCTAGCGCCATTATTATTTCTAACGCAAGCTGTGCTTCGCATAATTAACTATCTTTTTTATTTTTAATTCGAGCCTATAAAATCACAAAAAATAAAAATCTTTCGAACGTAGATCTTCCGGTGGCAACGTCCTGGTGTGAAATGTGGACCACCACACATACACTTGAGAAAAAAATTGAATGTTTTGAACTAAAATGCTACAGGAGGGTGCTCAAAATACCATGGATAGCAAAAAAAACAACGCAGATTTCATACAAGAACTGGATATCGAGGAAAACTGGTTAGTAAACAATATCTTGTCCAGAAAGCTAAGATGTTTTGGTCACATCAAACGCCATGATAAACCGAGGAGAAGATTGGCACAAGACATCACGAAGGATCTGAATATGACAGCGACAGAGGCGGGAGTTCTGGCTAGACATCGAGAGTCTTACAGATCGGCTGATGTGAGAGCGACGTTCTGTCACACATCTGGCCAGAGATCGAGTCTTTCAGATCGACTATTAGGATAGCTACGTTCTGTGACACATCTGGCCAGAGATCGAGTCTTTCAGATCGGCTGATGTGAGAGCGACGTTCTGTGACACATCTGGCCAGAGATCGAGTCTTTCAGATCGGATGTTGTGAGAGCGACGTTCTGTGACACATCTGGCCAGAGATCGAGTCTTTCAGATCGGCTGTTGTGAGAGCGACCTTCTATGAAAGACATGTTATATGATGACCTATATAATCTTGAGGAGTGTCTTTGTCATGTGACTCGACAGACTAATTTTTCGATAATCTATACAATCAACTACTTTAGGGGCTTTTAAGCAATGTGATAATTTGAGTTAACAATATTTAAATGTTATGGCAAATATAAGAGGACTTGCAAACAATCATATTGATACGTTATTGAATTCTGAAGAAATTAGATACATTCTGAGGGTACACTTTCCCCAATGATACTAGTCCTGACGTGATAGGTACTTGCCATATGACGTGGTTAATACAAAAGGACAATATAGATGTGTACTGACCACACAGCGCTGAAGACATGGCCTTGGTTTTTGGCTGTGAGTTTCGGGTTTTCCCAGACACGTGTGAGACAAGAACACATGTCAATAGGTCGGGCTTAATACTTGTCACCTACGTCCTTGACATCTCTTGAAGAGACAGGGTGACAAATACCGAAGTGCTTTCTCGCACCGGTCGCCCAAGAGTGTACACCCTCCTTCGCTAACGAAGACTGCGAATGGCTTAGTCATGTTTGTCGCATGGATGACGGTTGTATACCCAAAGATATTTTTTATAGACAGCTGGCGTGTGGTGAAAGAACAGATGGTAGACCACAGCTGCAGTTCAAAGACGCATGTAAGCGGGACATGAAGGCTCTGGGTATGGATCTGATTGACATCTTGCAAAGACAAAGCTGCAGACCGATACAAAAAATGGAGATGTAATCTGAAGAGCCAGCTCTGGCTGGGCGGAAATAAGTTCACGCAATATAGGGAAGTTGAGGGGCAACACGGGGAAGTGATAGGGCAACACAGGAAAGGGAGGGGGCAACACGGGGAAGTGAAGGGGCAACATAGGGAAGTGAAGAGACAACACAGAGAAGTGAAGAGACGACACATGGAATCAGAATAATGACATGCTGTACTAAAAATATATAATTATTGTGACTATGATTTTTATTATAATTATGATTATTATGAAGATTATTTATTATGATGATTATTATTATTATGGAAATCCAGAGGCTAGACAACTTGTGAAAACTATGGAAGAGTACCAGCAAACCAATAGAAAGTGAACATTTTGAGAACCAGTGTTTTTCCCATGGCAGCATATGGCTGTGAAACATGGACAGTTACCCAAGCGTCGAGGAAGAGAATTGAATTCTTCGAGTGGAAATGTTATAGAAAGTCCACAGAATACCATAGACATTAAGAATGCGGATATTCGACAAGAGTTGGGCAAAGACGAGAACTGGTTCATGAAGAATGCGGACATTCGACAAGAGTTGGGCATAGAGGGGAACTGGTTCATGAAGAAAGCGGACATTCGACAAGAGTTGGGCATAGAGGGGAACTGGTTCATGAAGAAAGCGGACATTCGACAAGAGTTGGGCATAGAGGGGAACTGGTTCATGAAGAAAGCGGACATTCGACAAGAGTTGGGCAAAGACGAGAACTGGTTCATGAAGAATGCGGACATTGGACAAGAGTTGGGCAAAGACGAGAACTGGTTCATGAAGAATGCGGACATTGGACAAGAGTTGGGCAAAGACGAGAACTGGTTCATGAAGAATGTGGACATTCCACAAGAGTTGGGCAAAGACGAGAACTGGTTCATAGATTCTATAATGAACAGAACATTGAAATACTTCGGTCACATCAGCAGACACAACGGTCTTGAGAGAACGGTAATGGAAGGTAAGGTGCAGGGCGAGAGAGACAGGTAGACCAAGAAGGCAATGGCACCAAGATGTCAAGGAATACTTGGGCATGACTCTGGAGAAGGCTGGAGATTTGGTAAGAGATTGAATTTCTTTCAGACGGGCTGTGATGGGAGTGACGTTCTGCAAAGGACATGTCACATCATGATGATGTTGAATTAAAAACATTGAAAATACACTTCTTTGACGATCACGAAATTTTTTTTAATTTAGATATTAGTGGGCGGAAAGGAAAAATTACCCTCACAAAAGTTATAAAAGTAGGCGCCAGGTAAACAAAGTTTGATTATCTTTGAACTAAACGAACAAATTGACTCAGCATGTATTACGGGGCTGCCCCATGTATGGCCAGATAAGGAAGATACACTGACCAAACGATTCAACACTAAACAACGACCCAACCTCTGCTTTCGTTGGTTCTGTACATCAGGGCTGGTCGGAAGATGCTCTGCACGTCTGCTAGTGAATAGTTCACCTATAAATGTGATAAGCGTATGCCAGTTGGTTAAGCTACCTGGTGAAATTATTGTCCAAGCAAAAAGTCGAGCCAGACCGCTGATAGGAATATACTTCATTTAGGAATTGGGTTAGCTGTAAGCCCTGCAATTAGAAATTGGTTTGTCAGATGCTCCATTTAGGAATTGGGTTGGTGTATGCTCCATTTAGGAATTGGGTTGGTGTATGCTCCATTTAGGAATTGGGTTGGTGGATGCTCCATTTAGGAATTGGATCCTTATTTTATTTTTTTTTAGGTATAAGTGGTGACGGTAGAACAAACAGAAAAACGAATAATAGAAAAAAGACACAGACAAGAAAAATCAACTCGTACAAAATTTTAAAACAGGACAACAAAAACAAGAAAAAAAACAGGACAACAAAAACAAGAAAAAAAACAGGACAACAAAAACAAGAAAAAAAACAGGACATTATAAATGACAACAATAATAAGGACATTAAGCGAGAACACAACATGAGAAAACATGGAAAGATGTGACAAGGAAAAAATAGGAAGAAATGGCACAATAACAAAATAGGAAGACATCAAGGGAAGCTTTGAGAATAAGGGAAGACAACGGAGACAAGAAGAAGGGAAGAGAGGAAGGTAAGGAGGGAAGATGAGAAGAAGTTAAGACGGGAAGATAGTAGAAGGGAATACTGATGAAGATGAAAGAAGGAAAGACAGAGGAAGATGAGACGAAGGGAAGACAGAGGAAGATGAGACGAAGGGAAGACAGAGGAAGTTGAAAGCAGGGAAGACACAAGGAGACATGAAGATGTGAAGACAGGTGAATATGAGAAGAAGGTAAAACAGAGAAAGACAAGATGAAGGTAAGACAGCAAAGAAATACAACAAAGTAAGAAGAAAGAAAAGGAAAAAAAGGACAGGTAGAGAAGCAAGAAGAATAAAAAGAAATGAAGAAAACTGACAGAAAAGGAAGAAATTGGAAGAAAGAGAAAATATATTATAGGAAGACAAGCATGAAAAACAAACAGGGGAGAAGAATGAGAAAAGAAGAAAAATTGGAAGGCAAGGAAAGGTGCAAACACGGAAAAATCAGGCAAGGGAAGGCATACAGAGAAGGGAAGGCATACAGAGAAGAGAAGGCATACAGAGAAGGGAAGGCATACAGAGAAGGGAAGGCATACAGAGAAGAGAAGGGAAGGCATACAGAGAAGAGAAGGCATACAGAGAAGAGAAGGCATACAGAGAAGGGAAGGCATCAACAATAATCTTCAGATGGTATAGATTGCTTTCAGCATAGTGGCTTCAGCTTAACAGTTGGGGTATACCAGCCTTCCTGCGGGGCATCAATCTGTCTTCGGACGATCAGTTCTTCTTTGTTATTCGTTCTCAATCTCCCGCTACCAAGCCCTGAACGTTCTCAATCTCCCGCTACCAAGCCCTGAACGTTCTCAATCTCCCACTACCAAGCCCTGACCGTTCTCAATCTCCCGCTACCAAGCCCTGAACGTTCTCAATCTCCCGCTACCAAGCCCTGAACGTTCTCAATCTCCCACTACCAAGCCCTGACCGTTCTCATTCTCCCGCTACCAAGTCCTGAACGTTCTCAATCTCCCACTACCAAGCCCTGACCGTTCTCAATCTCCCGCTACCAAGCCCTGACCGTTCTCAATCTCCCGCTACCAAGCCCTGAACGTTCTCAATCTCCTGCTACCAAGCCCTGACCGTTCTCAATCTCCTGCTACCAAGCCCTGACCGTTCTCAATCTCCCACTACCAAGCCCTGAACGTTCTCAATCTCCCGCTACCAAGCCCTGAACGTTCTCAATCTCCCGCTACCAAGCCCTGACCGTTCTCAATCTCCCGCTACCAAGCCCTGAACGTTCTCAATCTCCTGCTACCAAGCCCTGACCGTTCTCAATCTCCTGCTACCAAGCCCTGACCGTTCTCAATCTCCTGCTACCAAGCCCTGACCGTTCTCAATCTCCTGCTACCAAGCCCTGAAAAGGACTTTTCAATTAGCAGGACATTGTCCGGAGAACGGAATGTGTTGTCATAGTTTTCAGCTTGACTGCAATATATCCACCTTTCGGTCCAACACATCTGACTTAAGGATGGTATTTGTGGGTGCTGGGTCCCTCTTCGCTCCCTTCTCCTTAGCCAGTCTGCTCTGTTGCAGCTTGTTATCCAGGATCACCATGTGGAGGTTTAGACGGGTATGACCACTCTGGTTGGCTGGGTATGACACTAGTTGTCAGCTTTTAGGGGTCGCTGACCGCTACAGCTCATGCGCTGTTCAGCATCTTGATTGGCTACATGGACAGCTGATCTTCAGCGGAGGGTACAGGCCTTGGAGATGTTTTGGAAGACTTTTAAACGTCACGTAACAAGATCGAGTTACAAATGAGGAAATACGAGATAGAATTACAACAGCAGCAACTTTAAATATCTAGGAGTGGTAATAGACAGCAGGGGAGGAATCAAAGAGGAGTTAACTGCACGAAGGATAGCAGCAGGTTGACTGTTCCATGCAATAAACAGAGGTTTCCTCAGTAGAAGAGAAATAAGCAGGAAAACAAAGATGGATGTATACCGCTCGACCTATGTGCCTGTCCTGACATATGGATGTGAGTCATGGGCAATGACTACAGCCCAAGAAAGGCAATTACAAACTTCAGAAATGAAGTACCTAAGAAAGGCGGTTCAGGTGACGAAAAGGGACAATATCCGTAACTAGACAATACGTAGCAATCTTGAAGTTCAACCCCTGCAGACACGAGTGGAGCAGTCCCAACTACAGTGGTCTGGCCATGTCTGTAGAATGGAAGAAGATCGGATACCAAAGCGGTCTTGGGAGATCAAAAGTCAAGGACGCAGACCCCGAGGATGTCCCAAAGTACGTTGGGAAGACAACATACGACAGTCCCTAAGTGATAGAGGGCTTGATTGGAAAGAGGCCAGGAAAAAGACGGCGGATAGAGCAGTGTGGCGTTCTCTTTGGCAAACTTCTACACCTCACGGTAGAAGAGGAGCGACTAAGTAAGTAAGGTAGAAGACTCTACACCTCACAGTAGAAGAGGAGCGACTAAGTAAGTAAGGTAGAAGACTCTACACCTCACGGTAGAAGAGGAGCGACTAAGTAAGTCAGTAAGTACTACAACAGCAATAAGACCTTCTGAAGACCTCTTGGCAACTGTCAAAAGAAAAGAACTCGCTTGGTATGGTCACATATCGAGATCAAATGGTCTTGCAAATACGATCCTGCACGGAAAGGTGCAAGGCAGACGATGAAGAGGCCGGCCCAAAAAGAGGTGGGAGGACAAAATAAAAGATTAGACTAATCTCCGACGAGAAGAGGCACAGGCAGCGGTCGCTAACAGAGAAGAGTGGCTGGGGGTTGTGAGGATGTCTTTATGTGTGTTCCAACGACGTCACTGGTTTCAGGATGACATGACCTGACCTGAAAACTGAGGAGGAATATACAGGAATGAGGAAACTGTGCAAGTAAATAGGTCCCTGGCCCTTAAATGGTGAGTACCACAACAACCTCTCATGTTGTCATGGCAACTGGGATTTAGTTTAACCCATAAGGGCTCTGTCCTTCTCCATATTTTTCTAGAATCTCAGCACAATGCAAGAACTCCGTAGCACCAGAGAATCTCAGCACAATGCAAGAACTCCGTAGCACCAGCAAGGATCCTGTAAAAGATTGTGTAGATTTTTAACATAATTTTGAATTTTGTCCGGGCAGTGGCCGTTAAGCCTACTTTTTTGCGATTTCCAACTGCTTAGGGATTTTTAACGTGCGCGATATTGCACACAGATGTTCGATCTCACTACCCAGAAATTCGGGGTAAAAAATGAAAAAATGTCAACCGTGATTTGAACCCACTACCTCCAGCACCTCAAGACGACTCAGCCACCCACACCTGGGTTTATCCTGTCCTGCCCTATCTGTTATGAGTGGATCAATAGATGCTGGCTGTTTCTCAAAGTTATCAGTTATTACTAAATGGACATCAGGGATGAAATTGCAATAAACCCTTTCCAGTTTGTAAGCGCTAATTTAGTCTGCCGTAATACCAAATTAAAACTTCTGAAACATGCATTTGCATTTCATTTTGTAATTTAGTTTGTGGAATTTAATTTTTTTAAGGCACTATACAAAGATGCATCCACACAACTGAAGTTGTCATTTACTGTATGATTATTTCCGATAGGTAGACATCTGAGAAAGTTATGATCTTTCAAAGTTGATCCATTTATCACGAGGAAAGTTAGGCTTTCTTCTTTTTCTTCGTAAGCTGTCAGACATTGACTTCAATTTGTTCAACGAAAGCAGCGATCATCTTGAGACTCTCGACACTACCATAGAGCATGTCTAGTGTTGGCACTGGTGATGGCCACATGTGCTTTCTCTGGTCCTCGTATGTTGGGCAATTTTGTAGCAGATGCTCATCGATCATTTTTCCTGTACCAACGGTGCTTTCATCAGTGGCACCTATCTTCAGTCTGTTGTAGCCTGTGTGGAGTCTGAAGACCACGACCTGCTCTCTTCTGTTGAACTGGTAATAGGCATCATTTCTTGTGTAGCCAGAATGCTCTGTTTCCCATTTGTCTATGTATCTGGCCCTAATAAACCTTTAGGTCACACTAGAATCTGTTTGGGGGCTTAAGACCAGAGAAATGACCAGACCAGCAAACACACATCTAGATTACTCATGGATATTCAACACACATCTAGATTACTCATGGATATTCAACACACATCTAGATTACTCATGGATATTCAACACACATCTAGATTACTCATGGATATTCAACACACATCTAGATTACTCATGGATATTCAACACACATCTAGATTACTCATGGATATTCAACACACATCTAGATTACTCATGGATATTCAACACACATCTAGATTACTCATGGATATTCAACACACATATAGATTACTCATGGATATTCAACACACATCTAGATTACTCATGGATATTCAACACACATCTAGATTACTCATGGATATTCAACACACATCTAGATTACTCATGGATATTCAACACACATCTAGATTACTCATGGATATTCAACACACATCTAGATTACTCATGGATATTCAACACACATCTAGATTACTCATGGATATTCAACACACATCTAGATTACTCATGGATATTCAACACACATCTAGATTACTCATGGATATTCAACACACATCTAGATTACTCATGGATATTCAACACACATCTAGATTACTCATGGATATTCAACACACATCTAGATTACTCATGGATATTCAATACACATCTAGATTACTCATGGATATTCAACACACATATAGATTACTCATGGATATTCAACACACATCTAGATTACTCATGGATATTCAACACACATCTAGATTACTCATGGATATTCAACACACATCTAGATTACTCATGGATATTCAACACACATCTAGATTACTCATGGATATTCAACACACATCTAGATTACTCATGGATATTCAACACACATCTAGATTACTCATGGATATTCAACACACATCTAGATTACTCATGGATATTCAACACACATCTAGATTACTCATGGATATTCAACACACATCTAGATTACTCATGGATATTCAACACACATCTAGATTACTCATGGATATTCAACACACATCCGATTCAGACTACAACTGGGACACAGAAGAAAGGGACTTTCGTAATGTTATTGACGGATTTATCCCATACATACACCTGACCTCATGTTTTCCCCCCATCGTAATGATATTTAAGGCTTGGTATTAATTTATTTTTATTATAAATACTTTGTTTCATAAATAGTTTCACTCTGTGTCTTAAAATTGTAATTTTAGCTAATCTTCTTCTGCGTTCATTCTCAAGTAGCAGGATGTAGTCCGGAGAACGGAATGCTAGTTTACAGCTTGACTGCGATATTTGCACGTTTCGGTCCAACACATCCGTCTTCGGCAGAGTAATTTTAGCTCATTATTACTTACTTTAACTTGAATCCTGGTATCCAATCAGGCAAGATTGCCTGATGCCAGATTGCCAAATGCTGCTCGAATCTGTCTGTCCACCTTGGAGTGCCATAACGGTAAAAGGGCGTGGTGCAGGTCATCTCTCCGTCGCGTCGGTGGACGGTCGTAGTTGTGTAACAATTAGAATAATGTTCACTTAAGCATCTGAGGCCCGTTGCATCAGTGGGCCACATCCATGACCCGCAGCTGTGGTGTGGTTCCAGGCCTCGTCCAGGGCAGAGGAGGATATTGCTGCTTGCTGGAGCCATACTGTACGGGGACAGCCTCTTCTGTGCCTCTAGTCGATTGAGGGAGACTTTCTGGGGTTTCCTGGTCCAGCCGTACAACAATAAACTCGGCGCCGGTCAAGTGTTTCTGAGATTGGCTGGAGGCCTGTTTTAGCAGAGACCTCCACGTTGCGGATGTAGTCATGCCATCGGATGCCTAGGATATGCCGCTGGTTGTGCATGTGAAAGGCTTCCAGTCTAGACATGTTGTGTTTCAGCAATGTCCAGGTCTCGGAGCCGTAAAGCAGGACTGGAACCACACAGGACTGGTAAATGCAGATTTTTGTCCCAAGGGAGATCATGCCATTACTCTACACACATCGCAGGTTGTGCATAGCGGATGCAACTAGTCCGATCCGCCTTGACATATGATCATATCATGCTACGGAGATAGACGAATTTGTTGGTGCCCACCGCAGTGTGACCTTGAGTTTTAATATCCTGGGATGCTGTGTCGGAAATGAGGTTCTGAACTTTGGCCTTGACCCAGGACATAGACAGGCCTAGAGAGGGTGTTTCGCTGTCTAATATTTCCAGAGAGCGCTGCAGCTCAGATCTGTCTGTGCCGAACAGGACAATGTCGTCCGAGTAAACGAGATCAGTGAAGATTGACCGATCAATAGCTATACCCTCCTGATAGGCGCTGAGACGGTCAAGAAGCCAGTCGACTACCTGGCAGAATAGGTCGGGTAAAAGAACACATCAGTGTCTGACACCCAAGTCGTGAGGAATCTGTCAGAGAGAGTGCCACCCAATCAAATTCTGGCGCCGGTGACCTAGTGTAGCTCCTTGATCAGGTTCAACAGGGGGCCGGGGTACCTATTCTATGGAGGGCTTTCCATAGAACCGGCCAATCAACTGAGTCGAAGGCGGACTTCAGGTCCACGTATGCAGCGTACAAAGGGCAATTGAAGGTCCAGTGCATTTCGGCAAGGATCTCAGAGCAAGAATGTAGTTGTATAGCCAGCAGATAACAAGAATGTAGTTGTGTAGCCAGCAGATAACAAGAATGTAGTTGTGTAGCCAGCAGATAACAAGAATGTAGTTGTGTAGCCAGCAGATAACAAGAATGTAGTTGTGTAGCCAGCAGATAACAAGAATGTAGTTGTGTAGCCAGCAGATAACAAGAATGTAGTTGTGTAGCCAGCAGATAACAAGAATGTAGTTGTGTAGCCAGCAGATAGACACCCTCCTCGTCCATCTATCATCAGTCATGCTGACTACATGGCCGACCCATCTGTACTCTCTACAATGACGTAGAGGTGATGACGTCCTGGCTGTACTCTCTACAATGACGTAGAGGTGATGACGTCCTGGCTGTACTCTCTACAATGACGTAGAGGTGATGACGTCCTGGCTGTACTCTCTACAATGACGTAGAGGTGATGACGTCCTGGCTGTACTCTCTACAATGACGTAGAGGTGATGACGTCCTGGCTGTACTCTCTACAATGACGTAGAGGTGATGACGTCCTGGCTGTACTCTCTACAATGACGTAGAGGTGATGACGTCCTGGCTGTACTCTCTACAATGACGTAGAGGTGATGACGTCCTGGCTGTACTCTCTACAATGACGTAGAGGTGATGACGTCCTGGCTGTACTCTCTACAATGACGTAGAGGTGATGACGTCCTGGAACTCTGCTTGGTTGCGGATGTCAGTACTTTGGATATGGTCTCTTAGGGAGATATTCAGGACTTTTCGCTTCATTGCTCGTTCAGCAATTCTGATCTTCTCTGAGTCTGATTTGCGCAGACCAAACCTGACACCCGCGTGCTATTGCTGGGATAACCATGCTATTGAAGGTGTGAGCCTTGGCTATGACCTCTATCTTCTGCTGTAGTGCCGGTTTAATGTGGTTGAAGCTGAGTCAACCCGCAGCTCTCCTGCGTGAGATCTCCTTATCAATATTGTTGTTGTTGCTTTCCTGGCCTAGGTAGGCGTAAATATTGACATTCACATCTTCCAATCGCAGTTATTAATTTATTTTATGTGGTTAAAAGTATTTGATATACAGAGCTAACGGCACTTGCCGTGGACTGCAAGATACAATCAGTGGCTGAGTGCATCTAGCAAGTGATGAGCATACAAAATCACATCCAAGTACAAAAGAAGTGGTTTCGGAAGAGGAAGCAGCCAAATGTTCTCTGTTACAATCATATGGTCTTTCTGGAATAAATGTCTCCGAATCCTCCATCGACATAAAGCCTGAAGGCGGTTCCCAGCAAACTCTCCTCTATCAACCTTCTCTTTGACTGTCCGAACAATCCTGGGTGCAAAACTTTTTTCCATTTTTGAATATTCATCAGCTGAAACTTCCCGTCCCAAAAGAATAAGAACAAAGAAATCAAAACTTAATTCTGCTTTGTTCTGTAAAGGCCGAAGACCTGCGCTATTTTTGGCATTTACATCCAGGCCAAGGTCATACAGGATCATGTATTTATGGCAATGAAGGAATGGACAGTGCATAAGCGTGCTTCCGTTACTTGTTCTCATAAATGGGTCAGCATTCTTCTGTAGAAGAAGATGAAAAATCTCTAGCCGGTTCATAAGAAAGCTTTGGTAGAGCGGTGTAGAGCCAATATGGCTTCTAATGTCTACTTGTGTGTTTGGTAAACTTAGAACCAGCTGAGTCATTTCGTACGAAGCTCGTGGGTCCTGATGCGAAATCAACAAATTTAAAACACTGCATCCTTTATTGTCTCGAACGTTCGGATCTAATCCAAACCGAAGAAGATATTCAAAGAAAGACAAATCAGGAAAATAGCACGCCAAATGCAGAAGAGTTCGGCCATCCGCGTCAATAATTTTGTGAAGTCTTTCTCCGAGTCTTGGCAACAATTTTGTCAAGAGATCTACATTCCATTGGTCGTAACGTTTGCAGTTACTATACTCAACTTCTAACCCATCCGGTCGTTTCATCATATCGCGGATAGAAGATTCTGGATCCGCTCCCTTATCCATCAGATAATCCACAATCTTTCTGGAGCGGCTTCTGATCGCTTTGAGTAAAATGCAGACTCCAAATGATAAAGTGGAGTTGACGTCAACACCTTGGTTCTCAATCATGGTGGACATTTTATCTACGGAATCGCTTTCGATGGCTTGTGTCAACTTGAAAATGACATGAGAATTTTCTGTGAAACAAATAAAAAATATATCAATATTAACACAGTTACATCATCATCGGCGTAATGAATTCCGTAACCTGACAGGCCATTGGGGCACCAATACTGTAGATTGTTGGACCAGTTCCGCCACTCCATTGGGGCACCAATACTGTAGATTGTTGGACCAGTTCCGCCACTCCATTGTGGCACTAATACTGTAGATTGTTGGACCAGTTCCGCCACTCCATTGTGGCACCAATACTGTAGATTGTTGGACCAGTTCCCGCCACTCCATTGTGGCACCAATACTGTAGATTGTTGGACCAGTTCCCGCCACTTCACTCAGTTTTATGAGAGGATATTTGTTCTAGCTATGGACATTCCCGTCCA
The DNA here is from genome assembly GCA_036924085.1 of Ariolimax columbianus. Lineage (NCBI taxonomy): Eukaryota > Metazoa > Mollusca > Gastropoda > Stylommatophora > Arionidae > Ariolimax > Ariolimax columbianus. The sequence goes on from JAVGWX010000015.1 coordinate 2,686,024, forward strand.
CTCTCTGATGTTGTCTTCCCATCTCTTTTTCTGCCTCCCTCTCTTACGCTTCCCAGGCAGAGTACTTGCAAGACTGCCTTGGTCAACGCAGACAATCTTGAAACATGCCCATACCATGTGAGCTTGCGTGGTTTTACCAAACTCAATAGGTCTTTATATTGGCCGACCTCTCTCTTATCGGTGTCCCGAACTGCCTTATTCGTGACCTAGTCTAGATACAAAATCCCGAAGATTCAACGCAGACATCTCATCTCCATTGCACAAATTCTTCGCTCTAGAACTGCTATCAGAGTCCAAGTTCCGCACGCTTAAAGGTACACAGAAGTGACAGTTACAGGTTGTCTAAAACATACTCCAACTGATACAATATGCCCTATAATCAGCGCAGCACCACTTGAGGCACGAAGAAGTCTCACGTCAGAAACTGGAAGAGGGAAACAGGCAAACGACCAAAGGCACCTTATAATTGAACAACAGGTGAAGTGGACAAGACTCAAACCTAGACGATGTTTCTTACAGTCAAGACAGCCCCTACAGACTAGTCCTGGAAAATGCTGCAATGGAAAAATGGAACTGACGCAGGTCCCCTGGATCGAGCTGTGGGAGGAACTTGCCCCTGGACACCAACTGCCTTACCCAACATGGAAGTTACTAAATAGACTCCGAACTGGTGTATCACGATGCAGGAAGAACTTAAAGAGATGGGGATACAGGGATGATCCATGGCAGCCAAAATTTGATGCGGAGATGGCATTTGAACTGAACTGAGCTTTATAGGACTCTTACAACATTACTGGCTGCTGACACTTGAGCACCTCGTCCGTATGCATGGATGAAAATTGTATACAGCAGCATAGATAAATATGAACTGTGACCACCTGAACCAATTTGCTTGGCTGGAGGTGTAATGCGCAATGCATCTGCCTGCAAATGATACACTCAGTTCAGGTTAATCATAATCATCTCCACCAAAATGTGGGTTCAACGTAGTTAGTTATAAGCGCTACTGTTTTCTTTTCTTATCATAAGTGAACCATTAGCCATTTGAATCCAAGCTACACATATTTTAGTGCGGCACATCGACCATTATTTTCAGCTATCCTGCTTAGATTTCAGCCATAATATAATCACGTCTGAAAGTTTAAACATTTCCCAAGTTACTTAACATAGCAGTGTCCTCATTAAAACACGCTTTGCAAAGTTATCCATTGCATTGATGATTACAAGGTGATTTGAAAATGAGGGAAATAGTCTTTTTAAAGACTAAAGGTTAAAAGCAAGGGCTCGACTTCATCGCCTTGGGTTTCCCCATATGGCTCAGTCTCTCTCAGCAGAAAGGTATCCCACCTGCCGAGAGCATCGTACAAAGCACAAACTCCGTAGCTCTAGCGATGAAACCAGGAATCTCCTGAAAAATTGACACCATGAACCAACTGTCAAACGGCTTGACCCCTTTGCCCCAGAGACCCCCAAAAGAAAACTTCGTCTTTTAGTTTAGTTTAGTCAAAGAATCAACGTCATTGCATACGGTTTAACCCATACGTGCTCTGTTCTTCTCTATATTTTTGGAGAATTTGAGCACAATGCACGAACTCCGCAGCACCGGCGAGAATTCGGTAATAGATTGGGTAGAATTTTAACATAATTTTGAATCCTGCCCGGACAACGGCCATTAGGCCTACTCTTTTAAATTAGCAACTGCAGAGGGATTTTTAACGTGCGTCACAATGCACACGGGTGTCCAATCTCTACCACCTAGAGATCCGGGGAAATACCAGAAAGCCCATGTGAAAAAATCTTGGTTGTAAAAGACCAGGAACTGAACAGACCGTTGAACTTATTCTCAAGAATTCGGAGGCTGAAAAATTCAACTTAGATGGTGATTATTCTTTAAAGGATAAGTGTAATCTGATGATTATTTGATTTGAATGACAAAATGTGTGAATCAATTTATGATCAAACCATATCAGTTCATGTCCCCCTACAGCCAAAGGAGGGAGGGAAGAGGTTAATCCCACCTAATGTTTCAAATAAATTTGATGCAGGATGGGGAAGACGGTAATCCCACCTAATGTTTCAAATAAATATGATGCAGGATGGCCTTCCTCAAGCACGTTCCACAATCTATGACCATAACAAGCGGAAACATTTCAGATAATCAGGTCAATTGTCTTCTTCTTCTTCTTTTAAGGGGACTGAGCAGTCTCTAGGTAAGACGCCGGTCTCGGGTGCTGGAGGTTGCGGTTTCAAATGACGGTAGAGACCGAGATTTTTTAACGTGGGATTTCTGGTATTTCCCCGGATCTCTAGGTAGTAGAGATTGGACACCCGTGTGCATTGTGACGCACATTAAAAATCCCTCAGCAGTTGGAAATCGAAAAGAATAGGCCTAATGGCCGTTGTCCTGGCAAAATTCAAAATTATGTTAAAAATCTACCCAATCTATTACAGGATCTTCACTGGTGCTACGGAGTTCGTGCAAGGTGCTGAGATTCTCAAACAAATATGGAGAACAACGGAGCACTTATGGGTTAAACCGTGTGCAATGACGTTGATTCTTCAACTAAACTAAACTTCTTTTTCTTATTCTCCTTTGATCAGCTGATGTGATGCTTCTAGCCCGGTAAGGTTCACAAAGAAAACTGCATTTCAGGTTTTCGCCGATCAGTGGGGCAGATTAAGATAGAATAATTAAAATAGGGCATTTAACTTTGTCAGACTGACTAGCTTCCCTGTATCTGTCTTGTGCATATTTTCTAAGTGGCCGTGGTGAACACGATTTTAGGAATGGGATGACCTGGGTTCAAATACACAACAAGGATAGGTAACTCCATACAAACCATTGAAGTGGACTGACTTTGCCACTTCTTGAACACGAATAATTGGCGGAGCTAGTGGTGCAGGTGGTGCTGTCAGAGGATGTGGAGGTTGTACAACTGGAAGGTCTGTCGGTAACTGTAAATGACTCATTGTCTGAAACAAATTGAATCATATTTTATCCGAACATTTGTAGGATTTACTTATAGACCAGTTATTCAGTCTCGACTCTTTTCAATGCTCATGTTCATTCAACTCCGAACAAGTCGTCACTCTGAGGAAGCCGCAGAATTGTGAGCATTATAAAGGACTATTAATAAATCTTGAAATACGAGGGACAATCATTAAGTAACAGCAATTCTATTACGGTAATAACATTTTTACAAGAGTGCGAACCAGAAATTGTTTGTGTTTTGATTTTTTACATAGTCTCCTTGCCTGGCAACACACTTTGCCCACCTGTCTACTAGCTTGTAGATGTCCAACACACTTTGGCCACCTGTCCACTAGCTTGTGGATGTCCAACACACTTTGCCCACCTGTCTACTAGCTTGTAGATGTCCAACACACTTTGGCCACCTGTCCACTAGCTTGTGGATGTCCAACACACTTTGCCCACCTGTCTACTAGCTTGTAGATGTCCAACACACTTTGCCCACCTGTCTACTAGCTTGTGGATGCCCAACACACTTTGCCCACCTGTCTACTAGCTTGTAGATGTCCAACACACTTTGCCCACCTGTCTACTAGCTTGTAGATGTCCAACACACTTTGCCCACCTGTCTACTAGCTTGTGGATGCCCAACACACTTTGCCCACCTGTCTACTAGCTTGTAGATGTCCAACACACTTTGCCCACCTGTCTACTAGCTTGTGGATGCCCAACACACTTTACCCACCTGTCTACTAGCTTGTAGATGCCCAACACATTTTGCCTACCTGTCTACTAGCTTGTAGATGCCCAACACACTTTGCCCACCTGTCTACTAGCTTGTAGATGTCCAACACACTTTGCCCACCTGGCTTGTGGATGCCCCAAGAAAAATGCACCATCTCGATTTCCTGATTGTCAGCTGCCTTGGGACCCATCTGCTACACAGTTCCTATATCCAAGGCCATCATTGACAATTTTGAGCGCAGCTCTGTGACTCATTTTAAAATATATGGCGATTTTATCAATCCTGTTGCCACGGACTAGCTGGTCAAACTGCTGTTTCACTGTGTCAGTTGCCACACCTGCTGGTTTCCCACGCTGCGATTCATCTATGATGTTTTGCCTTCTGTTTGCTGGTCTCCCACGCTGCGATTCATCTATGATGTTTTGTCTTCTGTTTGCTGGTCTCCCACGCTGCGATTCATCTATGATGTTTTGTCTTCTGTTTGCTGGTCTCCCACACCACGATTCATCTATGATGTTTTGCCTTCTGTTTTGAAATCTTTCTCCCCATTCATAGACTCTCCTCTGGCACAATCAACTGTCTCCATACTGAAAATTTCATTCTTCTGTTGATTTCAGAAGGTTTCACACCCTCCGACGACAAATAAGGAATAACACCTCGTTGTTCATCCACGGTGCAAGTCGACAGTGGGGCGGCCATGTTGTACGCTATATTGTGCATGCGCATATTGTTCGATCATCACAATCCCAACATGGAGTATTGCTAAAGAGCCAGTTTGTGTCCTGAAATAAGACTGTTCGTTGTACACACTCTTCCATGCACTTTATAATCAAATTGCTGTTACGTAATGACTGTCCCTCGCAATAAATACTCTATTTCATTCATGCTGAAAATGACATTTTGTTAAACTGTGTCATGGTTAACAGCGAGGGTGTGATATCTGTACCTTTTGTCCCAACCCAGCCAGTTTCATCATCCATTTTTGAGACCGGGTGTGCCTTCCCCCTTTGAGCCCTATTCTTTCTTCCAGTCTATTTCCAGGTCAGCCACTTGGAGGTAGAATTAGGTCTTGATCGGCTCTGATTTCAGGACTGTCATTTGGTGTGGGAATTGACTCTTGATCGGCTCTGATTTCAGGACTGTCACTTGGTGAAAGAATATGACTCTTGATCGGCTCTGATTTCAGGACTGCCACTCGGTGAAAGAATATGGCTCTTGATCGGCTCTGATTTCAGGACTGTCACTTGGTGAAAGAATATGACTCTTGATCGGCTCTGATTTCAGGACTGCCACTTGGTGAAAGAATATGGCTCTTGATCGGCTCTGATTTCAGGACTGTCACTTGGTGTGGGAATTGGCTCTTGATCGGCTCTGATTTCAGGACTGTCACTTGGTGAAAGAATATGACTCTTGATCGGCTCTGATTTCAGGACTGCCACTTGGAGGTGGAATTAGGTCTTGATTAGCTCTGATTTCAGGACTGCCACTTGGAGGTGGAATTTGGTCTTGATCAGCTCTGATTTCAGGACTGCCACTTGGAGGTGGAATATGGCTCTTGATCGGCTCTGATTTCAGGACTGCCACTTGGAGGTGGAATATGGCTCTTGATCGGCTCTGATTTCAGGACTGCCACTTGAAGGTGGAATATGGCTCTTGATCGGCTGTGATTTCAGGACTGCCACTTGGAGGTGGAATATGGCTCTTGGTCAGCTCTGATTTCAGGACTGCCACTTGGAGGTGGAATATGGCTCTTGATTGGCTCTGATTTCAGGACTGCCACTTGGAGGTGGAATATGGCTCTTGGTCAGCTCTGATTTCAGGACTGCCACTTGGAGGTGGAATATGGCTCTTGATCAGCTCTGATTTCAGGACTGCCAATTGGATGTGGAATATGGCTCTTGATCGGCTCTGATTTCAGGACTGCCACTTGGAGGTGGAATATGGTTCTTGGTCAGCTCTGATTTCAGGACTGCCACTTGGAGGTGGAATATGGCTCTTGATCAGCTCTGCCAATTGGATGTGGAATATGGCTCTTGATCAGCTCTGATTTCAGGACTGCCACTTGGAGGTGGAATATGGCTCTTGGTCAGCTCTGATTTCAGGACTGCCACTCGGAGGTGGAATATGGCTCTTGATCAGCTCTGATTTCAGGACTGCCAATTGGATGTGGAATATGGCTCTTGGTCAGCTCTGATTTCAGGACTGCCACTTGGAGGTGGAATTAGGTCTTGATCGGCTCTGATTTCAGGACTGTCACTTGGAGGTGGAATATGGCTCTTGGTCAGCTCTGATTTGTTGATCCTGATGTCAGCATCCAACTAAATGTCACTGATTGACGTCAGCTCTTTCAAAATAATATTTCATGAAATAAACAAGGAAATATTGTAAAAATAACTATGCACATCCAATCTATTTTTGAATGCATAAACTGACCCAGCTTCCACCACATCATGTATGTGTATACATGCATTCCAAGCATTCACCACTTTCTGACTACAAAAATATTTCTTTATATCTAATCTAGACCTGCTTTAAATAATTTGTATTGTTCTTGTAGCTGGTTGTACTTTGAAAAACTTGGTATAGTAAAATTTATCTTGTCAAATGATTCATTTATTTAAGAGGGACTCGGTGGTCTTGAGGTAAGGTGACGGCCTTGGGTGCCGGAGGTTGCGTGTTCGAATCACAGTAGAAGACAGAGATTTGTTCACGTTGATCATCTAGTAAAAATTTCACTGATCTCTGGGTAGTGAGAGCGGACTTAACGGCCGTTGTCCGGACAAAGTTCAAGTAAAAATCTACCCAAGTTATTTGTACCTTTCCCCAGGTGGTTTGTTGAAGAGTAGCTATAGATGGCGCCTAACAGGCTGGGGGTCTACTTAGCTCTAGTGTTTGAGTCTTCTTCTTCTGTGTTCATTCTCAATCTCCCGCTATGAAGCCCTGAACAGGGCTTTTGCAAGTAGCAGAATGTAGACCTCAGAACGGAATGCGTTCTGCCGCTAGTTTACAGCTTGGCTGTGATATTTCCACCTTCGGTCGAACACCGTCGTCTTCTGCAGGTTTTTTTTTTCTTGCGTTTGCCTCATTTCTCTAATCCTCAAGGTGGAGTGCGTTACACTGCGTTTTTATTTTGCGCCTGTCGGCCCAGTGCATCCGACTTCAGCATGCATTTTATGTAAGGGTCTGCTTCCTCCTGCATTTTCTAAGGGTTTGCTTCCCCGAAGTAACGGCCGGTGCTGTGATGGGGATCGAACCCAGCACCTTCTGGTTGTGAGCCGTGTCACTTAACCACTAGGCCACGCCGTCCCCTCTGCAGTTTGTTTGAATCTATTAAAATGGACTCAAACATCGATAAAAAAACCACCCTCCAATAAACTGGCTGTATGCAGACTCTGTCTTCTGAACCAGCTTAAAGACGTTAAGTTAAGTAAGTTAACTCATTCAATCCTCCGTGCTGATACATCAGCTTCTGGATTTTTCCAGAAAACCCAGGATCCGATATATCGGCTTTAGCCACTGTGTTCAAAAAGTCACATATTTTCCCATTCCTAGTTCTCCTAAATGTTCTATTTCGGTTATTGGCGGATGTCCAGATTTTGTACTTTTCATTTCCAGAAGAGTTAGCGCGTGTTTCATAGAAAACAAGTTATTTTCATACTTTGAAACCATTTTTTTTCGAAGGGCAGCGTTGAGTCTACTAGCCCATGCCCCTTCAGTCAGACAAAAAAGAGTTTTTACGGTACAAGCTCAATAAAGGTTAGGTAATATTATTGATAACGGTGGTGATGAAAATATCAATCGCTCTTATAGCAATATTTCAATTTCTTAATCTAGTCTTAGTTCTAAGTCGAGCCATGACAGTGAAGCTAAATCTACTGACAAGGGGGCAGTGCCCTCTTTTGTCTCAAGCAATGGTATTAACAGTTCACACATTCAGTAAAGGTTCAAGATCCTGCACAGTAATGCTAGTGTGTATAATATAAATGTGTATACATATATATTGAATACTCAAGGTAAAGAAGCTGTCCTCAGATTGATCAACGGCCATCACCAGCAGCAACACTAGACATGCTCTATGGCAGTGTCGACAGCCTCAGGATGACCGCTGCTTTTTTCGAAAAAATTAAGGTTGACGTCTGACAGCGTACGAAGAAGAAGAAGAGAAGAAGATTGATCAACATAACATGGAAAATAGCAAGCTCCCCAAAACATGGAGAAATAGCAGGCTCCCCAAAACATGGAGAAATAGCAGGCTCCCCAAAACATGGAGGAATGCACATATAGTGACAATATTGAAAAACAAAAAACCTCAGAATGAACCAAACAGCTATCAGCCCATCTCCCTAACATCGTGCCTGAGCAAATTAGCAGAGAGAATGATAAACACACGTCTCTATTGGTTCCTGGAGAAATCCAACACCTTATGCCAGGAAAAAGCAGGGTTCAGAATTGGTAGCTGCACAGAAGACCAGCTTTTAAGGCAAACACAAATAATAAAAGATGGCTTCCAGAACAACAAGCATACAGTGGCCATCTTTTTTGACCTACAACAGGCTTTCGATCGTGTGTGGAGGAAGGGCCTTCTGATAAAGATGTTTAACATGGGAATTCATGGCAAGCTCTACAATTGGATAAAGTACTTCCTGACTGAGCGGACAATCCAGACAAAGTTGAAGGGTGCGATCTCTTCTAAAGAAGTTTTAGAAGAAGGATTACCACAAGGCTCATCCATAAGTTGTTCTCTTTTCCTGAACTATATCAATGACTTGGCTGACCAGATCAAAGCTGAAAAAGTATTGCATGCTGAAGACCTGGCAATATGGCTGAGCCATAAAGACATTGATAGTGGGGCACGAAGACTAAATGGAGACCCGAGGAGACTGCATGACTACTGCCAAACATGGAAACTAAAAATCAACTGTGAAAAGACAGTATATACCATCTTCACCAAGAGCCACAAAGTTGCCAAACAAAATATAATTTTGAGATTAGAGGGACACCAATTGATTAGAGAAGAACACCCCACATATCTCGGAGTCACGCTTGACCGACAACTCAGCCACAAACACCCCACATATCTCGGAGTCACGCTTGACCAACAATTCAACCTCAAACATCACATCCAGAATGTAAAGAACAGAGCTGTGAGATGTCTACAGCTCTTAAAGAGGTTTGCTAGAACATCATGGGGATCAGACAAGGATACTTTGAGAGGCTTGCTAGTACATCATGGGGATCAGACAAGGATACTTTGAGAGGCTTGCTTGTACATCATGGGGATCAGACAGGGATACTTTGAGAGGCTTGCTAGTACATCATGGGGATCAGACAGGGATACTTTGAGAGGCTTGCTAGTACATCATGGGGATCAGACAAAGGATACATTGAGAGGCTTGCTTGTACATCATGGGGATCAGACAGGGATACTTTGAGAGGCTAGCTAGTACATCATGGGGATCAGACAAAGGATACATTGAGAGGCTTGCTAGTACATCATGGGGATCAGACAGGGATACTTTGAGAAGCTTGCTAGTACATCATGGGGATCAGATAAGGATACTTTAAGAGGCTTGCTAGTACATCATGGGATCAGACAGGGATACTTTGAGAGGCTAGCTAGTACATCATGGGGATCAGACAAAGGATACATTGAGAGGCTTGCTAGTACATCATGGGGATCAGACAAGGATACATTGAGAGGCTTGCTAGTACATCATGGGGATCAGACAGGGATACTTTGAGAAGCTTGCTAGTACATCATGGGGATCAGATAAGGATACTTTAAGAGGCTTGCTAGTACATCATGGGATCAGACAGGGATACTTTGAAAGGCTTGCTGGTACATCATGGGATCAGACAGGGATACTTTGAAAGGCTTGCTGGTACATCATGGGGATCAGACAGGGATACTTTAAGAGGCTTGCTAGTACATCATGGGATCAGACAGGGATACTTTGAAAGGCTTGCTGGTACATGATGGGATCAGACAAGGATACTTTAAGAGGCTTGCTAGTACATCATGGGATCAGACAGGGATACTTTGAAAGGCTTGCTGGTACATCATGGGATCAGACAAGGATACTTTAAGAGGCTTGCTGGTACATCATGGGATCAGACAAGGATACTTTAAGAGGCTTGCTGGTACATCATGGGATCAGACAAGGATACTTTAAGAGGCTTGCTGGTACATCATGGGATCAGACAAGGATACTTTAAGAGGCTTGCTAGTACATCATGGGATCAGACAGGGATACTTTAAGAGGCTTGCTGGTACATCATGGGATCAGACAAGGATACTTTAAGAGGCTTGCTAGTACATCATGGGATCAGACAGGGATACTTTAAGAGGCTTGCTAGTACATCATGGGGATCAGACAAGGATATTTTAAGAGGCTTGCTAGTACATCATGGGATCAGACAGGGATACTTTGAAAGGCTTGCTGGTACATCATGGGATCAGACAAGGATACTTTAAGAGGCTTGCTGGTACATCATGGGATCAGACAAGGATACTTTGAAAGGCTTGCTGGTACATCATGGGATCAGACAAGGATACTTTAAGAGGCTTGCTAGTACATCATGGGATCAGACAGGGATACTTTAAGAGGCTTGCTGGTACATCATGGGGTCAGACAGGGATACTTTAAGAGGCTTGCTAGTACATCATGGGGTCAGACAGGGATACTTTAAGAGGCTTGCTAGTACATCATGGGGTCAGACAGGGATACTTTAAGAGGCTTGCTAGTACATCATGGGGTCAGACAGGGATACTTTAAGAGGCTTGCTAGTACATCATGGGGTCAGACAGGGATACTTTGAAAGGCTTGCTAGTACATCATGGGATCAGACAAGGATACTTTAAGAGGCTTGCTGGTACATCATGGGGTCAGACAGGGATACTTTAAGAGGCGTATCCCTTGGTTACGTGGACTCGGCAATATAATAGTGTGCTCCTTACAACCTCTTCAAAATCTAACCTGGACTCCCTGGACAAGATCGCGCTCCACGCTTCATTAGTGGAGCAGTGAGGACAACAGGAAGTAGCAGAATGGAACGGGATCATCCCAACAGACTCCTTGTGGAAAACTGGCAGACAAAAAGCAGAATTCAACAAAAGTCTGTCCTCCACCATGTTAGTGAAAGCAAAGACAGATACCATCTACCAGACAGAAGACAAGAGTTACAGAGAGCAGTAAAAGACATACCTCCACAACCATTCCTTAAAACACCAGAAATACAGACAAAATTAATAGATGATACAACCAAAAGTTCAGATCCAAGTACTCTCATGCAAGCAGCTCAAAGAACTATTGATGCTTATCCAGATGAATGGATACATGGATATACTGATGGATCTGCGTTTAAAGCCCTCATCAAAGCAGATTTTGACGTTTATATAAAATACCAGATGGATACTCTGATGAACTGTCTAATGTTTGCAGGGAGGTTTGCTCCAACTATAAAGCTGAGATCACTGCGCTTGAAGCTGCTTTGTACCATCTGAGGATCGTTTTTTATGCCTTTCCTTCAAAGGTCCAAACCATTGTTATTTTCACAGATTCAATGTCAGCTATTTGAGCATTAGAAGTTGCTGGTCACTGTAGACCTGACCTTATCCAAATATCTCAAGATATTGATCACATTATCACTTCCAGTACTGTCAAAATTGTTCCGCAGTGGATCCCTGGACAATCAAGCAATGACAAGGCAGACAGACTAGCAAAAGATGGATCAAGAGAAGAACAGCCACACACAGCAACAACTTTACAAACAGCCAAACAGCTCATAAGATCAGCAAACAAAGAAACTTGGCTGAACATATGGGTCACGAGAAACATGGGAAGGGAGGTCTACAGACACATGGCAAGCCCCAGTCCAAATGACAGTGTAAATCCACTCACAAGGAAGGATCAACCAACACATTCCACTAAACAAACACCTGAACAGAACCCAACCACAACACTCCTGAGTGCCAGCTGTGTACACACCCATATGAAACCGTTGGTCATCATCTCTTTGAGTGCTCAGCGCTCAATGATGTCAGGAAAATGCTTCTTCCTCCGTGGGCCAGATACATGGCACACTTTGTATGGCACTAGACAACAGCTGATAAACATGTGTAGATACCATTACATGGCATTGGGCCGAAGGGCGAGAGTCTGGATGCTACTGAATCTGTAACAACAACAGCAGCTACTGAATCTGTAACAACAACAGCATATATTGAATACGGCGGGGGAACAAGATGCTGCAGTGGTCAGCGACCCATAGCTGACTGATAGCGTCAGGGCCAGTGAACCATAGTTGCCAAGACCCTTCTACACCTCCACGTGGTGATCCTGGATAACAGGCTGCAGCAGGGCAGACTGGCTAAGGAGAAGGGATCGAAGAGGTAATGCTAACCCGGTACTAAAAAAATGCTTGCTGAAGTCGGATGTCTTAGACCGAAAGGTGCAAATATCACAACCAAGCTATAAACTACGACACAACGCATTCCATTCTCTGGACTTCATTCTGCTACTTAAGCCCTTTCAGGGTTTGGTAGCAGGAGATTGAGAACGAACGAAGAAGAAGAAGAAGAATACGGCTGGAACATTCTTTCGTGATGTGCGTAAATTGTAAGCACACACACTGATGTTGATTGATGCATTTATTTTTTAACACGTTTTCAACTTCAAGTGCCTCCAGTAAAATATGAATACTGTGAAAACAACTGAACCAAATTAAGTGTAACTTTTAAAACATCATCCTTTGTGGAATAGAAAGTCACACATTATTTGTGTATTGGTTTAGAGCTCATTAATGTGTTGAGGGTGACAATCATTTTCATCCTTTTTAAAAATAAAAACGATTAAGCAACTATAATCCCTCAAACACAAATATTCACCTCCATTGGTAAAATATGTGTATTCAATTTAATTGTTGCCTCAATTGTGAACAATTTGGTATATAATATGCGTTATGTCCTTTAACTTTTATTGAAGATAAATATATCACAACTAAGTGATGCTGTGTTTGAGTTTTACATAAGAACAAAATTGCGTCCAGAGGTCCAAAATATTTGAGACTGAATGAGTTAAGTTTTAAATAAACCAGTATTAAATCATCTTGAATTCTTCTCTGTTCTAGACATCAATGTTTCGTATAACTCTGCCATCTGTTATGTTTTTCCCTTGCTTTAGTCTGACTAGTATAAGTCATTTTGTGATGACTGGTCAATATTGTGATTGTTCCATACGACCATCAACACCATCCATGGTTGGGTGTGGGCGTGGCTTTTTCCAATGTTGGAAAAGCCAGGAAAATTTATTATCATTTTTTCATCCAACAATTCCACATTAGTGATAACGTTATAAGGCGCAATAACTTACTTGGAAATGTATAGTGGCCCGTGTGTCTATTATGTCTTGCCTTGCAGCAAAACAGCTGAGGTACGACTCGACTCGACGACTCGTCGAGACAATCAAATTGAGAATCTAGTTTCTAGTTAAGTGAAACCATGACAACGTGATCCTGGAGTAAGTGGCGAGCAAACTTTACATCGGATTAAAGTATTTCAGTGGCACATACACACACAATGAAATCTCTCAAACTGAAGTGATGTATTGATGAGCAGAAAATGTATTTCTATGTTCAGGACCAATTTGGGATAAGTCAGCGGTGAAACACTCCTCGCCATATATTTCGTTTTGTCTTCTTTGGCTGCTAACACTTTTTTAACTACTGACTATCCATACGGCAGCAAAATGTAGAGGACAGAGACACGGCAACTGAAACATCTAGAATTGCATTGTTCTCGTTGCCTTTAACCAGTTAGCAAGTATATCAAAATCGAAAACAATGAGCAAATACATCAAAGGTTGTTTATCTCCAACAGAATATCAGTATTACGCATGGATGTGAAAGTTGAAAGTGACTAAAACTTGAAAATGGGATTAGCGCATTTGAAAATAAATGTCTTAGGAAATTATTAAACATTGGATAGAAATAATTTAAGACAAGTAAACAAATGACAGATTCCATATGCAATATTTTATTGGTAGCATAAAGAAAACACGTTGGGTGTACATCGGATATGTCCTTAGAATGAATAGCAACAGACGTCCTGCCCAAACGATGATGTTGAGCCCGAGTTACACAAGAATGGTACAGAGTCACAGACACTACACAAGACAATCATTAGAAAAGCCACCCATCATGGGCCTCAACAATATACACGAGTTTCAATGTGTGCCATCAACAAATCTACACGGACAGCATTGAGTTCTGTCGTATGTGATTCGTTTGGCGGGAAAATAACTGTTAAAGCTAGATAGATGTGTGTGTGAGACGACAGAAGACGTGAAACAGAAACCAGGAAGTGAATTGGAATGGCAAAGACTATATTCAACAACACAAGACAGATACTGACATCCACACAAAAGTACAACAGTTTTTAAATGACAGTAACTAAGATGTCAGCTTGGAGACGTGATAGACAAGAAGGGGCTTCGCAGCAAAACTATCTGTAAGCAATTTATGGTGAGGTCAGCGTCATTTACAAAAGCTGTTCGGAACTAAGAATTGGAGATTAAGTTCATCCAGCATAGTAGAGTCGACCCTTTCAGTCATGACTGGCTATAGTAGCCGCTTTCAGTCATGACTGACTATAGTAGTCCCTTTCAATCATGACTATAGTATCCCTTTTCAGTCATGACTGACTAAAGTAGTAACATTCAGTCATGACTGACTATATTAGACCCCTTTCAGTCATGACTGGCTAAAGTAGTCCCCTTCAGTCATGACTGATTATATGATAACGTGACCTTGGACTGCTAACTCTACTTAGCTGTCCTTGCTGTCTTCCTCCCTGCTGTCTTCCTCCCTGCTGTCTTCCTCCCTGCTGTCTTCTTCCTTGCAGCGTTGTCGCTTCACTTCTCTGTGCTGTCACTTCACTTCTCTGTGTTGTCGCTTCACTTCTCTGTGTTGTCGCTTCACTTCTCTGTGCTGTCGCTTCACTTCTCTGTGCTGTCGCTTCACTTCTCTGTGTTGTCGCTTCACTTCTCTGTGCTGTCGCTTCACTTCTGTGTTGTCGCTTCACTTCTCTGTGCTGTCGCTTCACTTCTCTGTGCTGTAGCTTCACTTCTGTGTTGTCGCTTCACTTCTCTGTGTTGTCGCTTCACTTCTCTGTGCTGTCGCTTCACTTCTGTGTTGTCGCTTCACTTCTCTGTGCTGTTGCTTCACTTCTCTGTGTTGTCGCTTCACTTGTCTGTGCTGTCGATTCACTTCTCTGTGCTGTAGCTTCACTTCTCTGTGTTGTCGCTTCACTTCTCTGTGCTGTCGCTTCACTTCTGTGTTGTCGCTTCACTTGTCTGTGCTGTCGATTCACTTCTCTGTGCTGTAGCTTCACTTCTCTGTGTTGTCGCTTCACTTCTCTGTGCTGTCGCTTCACTTCTGTGTTGTCGCTTCACTTCTCTGTGCTGTAGCTTCACTTCTCTGTGTTGTCGCTTCACTTGTCTGTGCTGTCGATTCACTTCTCTGTGTTGTCGCTTCACTTCTCTGTGCTGTCGCTTCACTTCTGTGTTGTCGCTTCACTTCTCTGTGTTGTCGCTTCACTTCTCTGTGCTGTCGCTTCACTTCTCTGTGCTGTAGCTTCACTTCTCTGCGTTGTCGCTTTACTTCTCTGTGCTGTAGCTTCACTTCTCTGTGTTGTCGATTCACTTCTCTGTTCTCGCTTCATGTCTCTGCGTTGTCGCTTTAGTTCTCTGCGCTGCAAGAGCTTCTCTTCCCCAAGCGAGAGGTGGTAATTCAGGGCACATCCTCACCTGGATCTGCAGCTTCGTCTTCCCAGGATGTCAGACTCATATTCAGGGCCTTCATGTCCAGGGCCTTCATATTACGCTTACACACATCTTTGAAGCCCAGCTGTTGACGGCCGACTATTCTCGTGCCATCCGCCATCTGTCTATAGGGGATATTTTTAGGAATGCACCCATCTCACATGCGACAAACATGGCCAAGTGTCGCAGTCTTCACTGTCTAACAAGAGTGTACATGCTTGGGAGATTTGTGTGAGAGGGTATATGCTTGGGAGACCTGTGTGAGAGGGTACATGCTTGGGAGACGTGTGAGAGTGTACATCTTTGGGAGACCTATGTGAGAGTGTACATATTTGGGAGACCTGTGTGAGAGGGTACATGCTTGGGAGATCTGTGTGAGAGTGTACCTCTGCATTTGTCGATCTGTCCATCTGTGTAATTCCAAGAATGGATCGCAGGTGTAATAGATGGAAAGTGTTACATCTGTGCTCTTGTTTGTCATAGGTTGTCCAAGTCTCGCTGCTATATAGGAGCGAGCTGAAGACATTTTCAATGTAGACCATGGTCTTGGTTTAAATTGTGGTTTTCTTATTTTTACAAACACCTGTTGTGAGGCGAGCAAATGTATCAGCACATCATGTAGCATGTCCTTTATAGAACGTCGCTCCTATCACAGTCTGTCTGAAAGAAACTCGTTCTCTTTCCAAAACTTCAGCCTCCGCCACAGTCATACTCAGGCAATCCTGGATATCTTGGTGCCATCGTCTTCTTGGTCTATCCCTTCCTCTTTTGCCTGGCACCATACCTTCTATCACAGTTCTCTCAAAACCGTTGTGTCTCCTGATGTGACTAAAGTATTTGCATTTTCTAGCCAAAATGGAATTGATAAACCAGTTCTCCTCTATGCTCAACTCTTGCCGAATGTCTACATTTGGTTTGTTCTTTTCTCTGTCCAGGGTATTCTGAGGATCTTTCTGTAACATTTTAACTCGAAGGATTCGATTCTTTGTCTAGAAGTTTTGGTAATCGTCCATGATTCACAGCCATAAGCTGCCACAGGAAAAACACAGGCTCTCAAGACTTTTACTTTTATCATTTTGTTGACGCTGTGCCATAATTTCGTTAGGCTGTTCAGCAGCTGTGCCAATACGACTGTCTGTTTGTGGTTCATAAACAGACCCTGTCGTCTATAAGAGACCCCAGGTATGTCAGTTGCTGCACAGTTGTCTGTTAATAATTATCGATCTTAAGAGCTGGTGTGGTATCTACTTCCTGTGCCAGCCCTTTGTTTTGCTGGGACTTATTGTAAGACCAAATTCTTTGCAAGCCTGGGAGAAGTGTTCTGCCATGTTTGGAACTTCCTGCTGACTGTGGTTGACACGTGACAAGCAAGTCCCTGATGGTGATCTCCCTTATCTTGGTTTGGCCTTGAGCCTTGCAATGTTAAACAGCCTACCTAGTGTGAAGGTAGATACGTTCATTTGCGTTACCAAATGGCTGTGATATGATATCATGAAATTCAATGAGGATAAGCCACCTGTCGTTTGTTTAATGACCCCTTCCATCAGCTTTCTCTGCGAAATGAAAAATGAACTCCGTGCTCATGCAGATTCACTCGAACGCCTGTCCCAGTGACTTCAAAAAAAGCATAGTCCAGTGGATACCAGCCCACTGCGACATTTCAGGCAACGAGGAGGCAGACAGACTCGCCACAGAGGGGGAAATGCTGCAGCAGAGTGATACAGAAATCACATACAATGAGACAAAAGCATTCATCAGGGCAACGTACAGTACAAAATGGAAAATAGACCACCCTGGCCACATAGAAAACGATGCCTATCATCAACTCTCCAGGCGAGACCAGGTGATAATTCTTCGGCTACGCACATGTCACAACAGACTGAGATGTCATCTGTACAACAAGTCCAAGGTTGGCACTACAGACCTTTGTGCCTGCGGCACAGCCCCCATGAAGGCAGGACACATTTTGCAGTCCTGTCCACTGTAAAGCGACAAAAGAAGTAGCATTTGGCAACAGCCAGTGTCCTTCCACGAGAAGCTGTACGGAAGTGCACGGTGCAAGTCGACTGCTACCTTCGTTAGAGTCAATGAAGTTGATGTCTGAAGACGAACGAGGAAGAAAAAGAAAAGATTATTTTCAATTTTCGCACTGGGCACAATAAGTTAAATTCCACCAATGCAATTTGCAAGGGCGTATCCACAAGGGTTATGGGTTCCGTAGCAGCTGAACACTTTCCCAACAAGCTAGAGTTAGAGCAAGAATGTGTTATTGTGTTCACCAAAAGAAAAGAAAGTCCACAAGTTGACATCCATATAAATGGGGGAACTCTGAAACAAATGCCAAGCTATTTATACCTTGTTCAAATAATAACAGAGGATAGCACATGCAAAAGAAAAATCATTAAAAGAATTGCATAGGCAAAGAATAAATTTAACAGCATGAGAGATACACTTCTGTCCAAGCAGATATCTCAGATCTTAGAGAGATACACTTCTGTCGAAGCAGATATCTCAGAAATCCCTGGACCCTGACCAAGATACCAGGCCTGTAAATGATCTATACGTGATTATAGGAAGTAACTGAGTCTTGACACCTGTCTGTATCGAGCTTGGACTACATTCCAAACTTACAAGTGTTGAATGACGAAAGACTAGCCCAGTTGTAACACACTTGTAACACATTTATAACACATTTGGGGCACATTTGTAACACATTTGTAGATGTGCTGACTTAACGTTTAGAAGACTGCATGATGTTATACAACCAGTTTCTTTGACATTCACTTGATATCAAAGTACCAACACGCATCTAATCTATTCTGGAATGCATTAATTGACCCTGCCTCCACTATTTACTATGCCAATGCATTCCTAGTTTTCATCCCTCTCTGACTAAACAAATATTTCCTGGTATCTAGTCTAGACCTTTCTGTAATTAATTTGTAGATGTGCCCTCTTGTTCTTGTACTCGGCTGTATTTTGAAAAACTTGTTATAATCTAATGTATCTTTCCGTTGATTATCTTATAAACCTGTATTAAATCACCTTTAATTTTGTCTTTTTTTTCTAGACACAGTAGGCCGGTTTTTAAGCAAGTGTTACACATCTGGCTGAAATATTATCCTCAAACCAAAATCTTACACAAGTTTACACACAAAGACAAATAAAATTAAAACACAGAAATAGAAATCAAGCTTATACACGTAAGCTGTATACACAAAGACTATGTCATGTCTACAGAACACGTGTTGATAGTATCTAGTAATTTATAAAGGTAAGCAAGCACTCTCTGATTTTGTTTCCGTCTGGGTTTGACACATGAAACACGACTCCGTCAAAATCTGGCACTGCGATATTTACTTCACAAGTCTAGTACTTGAACTCAGGTCTCTCTTGTGACAAGGCGGCTCCGTTGTCTGGATATCTGGCATTTCAATTCCTGGCTGCCCACTTCTTCACTTTCTTTGTTGTTGTTGTTATGTATGTTACTGGAGTGCAGATAAATACGTGTTATGTGATCAATGTCACGAGAACAGATTCTTTGTTTACAAGGAGACACACGGGGGTGATTCCCCCTCCCCATGAAGCCATTGGAGCATAACAAGCAGTAGAATATACCATTAAATACGAGGCCTGTTCAAATGAAACCGGATATAACTGCATTAAGTATGATGCACGTGATGACGTCACTTCTGGTGTAAACAGCACATACCAACCGTCAAGTTTGCAAAATTTCATTATCCTCCGATTCATAGTTTCCCCAGCAGACCGTTGAAAACATGGCGGGTGTGATGCGGGATTCGTCCAGGGTTGATCAGCGAGAGGTGATTCAGTTTCCAACAGCTGAAGGATGTCGACCAGTTGACATTCATCGCAGAATGCAGGCAGTGTATGGTGACAAAAGTGTCAAAAGCTAAAAGAGGACCACGAATAATTCACCCACAAACGTCTCCTCGCAGTGGCGGATACTCAGCGAATCATAAAACATGCGCCTCGAAGCATTGCCGAACACAGGCGTGTCATTCCCTGTTTAAAAACAGCAAGTGGGTCCCGTACCGAGTCACGGCTGGACATGAAAACGATTGTTAAAGAATACTACACATAATTATTTAAATAATCTTACCCCCCCCCCCCCCCCCACCCATCACTCCCACAGACTTCCTGCCCTCAAAATTCCGTCACGCCCTCAAACCACGCGCCCCCCCCCCAAAAAAAAAAAATCACCCTGCGAGGATGGTTTAACGTCAGAGGATCTCCGAGCCTGCGGACTACCGCTGTACCAGGTCCTCGCTCAGCGCCTCTCAACCTATCTACACACAGGTAGAATACCGACGGCTCGGCGCAGCTCAAAAACGATCATCCTACACAAAAACGATCCTCCTACACAAAACGATCCTCCTACACAAAAGAGGAAGACCTAGATAACTATCGACCAATAACGCTCCCCCTGGTCACCTACCAAATATTCAGGAAATGTGTCCTCGCTAGAATCCGCCCAACCCTTGACGTGACGCAACGGATCGAACATGCTGGATTACGTCATGCATACAGCACCATAGATCACATCTCAACGTGATGCAGACTGATTGAAACAGCCCGAGAGTACCAGACCCCACTAGTTTATACCTTCATCGACTACAAGAAAGCGTTTGACTCGGTAGAACCAACATTCGTCTGGCAATCTCTAAAAGATCAAAGGGTCGACCTGGATACACAAGAATCATTGCTGACTGCTACACTGACTGCACCACTACCTCCCATCCCTCCCAAAGACCGGAAGTAGTACCCATACAGAGGAGTACGTCAAGGGGACCCCATCTCACCGAGCCTTTTCTCCGCATGCCTGGAATCCTTCATCTGCCGGTGCGACTGGGATACCTTTGGCATCAACATAAATGGCAAGCTGCTAAATCACCTTCGCTTTACAGATGTTCTAGTGCTCATCACGGAGGCAGCCACAGACAGATGATCTAGTACTCATCAAGGAGGCAGCCACAGACAGATGATCTAGTACTGATCACGGAGGCAGCCACAGACAGATGATCTAGTACTGATCACGGAGGCAGCCACAGACAGATGATCTAGTACTGATCACGGAGGCAGCAACAGACAGACGATCTAGTACTCATCTCGGAGGCAGCAACAGACAGATGATCTAGTACTCATCACGGAGGCAGCAACAGACAGATGATCTAGTACTCATCACGGAGGCAGCAACAGACAGATGATCTAGTACTCATCACGGAGGCAGCAACAGACAGATGATCTAGTACTCATCACGGAGGCAGCAACAGACAGATGATCTAGTACTCATCACGGAGGCAGCCACAGACGCCAACCAATGAAATGCTAGCAGCGCTCCGCTGAGAGAGAAAGAAAACGGGACTCGAAGTGAACACGTCCAGGACGAAAGTCATGCGCAATCGATTCGCTTCCCGCGACCCAGTCTTCCTGGATGGAGGGAGACTCGACGAGGTGGGCGAGTACATCCCCCTTGGTCGTCTGCTCAACATGCAGAACGACTTGAGGCCAGGGTTGACAAGATGGCGTCGCGCGGGTTGGGCAACATCCACGACCAGAGCCTGCGGACCTCTCTATTCAACTCCACAGTACTACCAGCAATATGCTATGCGACGGAAACATTGTCACTCATGAAAGAGATGGAGTCCAAACTCAGAGTGACCCAGGCCTCCCTGGAGAGACGCATGGCTGGCCCCACGCTTCATAGCCAGCGCGTATAAAGTCTTCACAACTCGGACATACGTCAATTGTCCCTGAAGGAAAATGGAGTTATTTATGCAGACAAGATGTTACATCGCCGGGGTGGCCACATACTGGGAAGAACGGACGATCGTTGGAACATAGCGACATCAATATGGTACCCTAGAGACAAGATGTAAAATCGCTGGGGTGGCCACTTACTGGGAAGAACGGTCGATCGTTGGAACATAGCGACATCAATATGGTACCCTAGAGACAAGATGTACATCGCCGGGGTGGCCACATACTGGGGAGGACGGACGATCGTTGGAACATAGCGACATCAATATGGTACCCTAGAGACAAGATGTACATCGCCGGGGTGGCCACATACTGGGGAGGACGGACGATCGTTGGAACATAGCGACATCAATATGGTACCCTAGAGACAAGATGTACATCGCCGGGGTGGCCACATACTGGGGAGGACGGACGATCGTTGGAACATAGCGACATCAATATGGTACCCTAGAGACAAGATGTACATCGCCGGGGTGGCCACATACTGGGGAGGACGGACGATCGTTGGAACATAGCGACATCAATATGGTACCCTAGAGACAAGATGTACATCGCCGGGGTGGCCACATACTGGGGAGGACGGACGATCGTTGGAACATAGCGACATCAATATGGTACCCTAGAGACAAGATGTACATCGCCGGGGTGGCCACATACTGGGGAGGACGGACGATCGTTGGAACATAGCGACATCAATATGGTACCCTAGAGACAAGATGTACATCGCCGGGGTGGCCACATACTGGGGAGGACGGACGATCGTTGGAACATAGCGACATCAATATGGTACCCTAGAGACAAGATGTACATCGCCGGGGTGGCCACATACTGGGGAGGACGGACGATCGTTGGAACATAGCGACAGCAATATGGTACCCTAGAGATAATAAACGACCACGGGAACGACCACCATCACGTTGGTCCGACTCCCCTTACAACCCACAACAACATTCACGATGCCACAAATGGACGACTCATTCTCCACTGGTCCTCCGTGGACCAAGACAGAGACCGCTAGAAGAGAAGTTGGGGCCCTCAACGGTTTTACCACCGCTGAAGAACGGGTAATTCAGTAACAGTCTAATTTATCGATTCCTTTGATTATCTTATAAACCTGTTAAGTCACCTGCTCTCTTCTGTTCAACTATTAATAAGCATCATTTCTTGTGTAGCCAGTATGGTCTGTTTCCCAATTGGCCGTGTATCTCATTCTAATAAACATTTTGGACTCTTGGTAGGGCACACTAGAATCTGATTGTGGTAACCTTCCACCTTCTTTCTCCAGTAGGTCTGCCTCTTTGTTGCCTCGAATGTTGCTATAGGGGATCAATATGTTGCAGTGGTCAGCTACCCATAGCTGACTGCTAGCGTCAGGGCCAGCGAACCATAGCTGCCAAGACCCTTCTACACCTCCACGAGGTGATCCTGGATAACAGGCTGCAGCAGGGCAGACTGGCTAAGGAGAAGGGATCGAAGAGATAATACTAACCCGGTACTAAAAAAATGCTTGCTGAAGTCAGATGTGTTGGACCGAAAGGTGCAAATATCGCAGCCAAGCTGTAAACTACAACACAACGCATTCCGTTCTCTGGACTACATTCTGCTACTTAAGCCCTTTCAGGGTTTGGTAGTGGGAGATTGAGAACGAACGAAGAAGAAGAAGAAGATGAATGTTGCTTTATAATGGGACTCACTGTACTACGACTCTTTTGGGTGTGGACTGCTGGCATATTTGACAGGGTACTGATTTTAAATAATTTAGTTTTGTATTTTTCTGTAACCTTTGTGCATACCAAGAGGATACCAGCATGTGGATACCAATAGGAGCGCGTGGCCGAATGGTTTTGAGGCCTGCATGCCGACAAGGAGGGCAGCGGTTCGAATCCAGGTATGGCATATGTTGTTTTTCTGTTGGAGGTGAAATAAACAAACATAGCCAGCACACGACGTGGCGACAGCAGTAGCGAAGCGGCCTGTAGCTCTCAGCCTAAAAGACCACTCCACTACCCCAGCAATGGGGAAAAGTCGCATTGATAGTTTACAGTACTGTAACCACGGACACTGACAGGGCAAAATACTACCTGGCTTTCATTTCTTTCGCCTGTCAGCTTTACTTTTACTGCAGCTTTCAATACCTCTGCTCTGAAATTGATTGAGAAAATTCCCGTTGCTACTGGCAGTGTTATCTTTCTACCGTGTGTTAGGCTCAGAAATACCCCCCCCCCCCCCCCTCCATTTTCTGTTACGTTTGTTGTAGAACCGTCTCTCAGTGGAGTCCAGTACAACAACGACTACCGACACCCTCCTTACTGTGCCGTACTGCTAGCCAATGATTCACGTCTGCGGAAGACTTCCATTAAAAATCGAAACCAGATTATTAGGAAGAGAAGACAATGAACAAGATGAAGCGTGATTATCCTGTTCTTACTATCACCTGAAGTGAATTATTTCACGGAGAAGTACATAAGAAGTCTGTTTTCACATTTATATTACAAATTTACTCAATTTTCAACTGTAGTGCTAAAGTTCCGTGTTTGTGACCCAGTTGTTGACAATTTTCAATTTACAATTTTCATGGCATGGACATGACCGTCACATAAAATTAATTTCCTTCATTCATAACCACGGCATGTCCTCACTAATTATGTTACCTGGTGTGAATTATTCCACGGAGAAGTAGACAAGAGTCTTTCACATTGATATTTTGCCAATTTGCTAAATTTTCGACTGTGGTGCTACAGTTCCGTATCTGTGACGCAGTTGTTGACAATTTTCAATTACGGTGCAAGTTACTTGGTCATCATCGTGATGGTCATAGAAAAATAATTGCTGTGTCTTAGTTGTATCCGATGGGAACAATTTCTGGGAGAAATAGACGAGAAAGAGAGACTCTGCTATCACTTTTTTATTTGTTGACTTGCTAAACTTGAATCTGTGACGCTAATAAGTTCACTGTTGTTCAGTGTCTGTCACCTGTGTCAGTGTCAAGTGTGTGACTGTGAGTGTGTGGTGTTGACTGTTGTCAGTGGCTGCGAATCTCAAGTCTGTCAGTGTTTTGACTAGACCTAGTACTAGTACTAAGTCCGTCTAGTTGTTGACAATTACTAACTAAATTACTTAGATCTAATTCACTAATTAGAATTACAAGTAATAATTTGACAGGGTTAAGTGTAATTTACATGTAATCAAATGTAATTGTGATGTCATCGCTAATTTGGCGGCAGTAATGGCGTGTATGTATATAAAATATTTCACAGATATTAGTGATTAGTCAACTCATCATCTGGTTGGTCAGTCCTAAGACTGGTTGTAAGGTTGTCTGAGCATGTCTCTCCACTTGACCGTATCCTCTGGTTGATCAGTCCTAAGACTGGTTCAAGTGGTTGTAAGGTTGTCTGAGCATGTCTCTATATCTGACCCTATTCTCTGGTTGTTCAGCCCTAAGACTGGTTGTAAGAGCATGTCTCTCCACTTGACCCTATTCTCTGCAGCTCGCTTCGTTTCAGCAAAGGTTCGTTCGGACTTAATATCCCTGCATGCCTGAGATGTAAAGGTGAGTCTTGGTTGCCCTCTTCTTCTCCCCCTGAATTTTGCCCTCTAGTATTTTCTATAGAAGACTTCCAATCTTGGAATCCTGGTATTCAAACAGGCATGTTGGTAATGTCTGTTGCCAGGTAGCTGAAGGATATCAGTAGTAGGTATTTTCAACTTTCTGCTGCTTACTAAGCCTGGGGTAAGGTACAAATAATTTGAGTAGATTTTTAATTATAATTTTTTAATTTGTTCGTGCAGCGGCTATTAAACCTAAGGGATTTTTAACTCGCCCAACACTGAACATGGGAGTTTATCTCACTACCCAGAGATCAGGGTAATTTTTACCAGAAGACCCACATAAAAAATCCTGGTCTCCACCGTGATTCAAACCTGCGACCTCCGGCACCTGATGCAGTCACCTTACCTTGCTTTAGGCAGCTCTATTGATGTATTTGAATCTGTTGATATTTGTCTTTGAGGATGTCGTCATTGTATCTTCTTTCTGTCCAACTCACTCTTTCTATTCTACAGTAGTACCACATATCAAATGCTTCCAAGCTTTTTTCATCCTTCTTCGCTAGAGTCCATGTTTCAGACCCATACAGTGCAATTGGGCATATATGAGGGACAATTATTCTTCTCCTCAGTTCTGTCCTGATATTGAGGTTAGCAATTTCTGTTGTCCACTGAAGTAATTTTTTTAAATTGCAATCCTTGTCATCATTTCTGTCCCACTGCGGACATCTTCTGTTACTGTTTGCCCTAAATATGTCAACCTCTGTACATGTTCAATTATTTCTCCATTCTTGATTGTATTCATTTGCCTATATTGCTTGGATGTTGCCAAAGTCTTTGACTGTGCTGTTAATATTTTAATGCCGAACTCTTTGACTGTGCTGTTAATATTTTAATACCGAACTCTTTGACTGTGCTGTTAATATTTTAATGCCGAACTCTTTGACTGTGCTGTTAATATTTTAATGCCGAACTCTTTGACTGTGCTGTTAATATTTTAATGCCGAACTCTTTGACTGTGCTGTTAATATTTTAATGCCGAACTCTTTGACTGTGCTGTTAATATTTTAATGCCGAACTCTTTGACTGTGCTGTTAATATTTTAATGCCGAACTCTTTGATTGTGCTGTTAATATTTTAATGCCGAACTCTTTGACTGTGCTGTTAATATTTTAATGCCGAACTCTTTGACTGTGCTGTTAATATTTTAATGCCGAACTCTTTGACTGTGCTGTTAATATTTTAATGCCGAACTCTTTGACTGTGCTGTTAATATTTTCATGCCGAACTCTTTGACTGTGCTGTTAATATTTTCATGCCGAACTCTTTGACTGTGCTGTTAATATTTTAATGCCGAACTCTTTGACTGTGCTGTTAATATTTTCATGCCGAACTCTTTGACTGTGCTGTTAATATTTTAAAGCCGAACTCTTTGACTGTGCTGTTAATATTTCCATGCATTCTTTGCAAAGGTGCTATTGATGCTCCAACTATGGCTTGGTCACTAGACTAGATTGATTAGAATATAAAGAAAACTGGATAGACTGGATTATACCCCTACACAAGTCAGTTTGAAAATCCATGAGGAAAAGACGACAATAAAAAGGATCAATGCAGCAAACACAGAATCAATCCAGCTGAGAGAAACGCCACTGGAAGAGGTAGACGTATTTACATACGTAGGAAGTATCATCAACAAGGAAGGAGGGACAGACGAGGATATAAAAACAAGGATACAAAAAGCAAGAGTTGCAGTCGGAATGTTGAAACCGAAGATGGAACTCCGAGAGGATAAGAAGGAAGACCAAAATAAGGATTTTCAATTCAAATGTTAAGCCAGTCCTGCTGCATGGAGCGGAAACTTGGAGGATGACCAAAGGCAATGACAGGAGACTGCAGGGTTCTGTCAACAGATGCCTGATTCTTGGTATAAAATGTTTTGACAAAGTTACAAATGACAGACTGTGGGAGAGAGCAGGACAATGTAAATTGGAACAGCAAATCTTAGGAAGAAAGAGGAGATGGATGGGTCATACATTAAGAAAGCCTCAGGCCAGTATCACCAGGCAATCCCTGTCATGGAACCCCCAGGGAAGGAGAGCATAGGCAGACCAAGGAATACACGGGGCAGACCAAGGAATACACGGAGACGAGATCTGGAGGCAGAAGTAAAGAAAACAGGAAAAAGCTGGAAGAAAATGGAAAATATTGCACAAGACAGAGCTGCTTGGTGAGAGTTGATGGCCTATGCACCCCTGGGTGATAGAAGACGAAAGAGAGAGAGAGTTGGTTGATGGCCTATGCACCCCTGGGTGATAGAAGGCGAAAGAGAGACAGGGTTGGTTGATGGCCTATGCACTCCTGGGTGATAGAAGGCGAAAGAGAGACAGGGTTTGTTGATGGCCCATGCACTCCTGGGTGATAGAAGGCGAAAGAGAGACAGGGTTGGTTGATGGCCTATGCACCCCTGGGTGATAGAAGGCGAAAGAGAGAGAGAGTTGGTTGATGGCCTATGCACTCCTGGGTGATCGAAGGCAAAAGAGAGATAAAGATAGTATGTTCTCACATTTATATTGTTCGGCTTTAATGTGTAAAAGTTTCGCGTATTTATGATACCATCTTGACTTTTGCATAAAACGTAATGTCAACGTATGTCACCATTAGCTGATGTGAACAATATCACCAAAAAGTGGATGAGAAACAACCTTTGGACACATTTATATTTGCTGGCCTACCAAGCTGTAGACTAGCGCGAAAGTTTCATATTATCAGTGTTGACAATTACCTGATCATTTCTTTATGCAATCGGGACAATGACCGAAACAGGTACAAAAGAATATGTTTGCCTTCTTATTGGAAATGAGGAAAACAAATTTTATCTCACGGACTTCAAGGACAGAGGCTTATGGCTGCCATTTGAAGAAAGAAGTGACCAGTATAGTAATTTTACACTAAGGGCACTGGCCGTCAAGATAATTGAACAGGTAAATATAATTCTTCTTCTTAATCATTCATTCTCAAACTCTCACGGCTAAGCCCTGAAAAGGGCTTTGCAAGTAACAGGATGTCTGGAGAATAGAATGCCTTGTGTCGTAGTTTACAGCTTGACTGCAATATTTGCACCTGAGTTGCAGCCTGTTATCCAGGATCACAGCGTACAGGGGGATAAGGGTCTTGGCAGCTCTTGTTTACTGACCCTGACGCTTGCAGTCAGCTTTGGGTCGCTGACCACTACAGCTCATGCACTGCTCAACATCTTGATCCCAGTAAATATACTAAAATTTTTAATTCTGAATGTTAAATCACAAATTTTTCTGGTAAATATTTGATTTTAAAACTCACTTTTTGTTGAACTATTCACATGCAAGTGGTTGTTAACTTATTTGATCTGGAATATTTTTTGTTGCCGAAAACTCTCACTCATCACTTATTTGAGACCTATCTATTTTCACTAATGTTTCATGAACACATCACATATCATTAAAAAAACTCCCATGACTTGCATAAAGAGATCTAATGAAGGTTAGCTGCAGGGTGGTTCAGCTTCAACCGCATCAAGACAGTACTTCAACAGGTGACAAACAACAAAGTGAGAGCTCACACCTTGGTCATTCCAGCTATGGTGTAAAGCTGTGGGGTGTGGAACCTACCATAAAGTGACATGGCGCAGCTCCAAGCTATTCGGTGAGGGATGGAGTGTAGAACACTCACTTTCACTACTAGACCACATCCGCAACACCACCATCAGAAGTCAAACTTGCCTCAATGACGTCGCAGATACAGCGCTGATAGGAAAGTACAGATGGGCAGACCATGTGTCACGCATGCCTGACAATAGATGGACGCATAAAGTGATGCCATGGTGGCCCTACATCTATAATCGTCACCCCGGACATCCACCAATGAGATGGAGAGATGGCCTTCGACAGGACCTAGGTCCTGCGTGCTACTCTATGGCAAAGGACAGAGATGAGTTAAGACGACATTTGGCTACCTGGTATAGGGCACATAACATGCCTGAGTGAACACGAGGATTACGGTACCGATTATATACTAAACTATTCATAATTGAATGAGGAAAATAATGGAATAAGGAAAGCCTTCAATGTGGGGGTAGGGGGGGGGGGGGCAGGAAAGAGTACAAGAGATTACAGTGGCATTGTTTTAGCCTTCAATGTGGGGGGACAAGATTAGAGTACAAGAGATTACAGTGGCATTGTTTTAGCCTTCAATGTGGGGGGACAAGATTAGAGTACAAGAGATTACAGTGGCATTGTTTTAGCCTTCAATGTGGGGGGACAAGATTAGAGTACAAGAGATTACAGCAGCATTGTTTTAGCCTTCAATGGGGATGTGGGGGGACAAGATTAGAGTACAAGAGATTACAGCAGCATTGTTTTAGCCTTCAATGGGGGTGTGGGGGGACAAGATTAGAGTACAAGAGATTACAGCAGTATTGTTTTAGCCTTCAATGGGTGTGTGGGGGGACAAGATTAGAGTACAAGAGATTACAGCAGCATTGTTTTAGCCTTCAATGGGGGTGTGGGGGGACAAGATTAGAGTACAAGAGATTACAGCGGCATTGTTTTAGCCTTCAATGTGGGGGACAAGATTAGAGTACAAGAGATTACAGCAGCATTGTTTTAGCCTTCAATGGGGGTGTGGGGGGACAAGATTAGAGTACAAGAAATTACAGTGGCATTGTTTTAGCCTTCAATGTGGGGGGAAAAGATTAGAGTACAAGAAATTACAGTGGCATTGTTTTAGCCTTCAATGTGGGGGAACCAGATTAAAGTACAAGTGATTACAGTGGCATTGTTTTAGCCTTCAATGTGGGGAGACAAGATTAGAGTACAAGAAATTACAGTGGCATTGTTTTAGCCTTCAATGTGGGGGAACCAGATTAAAGTACAAGTGATTACAGTGGCATTGTTTTAGCCTTCAATGTGGGGGGGGGGGGGGGGCAAGATTAGAGTACAAGAGATTACAGTGGCATTCTTTTGTTTTATCAACAAAAAGAAAACCAGAAAAATAATTTATCTCTAACAAAGATCACATTCGCTACATACCTAATCTTTCGTAAGTAGAGAGCTCAATTTCACTACTTCTGGAAGGTGCAAGGTTGGTAAATCATTAAAAACTTGGCATTGACAAAGAGCGATAAAGCTGATAGTGGGATTCTAGAATTATAGTTATGAAGAAATACTCAGAATAACCTTCATACAGTTTCTAGAAAAGAGAAGAATTCGAGGTGACTCAATACAGGTTTATAAATGAATCAAAGGAACGGATAAATTAGGCTATAACAAGTTTTTCAAAATACAACCAACAACAAGAACAAGAGGGCATAGCTAGAAATTAACTAAAGAAAGGTCCAGATTAGATACTAGGAAATATTAAGTCAGAGGGTGACGAATGCTTAAAATTGCATTGCACCAGGAAATAATGGAGGCAGGATCAATTCAAGAATAAGATTAGATGCGCATAGATATTTTTAGATCAAGGGAAGAAAAAGAAACTGGTTGTATACAGACTCTGCAGAGTCTTCTAAACCAGTTGAAAGAAGTTGAGTTGTTTAATTGGGTATAAAGCAGTGTTGGTTATGGCCCTTGCGACTCATCCTGTAGAAACTATAACAACCCCCACCCTCCCTCCAATACAAAAAAAAGGAAAAGATTACTTCTACACCCCATGGTAGAAGACTTTACACCCCATGGTAGAAGACTTTACATCTCGTGGTAGAAGACTTTATATCTCGTGGTAGAAGACTTTACATCTCGTGGTAGAAGGGCAAGGTCTAGGTAAGTCACGGTTTACTCTAAAACACACATACTGATTGATTTCTTGTGCTTGATTACTGATTGAACCGGATGGGATCATACTTACACAACAGATTTCGGGAGAGAAGTCAAACCTCAAGGGTCTGCTGCGGTACCAGTTTATTCGGTTTGCTACTGCTCCTGCCAGGCTCTATGTATTCTTCTATGCTACCGTCAACTCGGATAACATAAAGGTAGGGTTGTGTGACATGTTTAGTTAGTGTGACATGTTAGGGTTGTGTGACATGTTGGGTTAGTGTGACGTGTTAGGGTTATGTGACATGTTGGGTTAGTGGGACGTGTTAGGGTTATGTGACATGTTGGGTTAGTGTGACGTGTTAGGGTTATGTGACATGTGTTAATGTTGTTTTATATTCAGGGCTCGGGGACGGCGTTGCCTAGTGGTTAAGTGGCACGACTCACAACCAGAAGGTGCTGTGTTCGATCCCCATCACAGTACCGGCCGTTACCCCGGGGAAGCAAACCCTTAGAAAATGCAGGAGGAAGCAGACCCTTACATAAAATGCATGCTGAAGTCGGATGCACTGGGCCGAAAGAAACGCACACCGCCTTTAGGATAAGATAAATAAGGCGAACGCAATAAAAAAATAAAAAAAAATATCCACAGCTCCTCAGAAAAGCCTTCTCAGAAAAAACCTTCTCAGAAAAACCACAGAACCTCCATGAAAAACTACAGAACCCCCCCACAAAAAACCACAGAGCCTCTAGAGAAACCACAAAAAAAACCACCAACTGTGGGAACAAATGTTATGTGCTCAGTGTGTACACCGGACCTCCCAAATTTATTTTCCATCTCCAATAAAACTAGGCAGATTATCTTATCTCCATTGAGATTAGGAGTCGCTTGAAACTTGCATGATTCGGCCATCCACTGTTCCATGATTTCCTTTTATTTGTTTCTTGGGAGAAAAGCGCCCTTTGCCTTTCTACTGAAGCAGCACCCATGTAGGTGCATACAAAATACCTATGCTATCAAGACCAGAAGCAGAAATGTGTTACATACCAAATCCAGGTCAGACCGGGTAAACCGAGTCTGGGCCTAATATAAGCTTCCTCTTTGTGAAAATATATCACGGGTTCCGAAAATCAGGGATTAAGTTGATATAATTACATTGCAACATCACAGGAAATGAGGCCGACAATCTAGCCAAAAAGGGAGTGAAACAGATTCAGGAAGAGTACCTGGTCAACTACGAAGAAGTGATGATGATAAAATCCCCTTAGCTGTGACCTGGCAGCTCTTGACAGCCCAATGCCCCACGGACACAAGCACACTTCCTCCTCAATTGTTGTAGTGATGTATATGATGGAGTGTGGTGGAAGTAGCAGGTTCTTCAGATTGGTCAGCCCTGCGCACAAAGTCAGGAGGTGCTTGACTGACTCCTCGTGGTCGTGACAGAATCTGCAGTTTGGTTCACGTAGTGGGTCTAATCTATTCAGGTGTTTGTTGAATTACGAAGAAGTAAAGGCCATAATAAAAGGACAGTACAATGTTGTTGTTTGCCAATGGCCACAATAAGTAAGTTACTCTTTTTGTACGCCATGAAAGTTGCGTTAAGTGGCGGGTTGCTGTAGCTTCGCTCTCCTCTCATCTCGAGCATGCTGATGGAGAACCGGGGTTCTCCAGGCGGTTGTGCTATACTTGACTCCATGTGTGTGTCGCTCTGGTTGCCATGAAAACAGCCCTTTTACAACTGATTAGTACTCATACCTCATCTCTGAACTGGCCACAACAGGATGAGACACTACCTGTACACCAAACTCAAGATATGAACCACCAGCCTTTGTTACTGTGGCCTGACAGACATGACACCAGCACATGTACTTCAGGACTGTCCCAGATCTGAGGAGAAGGATGTGGCCCACTTCCCTGGAGGAGAAACTGTATGGCGGCACTGAGCCCCTGAAAAAGGCAGTCGACTTTATTGGAGAACTCGGAGTACCAGTCAGCAAGGTATGTTCAAAAAGTATCGGACTTGAATTTCTTTACGCGGAAACAAATGAAGCATGGGTGCTGTCCTTCAGCAGAAGGTATAGTTGGGGGGCCGTTATTTGCATACACGAATTATCAAACCCCCCCCCCCCCCCCCCCCCCCCCCCCCCCAAGCACAATTGCGTCAATCCCTGGCAGTTAGCCTTTCAGTGTTGAGTATGGTGAACACCTGTCGGGTTTTCATTCACCACTGTGCTTATCAATATCAAAGTCATGCTGACTATTTTTTTTGACTTCCGTGGGGTTGTGCATTACAAGTACGCATCATAAGGTTAAAACATTACCAAGGAGTGCAACCTGGAGGTCGTTCATCTGTCGCCTTCATGCTGTCCGACGCAAACGACCAGACCTGGGGACAACGGGAACTTGGCAGCTCCATCATGACAACTCGCCTGCCCATTCTTTGCGTCCGATCAGACTCTCTTGGTCAAGCACAACCTTCCTCTGGTTCGCCAGGCTCTCTATTTTCCCGACATGGCTCCTTGCGATTTTTGGCTGTTCCCTAAGCTGAAACCACAAAAAGGGACCCGATTTGAGTAACGAGAACCACAAAATAGACCACCAGGTGCTCAACCAATTGGCAGGTAGCGACCACAGGCCAATTAGGCTAGAAATTGATATGGAAGTAGGCCCACAGGAAATAAAACCGCTCCCACGTTGGAACTATAAACGAGCCGACTGGAACAGATTTGCAATGCTGACAGATGGGCTGTGTGAAACCATCAACACACAGAATAACACAATGAAATCTATGGTGGAAAGCCATAGCAAAGCAATAATGCAAGCAGCCACCGAAACCATCCCAAGAGGGGCAAGGAAAAACTACAAGCCATATTGGAATGATGAACTGCAGAAAGCGGAAGACGAAGTCTCAAATGCCAGGAACATGGCAGAGAGAGAGCAATCTATGGAGGCAAATATCGCCCTCAAGGCCATCACAGCGTAATACAAAAGAACACTAAACCAAATAACAAGAGACAGCTGGAAAAACAAAACAGAAAACCTCAATTTAGATAAAGAAGGGAACAAACTATAGAAGTTAGTCAGAGCCATGAATGACGAAACACCATCAAACAAACAAATTACCATCAAGCAGGGCGACAACATGCTCACTGGAAAAAAGCAGCAAACGCCTTTATAGAACATTATGCCAGAGCAAACCACATTGATCTCCCTACAGACAGGCATACAGACATTAGTGAAGAACAAAAGAGGCACGACAACATCAATATGGCACCAGAGGAGCACATGATGGCAAAACTAACAATGAATGAAATTGATGAGGCCATGAGAACTTTAAAGAAAAAGAAATCGCCCGGAAAAGATGGGGTAACAAACAAAATGCTGATGGGGTTGGACCAAACAGCAAAGAGGAAGTTACTATCAGTCCTGAACCAAAGCTGGAAAAGGGGAATTGTACCGCAGGCATGGAAAGAGGCTGTACTTATACCAGTACCAAAGAAAGAGAAAGATAGAGCAGATCCAAATGGATACAGGCCCATCAGTCTACTGAGCTGTGAAGGCAAACTGATGGAGCGTATGATAAACACCAGACTGATGTGGCACCTGGAAGAAAAACACATACTAATTCCACAGCAAGCAGGCTTTAGACAGCACAGATCTACTGAGGACCAGATCACTCTCATAGCCCAGAATAGAGGATGCTTACCAAGAGAAAAAGCATACAGTAGCGGTTTGGGTGGATCTAGAGAAGGCATTTGACAAGGTGTGGAAAGAGGGACTCAAAGTCAAGCTACTAAGAAGTGAAGTATGTGGGAAAATGTACAGAGGGATCAGCCACTACTTCGAAAACAGAACAGCCAGAGTTCAAGTACAAGGGCAGATGAGCAAAAAGGTGACACTGGAGCAAGGAGTACCCCAAGGGGGGGTACTGTCACCCACACTTTTCCTGGTGTATATAAACAACATCACAGAGAATATACCAAGAAGAGTCCACAGCTCCATATTTGCAG
This sequence comes from Ariolimax columbianus, assembly GCA_036924085.1. Taxonomy (NCBI): domain Eukaryota; kingdom Metazoa; phylum Mollusca; class Gastropoda; order Stylommatophora; family Arionidae; genus Ariolimax; species Ariolimax columbianus. Next base: position 2,720,695 of record JAVGWX010000015.1, read on the forward strand.
ACGTACTGGCTATGTGGACCTCTGAATAAAATCTCACCGTAGCAAGTAATCGGACGCAGCAGGCACTAACATCGCTGGAGGAGTGGGCGAACTCATGGCGGGTCAAAATAAACGAGGAAAAAACAACATGTACGATATTCTCGCTTTCAAACAAACCTCAAAATACCAAAATAAGTCTTAACGGCAAATTCCTGCAGCCAAACGACAACCCAAACTACCTGGGAGTCACATTTGATCGGCGCATGACATGGAAAAGTCAGATCGAGAGAAACCGAATGAGAGCCAGACAAAGAATAGCAATCATGAGGAAACTTGCTGGCACAAGCTGGGGAGCAGACGAAAGTATACTAAAGAAACTGTACACTGGAAGAGTGAGACCAGTTCTCGAGTATGGCATTGCGGCATGGACAACAGCAGCAAAGGCGAACTTTGATAAAATTAGCAAACTTCAAAACCAAGCCATGAGAGTTATAACGCCAATTGTAGAACTTGAAAAGATTACAAATCTGCAATCCATGACCGACAGAAGAGACTGCAGAACCCAGCAGCCAGCAGAGAAACTCAGAAGACTGACAGACCATCCAATGCACCAGAGACTAAATAGGTTTGGAAATGGGAAACTAAAGCGGAGAAACTTTGCAGAAATAGCCAAAGCAAAGATGAGCGAAGGCCCTATGAACGCGCTAACAGCACCAAAGCCCATCCCTACTGTACGCAAACCTACCTGGAAGCAGCATATATTTCCAGAGGTGGTAGAAAATATACCAGGTATTGGAAACAAAAACTGCCAGACTGAAAAAGAAAGAAGAGATACAACCCTGAGGTACAAAATGAAAAACTACCCAAGCATAGAATGGACCCATGCAAACACAGACGGTTCTGTAACAAACACAACACAGAACGGAGGGGCAGGGGCATTCCTGAGCCTACCAAATGGCAGGAAAATAACACTGTCAGTGGCAACTGGAAAATACACAAACAATTTCAGAGCGGAGGCAGAAGCACTGAGGGCAGCAGTGGAAGAACTGGTGACAGGTAAAAGGAATGAAAGCCATATAGTCCTGCTTACAGATGCCCTGGCCGTAGTCACAGCACTAAAAAGCCAGAAAAATACTGAACTTAACGTTTTAAGAGCAGTACTCTGTCAACTATGCCAGCAGTCCGTACCAAAAAGGGTAGTGGTACAGTGGGTTCCATCCCACTGCAACATCCAAGGCAAAGAGGAGGCAGACAGACTGGCAAAAGAAGGTGCAAGACTACCACAACCAGATACCAGTGTGACCTACGAAGAGTCAAAACGGCTTTTTAGAGCTAGATACATGACCAAATTGGCACTGACGAATGCTCGTGTGGTACCAGGAAAATGACCGCTGAACATCTGCTGCAAAACTGCCCGACATACGAGGATCAGAGAAAGCAGATGTGGCCATCACCAGTGGCAACACTAGACAAGCTCTATGGCAGTGTCGACAGCCTCAGGATGACCGCTGCTTTTTTCTAAAAAATACAGGTTGACGTTTGACAGCGTACGAGGAAGAGGAAGAGTCACGAGAAGACATTATGCAGAATGAGACGACTCATCTGTACTTCATACCCAAAGGGGCCTTCGTGAAATGCTTCCAATAATGATGGGACCGCTGGGAGAAGTGTGTGGAGTCCCAAGGAGAAGTGTGTGGAGTCCCAAGGAGAAGTGTGTGGAGTCCCAAGGAGAAGTGTGTGGAGTCCCAAGGAGAAGTGTGTGGAGTCCCAAGGAGAAGTGTGTGGAGTCCCAAGGAGTGTACTTTGAAGGGGATTAGGGTCTCAAACCTCCAGGTGAGTAAATTGTATTGTTCCGGCCTAAAAGGTGAGATTCTGTTTGAACACATCTCGTAAATGAGCAATGATTGCAGGAGAAGTATAAACTCCATTCTGAATGGCACTGTTAGCACCTATATGTCTGTCTGCAGTAAGTGATGTTGGTTCCGCTTAAAATAACATCTTCTGTAAACTGACCATTGTTTATTTCTCCCTGCAGGACTCGGGCGATGGCTTCTGGCTAAGCTTGGAGGAAATGAAGAACGCATTGGTGCAAGACTCCAGCCTGCACCTCCTCGGCCTTGACCCAATTAAGTTTGCTCAGCAAATCCTTGACTGCAGAGGTAGGTCATGCTACTGTTCGGTCTCCTACACCTTGTCCAAAAGTGTTTTGTACATAATGATGATAGATTGGTGCTGCATGGTGACTGCAAGTGTGAATGGCCTTTAAACCTGCCAATGGAGCCCAGCAATCTATATAACTGAAACCGTTTTTTTTAACAGTAGTAGCTTTGGGGTAGTTAACCCCATTTTAAGACCTCTTAGTCATCTCTTACGGTATAGTAGTAGCCCCTTTCAGTCATGACTGACAATAGTAGCCTCTTTCAGTCATGACTGACTATAGTAGCACCTTTTAATCATGACTGACTATAGTAGCCCCTTTCAGTCATGACTGACTATAGTAGCCTCTTTCAGTCATGACTGACTATAGTAGCCCCTTTCAGTCATGACTGACTATAGGATGATGCAACCTTGGAGTGGTAACTCTCTCATAATTCATTCAATTTGTCTTCATAAAGTCCTTGGTCTACTGAACTAGCCCTCATAAAGTCCTTGGTATATTAAACTTGCCCTCATAAAGTCCTTGGTCTACTGACCTTGCCCTCATAAAGTCCTTGGTATATTAAACTTGCCCTCATAAAGTCCTTGGTCTACTGACCTTGTCCTCATAAAGTCCTTGGTATATTAAGCTTGCCCTCATAAAGTCCTTGGTCTACTGAGCTTGCCCTCATAAAGTTCTTGGTCTACTGAGCTTGCCCTCATAAAGTCCTTGGTCTACTGAGCTTGCCCTCATAAAGTCCTTGGTCTACTGAGCTTGTCCTCATAAAGTCCTTGGTCTACTGAGCTTGCCCTCATAAAGTCCTTGGTCTACTGAGCTTGCCCTCATAAAGTCCTTGGTCTACTGAGCTTGCCCTCATAAAGTCCTTGGTCTACTGAGCTTGTCCTCATAAAGTCCTTGGTCTACTGAGCTTGCCCTCATAAAGTCCTTGGTATATTAAACTAGCCCTCAAAATTTCCTTGGTATATTAAGCTTGCCCTCATAAAGTCCTTGGTCTACTGAGCTTGCCCTCAAAGTCCTTGGTCTACTGTTTGCCCTCATAAAGTCCTTGGTATATTAAACTTGCCCTCATAAAATCCTTGGTATATTAAACTTGCCCTCATAAAGTCCTTGGTATATTAAGTTTTCCCTCATAAAGTCCTTGGTATGTTAAACTTGCCCTCATAAAGTCCTTGGTATATTAAACTTGCCCTCATAAAGTCCTTGGTATATTAAACTTGCCCTCATAAAGTCCTTGGTATATTAAACTTGCCCTCATAAAGTCCTTGGTCTACTGAGCTTGCCCTCATAAAGTCCTTGGTATATTAAGCTTGCCCTCAAAAAGTCCTTGGTCTACTGAGCTTGCCCTCATAAAGTCCTTGGTATAGTAAGCTTGCCCTCATAAAGTCCTTGTTATATTAAGCTTGTCCTCATAAAGTCCTTGGTCTACTGAGCTTGCCCTCATAAAGTCCTTGGTCTACTGAGCTTGTCCTCATAAAGTCCTTGGTCTACTGAGCTTGCCCTCATAAAGTCCTTGGTCTACTGAGCTTGCCCTCATAAAGTCCTTGGTCTACTGAGCTTGCCCTCATAAAGTCCTTGGTCTACTGAGCTTGCCCTCATAAAGTCCTTGGTCTACTGAGCTTGCCCTCATAAAGTCCTTGGTCTACTGAGTTTGTCCTCATAAAGTCCTTGGTCTACTGAGCTTGCCCTCATAAATTCCTTGGTCTACTGAGCTTGTCCTCATAAAGTCCTTGGTATATTAAGCTTGCCCTCATAAAGTCCTTGGTATATTAAGCTTGCCCTCATAAAGTCCTCGGTCTACTGAGCTTGCCCTCATAAATTCCTTGGTCTACTGAGCTTGTCCTCATAAAGTCCTTGGTATATTAAGCTTGCCCTCATAAAGTCCTTGGTATATTAAGCTTGCCCTCATAAAGTCCTCGGTCTACTGAGCTTGTCCTCATAAAGTCCTGGGACCATCATGTATCGTCCAAGGGTCATCGAGCAAGTTATCAGGTGGACGAATTATCCTCGTGCAGCCATGGAGTTATCCTCATTCTGTACGTCGGCCATCATCTCATCCATTGTTGTCACACAATCTTTCATCACGGAAAACACATTCTCCTTCGGGTTAACCTCTAAATAAATGCTCACATAAAAATGGAAAATGAATATATTCTCTTGTTGTTCCAGCAAATTCTCTGCCAGCGACCACAATGGGGGAGTTGTCCGCGGACATTTATGACATCAGTTCAGAAAACCCACAAGTCTCGGCCCACGAGGCCCTGGTTAAATCAGCAAAACTGGGGAAGAAAGGTCAGAAAATATGTTGTATAAATGTTGAACAAGTGTGATGGTTTGTTGGTTGTTAAATTCAAGATGTTATAGACAGCTACATCATGTCCCTGTGGAGCACATGAGTACAGGAAATATGAGGGATGCTGACAATGAATCCACTCACAATTTGTTATCTGAAACTATGTATTCGTAATATATTCAATTCTTGTCTATTCAACACAACAATGGAGACTGTACAAAGGAAGTAAGAAGACGACTGACTATGGTAATACAGAAGATAAGGAGTATACAGAAACTAGGGTATAATACAAACAAAGAACTCAAACTAAAGATCCTAAGAACATGCATTTTTCCTGTGGCAACCTATGGATGTGAAACATGGACGATTACAAAAGCAATAAGAGCGAAGATCGGTGCTTTTGAAACACAGTGCTACAGAAGAGTCCTGGAAATCCCGTGGACAAAGAAAGAAAGAAACAAATCTACCTGAATGTAGACGAGGATTAGTTCATAAATGATGTAATGACCCGAAAACTGGTTTTTTTTGGACACAGCGGACTGGGGAGAGCGGTTATTGAGGGCATGGCCACTGGAAAGAGAGGCAGGGACCGACCGAGAAAACAATGAACTCAGGACATCAAGGAGACACTGGGTTTGACCTTGGAACAGGCCGGAAGATTGGCGGAAGACAGTTTCCTACAGACAGGCTGTCATGAGACCGACGTTCTGCAAAGGACACGCTACATGATGATGAAGACAGTTTCCTACAGACAGGCTGTCATGAGACCGACGTTCTGCAAAGGACACGCTACATGATGATGAAGACAGTTTCCTACAGACAGGCTGTCATGAGACCGACGTTCTGCAAAGGACACGCTACATGATGATGAAGACAGTTTCCTACAGACAGGCTGTCATGAGACCGACGTTCTGCAAAGGACACGCTACATGATGATGAAGACAGTTTCCTACAGACAGGCTGTCATGAGACCGACGTTCTGCAAAGGACACGCTACATGATGATGATATGAAATTCACGCACAGTATAACTGAATGTGTTCTTTCTACATGCTATTTTCCCACATAATTTCTGACCTCCTCCTTCGTCTTCTTCTTCTTCTTCTTCTTCTTCTGCGTTCGTTCTCAATCTCCCGCTACCAAGCCCTGAACAAGGCTTAGCAAGTAGGAAGTAGTCCGGAGAACGGAATGCGTTGTGTTGCTAGTTTACAGCTTGACTGGGTAATAATTTCGTTTCTGAACCAGCCTGTTTTCTGTCCACGTTGTCATGTCCTTTTGACGTCTGTGGTTTGTTGTGATACGTTAAAGAAATCCCATTTTTCGCATTCCATATCTGTTTTCTAGTTCGTCTTAGTCGACCTGTTCTTCTACAGGGGCGGATGCTTAAGTGCAGGTTCCAGCTGTGTCGTGAGCTGGATGTGGCCAGGAGAAGGATTTCCTGCTTAGTGGGCAAGGCTTGAGCAGCGTATTACTCTGCTGCGTTGGGATAACTGCCGCGGAGGGTGGTTAACTGATGTGCGAATCCATCTTAATAGACTCAAACACTGGAGCAAAGTAGACCCGCAGCCTGTTAGGAGTCATCTATGCTGCTTTAAACAAACCACCTAACCAAGGCGACCGGTGCTATGACATGTCACGACATGCTCTCTGTGGGGCAGTGGTGCTATTCTTGTCCTTGTTATACACAAAGACCCTGGTGGACCACTCAGACGTACACTTCCATTACTGACTGAAAGTTCAGGAATAATGATATTTATCTCTGCCCATTGAATTTATCATCTCACAAAAAGCTGACTTTTGTTGTGTCTCATCTTTCTGTGTTCTTGCTCCATCCAATAAATATCATCTTATTAAAAGCTGACTTTTGTCGTGTCTAATCTTTCTGTGTTCTTGCTCCTGTCCAAACAGTAAATATAATCTTATTAAAAGCTGACTTTTGTCATGTTTCGTCACATCTAGAGCAGGAGATGTTATTTCAAGAGATTATGGAACATTGTCACCCTAGCCAGTACATGAACTTCAGAACATTCACACAATACATGACAACCTTGAAGGGGGCTCGGCAGGACACGGTTCAAGCTCTGTTCAGGTGAGAGAATTAGTTCAAGGTCACCCTCTCACATGAAATAAAATACAGCGCATGAGCTGCAGTGGTCAGCAACCCATAGCTGACTGCTAGCGTCAGGGTCAGCGAAACAGAGCTGCCAAGACCCTTCTACACCTCCACGCGGTGATCCTGGATAACAGGCTGCAGCAGGGCAGACTGGCTAAGGAGAAGGGATCGAAGAGGGAATGCTAACCTGGTACTCAAAAAATGCTTGCAGAAGTCGGATGTGTTGGTACACAAAAAACAATGCCTATTACCAGTTGAACAGAAGAGAGCAGGTCGTGGTCTTCAGACTTCGCACTGGCCACAATAGACTGAGGTACCACCTATTCAATAAACTGAAGATAGGTGGCACTGACGAATGCCTGTGTGGTACCGGGAAAATGATCGCTGAACATTTGCTGCAAAACTGCCCGACATACGAGGATCTGAGAAAGCACATGTGGCCATCACCAGTGGCAACACTAGACAAGCTCTATGGCAGTGTCGACAGCCTCAGGATGACCGCTGCTTTTTTCGAAAAAATACAGGTTGATGTCTGACAGCGTACGAAGAAGAAGAAGAAGAAGGATGTGTTGGACTGAAAGGTGCAAATATCGCAACCAAGCTGTAAACTATGACAACACATTCCGTTCTCTGGACTACATTCTGCTACTTAAGCCCTTGTAGGGCTTGGTAGCGTGAGATTGAGAATGAACGAAGCCAAATACAACATAAAATCACTGTCTCAAAAAACAGATTTAGTCCAACAATGGGTTCCGACCCACTATGGGATCCCTGATAACGAGAAATCAGATGAGCTCGTAAAAGCCGGAAGTTGCGGCAAGCACATTCCCCATCCACGGAGCTATAAAAAAACAAAGACATTCATCAAACGATCCATGAGAACAGAACAAAGAATACAAGCCAGAAAATGACAGCATAGACAAACTTGGCAGAGATGGACAGACAAAGATCTTCACACTCAGAACGGGACATTGTAGACTCAAGGCCCACCTCCACAGAATGGGTCTCAGAGACATCGCCACATGTGATTGTGGAGCACCCAAGCAAACACCAGAACATATTCTGCAAGAATGACCTACCTATGCAGGGAAAAGAGAGACAGTCTTGCCTGGGGAAGCGACCATGCTCGAAAAACTGTGGGGGACTGGCGAAGACCTGAACCTCACCGGGCTAGAAGCATAGCATGTTTTTCTTCTTCATATGTTGTCAGACGTCAACTTGTATTTGTTCGAAGAAAGAAGCTGTCGACACTGCCATAGAGCTTGTCTAGTGTTGCCATCGGTGATGGCCACATGTGCTTTCTCTGGTCCTCGTACGTCGGGCAATTTTGCAGCAGATGTTCAGCGGTAATTTTCCCTGTACCACAGGTCCATTCGTCAGTGCCACCTATCTTCAGTTTATTGAATAGATGGTACCTCAGTCTGTTGTGGCCTGTGCGGAGTCTGAAGAACACGACCTGCTCTCTTCTGTCCAACTGGTAATAAGCATCATTTCTTGTGTAGCCAGTATGTTCTGTTTCTCATTTGCCCATGTATCTAGCTCTAATAAATCTTTTAACTCTTTGCAAGTCACCAGAAAGTACCAGTTCTGAGTTGGCTGTAGCATTAGTTGATCGATGAAGATGTAGCTCTAGGTCACGGGGGACTACAAGAACAAGAGGGCTCAGCTACAAATTGTTTAAAGACAGGTCCAGATTAGATATTAGGAAATATAGGATGTAGTGGAAGCAGAGTCAGTTAATGCATTCAACAATAGATTGGATGCTCACAGTATTTTTAGTATCGATGGAGTGGAATAGGCAGGTTGTATACAGACTCTGAAGAGCCTTCTAAACCAGTATAATGAAGTGAAGTTAAATGAAGTGTGGGTGACTGGTCCACTGCCATGAACCTCTAGCTAAGACAGCTACCCAATGTTTACAGATGAGAGAAGAGGCGTCAAAGAGTGAAGGCAAACCCAGTACCAACAATTTGCTGTGCTAAAACCAGATGTACAAAACTGATAAGTGCAGATATCGCAGCCTTGCTGTAAACTACAACACATCATAACACAAAGTCACTCATTGTGTCCATGTACGGTGGGAGAGGTGGAGACTTGTCCAGTAAGTCTGTATAAAGCATTAGTTAGACTTAGTTTGGGGTACTGTGTACAGGTGTGGAGTCCAAGCATTAGTTAGACTTAGTTTGGGGTACTGTGTACAGGTGTGGAGTCCAAGCATTAGTTAGACTTAGTTTGGGGTACTGTGTACAGGTGTGGAGTCCAAGCATTAGTTAGACTTAGTTTGGGGTACCGTGTACAGGTGTGGAGTCCAAGCATTAGTTAGACTTAGTTTGGGGTACTGTGTACAGGTGTGGAGTCCAAGCATTAGTTAGACTTAGTTTGGGGTACTGTGTACAGGTGTGGAGTCCAAGCATTAGTTAGACTTAGTTTGGGGTACTGTGTACAGGTGTGGAGTCCAAGCATTAGTTAGACTTAGTTTGGGGTACTGTGTACAGGTGTGGAGTCCAAGCATTAGTTAGACTTAGTTTGGGGTACTGTGTACAGGTGTGGAGTCCAAGCATTAGTTAGACTTAGTTTGGGGTACTGTGTACAGGTGTGGAGTCCAAGCATTAGTTAAGCTTAGTTTGGGGTACTGTGTACAGGTGTGGAGTCCAAGCATTAGTTAGACTTAGTTTGGGGTACTGTGCACAGGTGTGGAGTCCTTATCGTAGATGGGATATAAACATGCTGGAAAGGATACAAAAAAGAGTGACAAAAGCTGATAGTGGGATTCCAGAATTACAGTTATGAGGAAAGACTCAGAAAAACCGGCCTACAGTGTCTAGAAGAGAGAAGAATTCGTGGTGACTTAATACAGGTTTATAAGATGATCAAAGGAATGGATAAATTAGACTATAACAAGTTTGCCAAAATACAACCACACACAAGAACAAGAGGGCATAGCTACAAGCTGACTGAAGAGAGGTCCAGATTAGATATTAGGAAATATTTTTTTAGTCAGAGAGTGGTGATTGCTTGGAATGCATTGCCACAGGAAGTAGTGGAGGCAGGGACAACAAATGCATTCGAGAATAGATTGGATGTGCATAGCTTAGAGCCAGGTAATGCAAATGAAACTGGTTATAAACAGACTGCAGAGTCTTCTAAACCAGTATAAAGACTTTAAGTTAAGTAAAGATTGCAAATTAAAGAATGTACTACGAACAGCCTTCGGCTACCTGACAGCAGGCTTAACCTGCCTGTTTGAATACCAGAATTCCAGGTATTCCAAGTAAGTAAGAAGACACCATGATACCATCGTCAGCACTGACATGCTATGGACCAAAGGAGGATGGCGAAAGGGAGTCCATGTCTGCTGTAGTGATAATCATGAACCAGAGTTGGGGCACTACAAAGGTTCATGACAGACCTAGCTGTGGAGGTATTTTGTTGACATACTATGTTAAATGTTACAGAAATATCCTCAGAATATCCTGGACAGAGAAAAAGACAAATGTAGACATTCGGCAAGAGTTGAGCATAGAGGAGAACTGGTTTATCAATTCCATTTTTGGCTAGAAAATGCAAATACTTTGGTCACATCAAGAGACACAACGGTCTTGAGAGAACGGTGATGGAAGGTATGGTGCCAGGCAAAAGAGGAAGGGATAGACCAAGAAGACGATGGCACCAAGATATCCAGGAATGGCTGGGCATGACTGATAGAGGCTGGTGTTTTGGCAAGGGAACGAGTTTCTTTCAGACAGACTGTGATGGGAGCGACGTTATATAAAGGACATGCTACATGATGATGACTATAGACCAATGGAGGATGTTGAAAGAGAGGCCAAGTGGGCTGCAGTTATAATCATGAACCAGAGTCAGGGCACTGTATAATGGATCTTGGCAGACCTAGCTAAGTGGGGGAATTTTATTGCTGTCCTAAAAGAGGTCATCAGGCGCTATGGTAAGTGACTGCGTCATCAATCAGTCACCTGCAATAAGTCAAGTCTGTAAGAAATTGTACCAGTCATATTCAGATTTAGCCCTGTTCCTTGAACTGTTAGGTTTGAGACTGATTAACTAAAGACGTTACTCACAGGTCAGATCATGACCTTTCACCGAGGTCAGATCATGACCTTTCACCCAGGTCAGATCATGACCTTTCACACAGGTCAGATCATGACCTTTCACTCAGGTTAGATCATGACCTTTCACCCAGGTCAGATCATGACCTTTCACCCAGGTCAGATCATGACCTTTCACCCAGGTTAGATCATGACCTTTTACTCAGGTTAGATCATGACCTTTCACTCAGGTCAGATCCTGACCTTTCACCCAGGTTAGATCATGACCTTTCACTCAGGTCAGATCATGACCTTTCACCCAGGTTAGATCATGACCTTTCACCTTGATCAGATCATTACCTTTTACCTTGATCAGGTCATGACCTTTCCCACCAGGTCATAAACTTTCACACTGGTCAGGTCATGACCTGTCACCTAGGTTAGATCTTGACTCTTTCACCAAGGTTAGATCTTGACCTTTCACCCTGATCAGAGGATAACATTTTACCTTTCTCAGATCATAATCTTTCACCCAAGTCATATCATGACCTCGCACCTGGACAGATAATAACCTTTCACCCTGAACAGATTACGACATTTCACCCAGGTCACATTATGACCTTTTTCACAGGTCAGAATCTCAACTTTAACCCTTTCAAATTTTAACCCGTCACCAGATCAGATCATGACCTGTCACCAGATCAGATGATGACCTGTCACCAGATCAGATGATGACCTGTCATCAGATCAAATTGTGACCTTTCACCCTGGTTAGATCATGATTATTCACCCCTGATTAGATCTTGACCTTTCAGATAATTGTATCATGACCTTCACCCTTGTCATGACCTTTGACCTGATCAGATCATGGAACAGAGGTTACGTTGGAATAGTTCAAGAACAGATAACTCATTTACCAAATAATGATCCTAGATTTCACGTGGACAATTTCAGGGCATTTGATGCACACAAGAGACACATGTTGACGAGCAAGGACATGCTGCATGGTCTCGCAGCTCTTGAGCCCTGCACGCAACACGGAGGTCTGCCAGCCGAGATGAGATGTCGATACATGTTCCGTTACTATGATGTCAACAGCGATGGCTACTTACAATTTGACGAGTTCAAGTAAGGAGGTTCAGATATTTTCTCTTTGACCCCGGGGGGTGGAGAGTCTTCTACCTTACTCACTTAGTCGCTATTCTTCTAATCACTTGCCTGCTTCTGTTTGACTCCTAGAAGGGTGTAGAGGTCATTTTTTTAGAACGGGGAGGTCTATGCTAAAACAGGCCTCCTCCCAATCTGATAAACACTTGACCTCTGCCGAGTTTCTTTATTTGGTCATGTTGTACGGCTGGACCAGGAAACCAGGCCCGCAAGATGCTGAAGAAGCTGTTTCTCAACGCCAAATGTCTTCCCCCGACCTGCTGGAGGCGCAGAAGAGGCTGCGTCCCCGCACATTATGGATCCAGCTGATATCAATCTCCACCTCCGCTCTGGACGAGACCTGGAACTATGGCGCAGCTGTGGGTCATGGATGTGGCCGACTGACGCAACAGGTCTCAGACGCCTAAGTGAACTTATTATTATTTGATCTATCTTCAACAGCAAGATAAAAGCTAACGGTCAGGAACTCGAACTGGTTGACCGTTTTAAATATCTTGGGTCGATTGTCAGTGATGAAGGATCAAAATGTGAAGTGTTGGCCAGAATAGCTCAGACAATAGCGGCGCTTGCACGGCTTAACAAAATCTGGCAAGATAAACGGTTAGCACTACGCACGAAAATCAGATTAATGCGTACACTGGTCCTGTCAATATTCCTCTATGCTTGTGAGACATGGACAGTTACAGCTGACCTTCAACGAAGGATACAGGCCTTGGAGATGAGATGTTTCCGAAAACTTTTAAACGTCACGTATAAAGATCGAGTTACAAATGAGGAAATACGAGATAGAATTACGACAGCAATAGGGCCTTTCGAAGGTCTCTTGGCAACTGTCAAAAGAAGGAAACTCACTTGGTACGGTCACATATCGAGATCAAATGGTCTTGCAAACACAATCCTCCGTGGGAAGGTGCATGGCAGACGACGAAGAGGCCGGCCCAAAAAGAGATGGGAGGACAACATAAAAGAATGGACCAGTCTCCGACCAGAAGAGGCACAGGCAGCGGCATCTGACAGAGAGGGATGGCGTGGGGTAGTGAAAATGTCTTCATGTGTGCCCCAACGACCTCACCGGTTACGGGATGACCTGACCTGACCTGACCTTCAACCCACTTATGTTGTTAGACGTCGTGGAGAGGTGTGACCTTCTTTGTTTCATATTTTTTTGGGCAGGTAAAATCCACTAGTGACTTGCCAGGTCAATCCCAGTGTCTGTTAGCCCATGGAAAATACGATCACCTATTTTTGAGACTGGTGAAGGTGGAAGCGTAAATTAGAGCAAGATAGACCTGCAGCCTGTCAGGCACCATCTAAGCCGCTCCGCTAACCACATAACCAAGACCTTTTGTTATAGCCACACAGTGCTCTTTTTGCGACATATGCTCTGTCAGGCGAGAATCCCTAGAATAATTTGAATAGATTTTTAACTTGAAGTTTGCCCGAGCAGTGGCCGTTAGATCTACTCTGTTTTTATTTCCAACTGCTAATGTATTTTTAACGTGCGCGCCAATTCACATGGGTGTCTGATCTCACTACTCAGAGATCAGGGGAAATATTTACCAGATGATCCACGTGTGAAAATCCAGATCTGCACCGTGATTTGAACCCACGACCTCCACCACCCGAGGCAAACACCTTACCTCGAGATCACTGGGGCCCCTATATTATTATTATGTGTCAAAATATATCTGAAATTTGGGCCGGAAAAATACAATTACTCACCTGGAGGTTTGAAACCCTAATCTCCTTCAAAGTACTCTCCTTCTGGCTCCACACACTTCTCCCAGTGGTCCCGCCATTGTTAGATTTCAGAAAGGCCTTGTTGGGAATGGAGTACAGCTGGTTCGTCATATGATGTCTTCTCAGGACTCAACTCGAAGCCCTGTCAGCAGAACTTTCAGAATGGGGAACAGCCAAAAATAGCAAGGAGCCATGTTGGGAGAGTAGAGAATCGGACAAACCAGAGGAATGCTGAATGCATCATATTTATTCTTAAATGCATTAATTGTCCCTGCCTCCACTACTTCTTGTGGCAATGCATTTCAAGCATTCACCACTCTCTGACTAAAAATATATTTGTTAATATCTAATCCGAACCTTTCTTTAGTTAATTTGTAGCTATGCCCTCTTGTTCTTGTAGGTGGTTGTATTTTGAAAAACTTGTTATAATCTAATTTATCCTTTCCTTTGATTATCTTATAAACTTGTATTAGGTCACCTCGAATTCTTCTAGACACTGTAGGCCAGTTTTTCTGTCTTTCCTCATAACTGTAATTCTGGAATCCCACTATCATCTTTGTCGCTCTTCTTTGTATCCTTTCTAGCATGTTTATATCACCTCTATGATAAGGACTCTGCACCTGTACACAGTACTCCAATCTAGGTCTAACTAAAGCTTTATACAGTTTGACGATCACTTCCTTGCTCCTATGTTTAATATTTCTTTTTATCATACCTAACATTGCATTTACCTTTTTCACTGCTACCTGCTCACTCACTTTACCTGTATGATCTATTATAACCCCTAGGTCCCTTTCCATTTCTATCATTCTAATATTGTTTTCTCCCATTCTGTAATTATGTTCCATACTGGATCTACTGTACATTTATCTACATTAAACTCCATTTGCCAGCTTATAGATCATTCTCAAATTTGATAGAAATCTGACCTCAGTATATCCACTTCTGCTTTAGATGAGACACTACTGCATAGTTTTGTGTCATCAGCAAATTTAACAATCATGAATCCCATATCAATGTACAAATTGTTTACATATACACCTGTCTCTGACACTAAAGACGTGACACGTGACACCTGTCCCGCATCTCGTGGAACGATTTTAATGAAACTTTCTTTCACTGATTCTACAGAGCGTTAGTAAAGGATATTCGAGATCATAAAGGCTTGCCCAACGATGACGTGTCTCTCATGGAAGAAACCTTAAACAGTGCAAAGTAAGTTGTCGTTTTCCTTGGTCAAGTTTAGTTTAATTTAGACGAAGAATCAACGTCATAGCACACCGTTAAACCCATAAGAGACTCTGTTCTTCTCCATATATTTGGAGAATCTCAGAACAATGCACGAACTCCGTAGCACCGGCAAGGATCCTGTAATAGATTGGCTAGATTTTAAACATCATTTTTTATTTAACAAAATTAATACCTAGCTCTGATGTTATCTATCATTCTAATTTTCCATCAAGTTAAAAAGAATCACTCCCATCAAAGGCACGTTATTGATTGATGGATAGAAGTGACATTTTGAAATCAATCAATGACTGGCTGTTAGATAAAGACACTGCAATAGATGAAACAGCAATCCACGGTCTGCAAAGTTTTGATATTAAACGAGGCTCGAGCGGAGTCGGGAGGCATGAGAGGATGGAGCATGAGAGTGTACAACCAGCGAGCTACAGGGACCATCAGTACCATTTGCTGAGAGAGATTAAGGAGTGATAGTGGTAAGGAAGACAGATAGTAAATAAAGTGATACAATAATGTTAGGGCCTCCTACATATACGTGTAAATAAGTGCGTGACCTAGGATAGATTATAACGTTAAACCTGTTATACATACAAACGCAAAATCATGGTCGATTTGAAGTAATGTGAATGACCTTCCCTTGTGACCCAATTTGACCACGAAAGAATGGAAAGTTTGTAGTTGACAAACGATTTAAAAGACAGTATTCATCCCTTTTTGACGCGTATGTTGTTGGGAAAGATGAAGCGTTGTTGTAAGAGTTCTTTGACAGATAGAATGTGTTTAGTTCGTTTATTTAGATGTAATAAACAGGTTTGAAGTGTATACTAAAACTAGGCCGAGCTTAGAAACAACAATATCAGTGTTTTGTGGTACTTCTGATGGATTTAGCAGAGGAGCAACGCATACTTCGGTGAGTCTCAATGTATGTTTTACTTTTGTTTCACCTTCATCTTCTTGTAACTCACAAACTAACACACACACAACAAAAACAATAAAAAGTTCTTTATTCATTTGTGTCTTTATACACAACAAAATCATATTAGTAGACCAACATACAAAAATGTTCTCAGGTTTTCTTCTTCTTCTTCTGCATTCATTCTCAATCTCCCGCTACCAAGCCCTGAATAGAGCTTTGCAAGTAGCAGGATGTAGTCCGGAGAATGGATTTGCGTTGTGTCACTACTAGTTTACAGTTTGACTGCCATATTTGCACCTTTCGGTCCGACACATCCGTCTTCGGCAGGTTCAGGTTTTCAATTTCAGCATCCCCAGCAAAATGTCACGACATATTTTTAATGCAGCGTCGTGTTGGTTAAGAACCTATGGGTATGCCCGGAGTGCAGTGACGTTGATTCTTAGAAACAGAAACAAAAAAGAACCATTGTAATTTGGGTTTCGTTCATGTTTTTGTTTTTATTCGATATGTCAGCTGTGCTTGTTCACGTTATTGAGCTAAATCTGGTACTACCCCAGGCTCCTACAGGAGTGAAGAATTATGGATTATATTTTACAATTATTTTGCCTGCCTTTTTTATTTAGGTTATTCGGAGAAGAGGTCAAAGACCAGCTACCGAGTGCAGACTTCCTGACAGCTGTCGGCTCTCTAAAGTTCCGTGGAACATCCATCCTGTTCCGGCTGCCTCAGTCATGCATGACTAATCTCAGATTGTGAGTTTTGTTTTAATACCTTACAGTTGTTGTTGTTCGCAGCGGCTTGCGTTGAGTTGAGTTGGATCGTGGGAACGTTTCTTTGGGAGCATCATGAACAAGATGGGCGGTGCAGATGAGGATGTTGTTGTTGGTTGCTTGTGCTGAGTTGAGTTAGATCTTGGGTACGTTTATTTCGGAGCATCATGAACAAGATGGGCGGTGCAGATGGGGATGTTGTTGTTGGTCGCTGCGGCTCGTGCTGAGTGGAGTTAGATCTTGGGTACGTTTCTTTGGGAGCATCATGAACAAGATGGGCTGTGCAGATGAGGATGTTGTTGTTAGTTGCTCGTGCTGAGTTAGGTCTTGGTCAGGTTTCTTTGGGAGCATCATGAACAAGATGGGCTGTGCAGATGAGGATGTTGTTGTTAGTTGCTCGTGCTGAGTTAGGTCTTGGTCAGGTTTCTTTGGGAGCATCATAAACAAGATGGGCTGTGCAGATGAGGACGTTGTTGTTAGTTGCTCGTGCTGAGTTAGGTCTTGGTCAGGTTTCTTTGGGAGCATCATAAACAAGATGGGCTGTGCAGATGAGGACGTTGTTGTTAGTTGCTCGTGCTGAGTTAGGTCTTGGTCAGGTTTCTTTGGGAGCATCATGAACAAGATGGGCTGTGCAGATGAGGACGTTGTTGTTAGTTGCTCGTGCTGAGTTGAGTTAGATCTTGGGTAGGTTTCTTTGGGAGCATCATGAACAAGATGGGCGGTGCAGATGAGGATGTTGTTGTTGGTCGCTCGTGCTGAGTTGAGTTAGATCTTGGGTAGGTTTTTTTCGGAGCATCAATGAACAAGATGGACGGTGCAGATGAGGATGTAAAAGCCAGGATAAACAAATTTATATAAAGAAGTACAAGCTTTTGTTTATACTAAAATCTATTTGTAAAAAATCGGACAGTCAGAGATATGAAAACTGTCAAGTTATTTCCCTCCTTTGTGTACCAGGAAACATAATTTGTTTAGCCTTTACAAGACCTCACACAAGATTGATGTTATTTTCTCTACAGTGGCACTAATATTCAGCATGTCATATTTTACTATGGTTGTCCACTCTGAGAGCATGTAACCTTTTTATTTGTTTGTCTAAAGATATGGGATTGTTGTGTGTAAAGTAAAGTAAAGTATCCCATAGCATTACTGCTGTAGTGGTGGGAGGTGTTAGCGATCTCACATTTCAAAGGCTCGGCTATATGAGGGCGGTAGCCATCTCCTCTCCCTCGCCGCTTTTACTTCCCGGACTGAACCGGTACCCATTTAAGGCTGGGTCGACCCGCAGCCATTGCGGTCTGAAAGAAACATTACCGCCTCAACTGGGCAATGAACCCAGGACCACTCAGATGCGAAGCCAGCGCGCTAACCACTGCGCTACGTAGAGACACCAATTGAAAAAAGAACTTGTTGGTATTGTTTCTGTTGTGTGTGTTAGTTTCTGAGATACAAGAAGGTGATAGTGTTGAAAAATATCACAAAAACTTACAGACTCACCCGTTTTCAACATCTCTGGTGTGTATGAAATTTGTTCAAAGTCCAATGGAGGACGGATAGCTATTGTTTACAAGATCAGCATATCTGTTAGTTTCTACTATAAACGTATTTATTAGATTGACATAAACAATCTAAATAGATCTACCTCAGAAAAATCCATTGCATAAACTTAACTTCCTCATTCGCAATAATTAGTGAATCTTCAAATCTAAGTGAAAAACAGAAGGCATTCTTTCCGAAAGTCTAAAACAAATTTTTAAATTGCCATTCATTGTCTAACCGAACAGAACAGATGTGGAATTCTCTACAATCTATTTATGACTAAAACAGTGTGTAATCGGCCGTAGTTTGACGTGACTGTCGCCGTTACACTTAAATTTTTGTCAGTAGCATAAAAGCGAGAATGGCACAGAAATGGTTAATCTTGACGTTTCTTTCATGAGTTTGAGTTTTTAGTTTTTTATCTATTGGTACCGAACTACCGAACTATCGCACTGATCAGCCATGCTAGCAAGATACTCCTGCGAATCCTATTAAGAAGGATAGAGAAAAGGTTTGAATCTGAAATTCACGTAGTCCAGGCAGGTTTTAGGAAAGACAGAGGGACCCGGGACCACATATTCAATTTAAGGAATATCTATGAAAAATGTAGAGAGTTTAATGTAGACCTGTACACATGTTTCATTGATTACACTAAGGCCTTTGACACGGTAAAACATCAAAATCTGTGGAGAATCATGAAGGAAATGGGGTTTCCTTTGCATATAGTCCATCTCATTGAAACATTATACCAAGATCAACAAGCCGCTGTCCGAGTATCTGGGCAAACATCAGATTGGTTTGCAGTACAAAAGGGAGTCCGACAGGGATGTATACTCTCACCTTATCTGTACAACATATATGCGGAATGTATAATGAGAAATGTGCGAGAAGATGAAAACATTGAAAGTTTCGACCCATTTACGATTGGGGGGTACGAGATTCCAGAGTTACGATATGCAGATGACACAGTGATACTATCAAGAAGTGCGGAAGGGCTAGAGCAGCTACTTTCAGCCGTTAATGGACATAGTAAAGATCAAAATCTGTTCATAAACATAACAAAGATAATGACCACCGATAAAACACAATGTCAGCATAAATTTACAGTGGGTGGTGAGGAAATAGATCAGGTTACACATTTTGAATATCTGGGCTCCAGAATCGACAAAAATGGTGACTGCTCGAAAGAAATCAGAAGAAGACTAGCTATGGCAATGCAGAGACTGAACAGCCTGAAGAAATTATGGCAGGGCACCAACAAAACGATAAAAGTAAAAGTCTTGAGAGCCTGTGTTTTTCCTGTGGCAGCTTATGGCTGTGAAGCATGGACGATTACCAAAACTTCTAGACAAAGAATCGAATCCTTCGAGTCAAAATGTTACAGAAAGATCCTCAGAATACCCTGGACAGAGAAAAGAACAAATGTAGACATTCGGCAAGAGTTGAGCATAGAGGAGAACTGGTTTATCAATTCCATTTTGGCTAGAAAATGTAAATACTTTGGTCACATCAAGAGACACATTGGTCTTGAGAGAACGGGGATGGAAGGTATGGTGCCAGGCAAAAGAGGAAGGGGTAGACCAAGAAGACGATGGCACCTAGATATGCAGGAGTGCCTGAGTATGACAGTGGCGGAAGCTGGAGTTTTGGCAAGGGAACGAGTTTCTTTCAGACAGACTGTGATGGGAGCGACGTTCTACAAAGGACATGCTACATGATGGGTGATCTATTGGTAAAATAGTCACTATCAAAATTTGATAGATTAACAGGTGGCACTAGTAGAGACTGTGTACAACATGTCAGCTGTCTAGGTTATGGGGAGGTTGGTTAAAATAGGAGAAATAAAAGTCCATGCAAGCGGACAACGATCACGTCAAGTTAAAAAACAGCTTGTAAAAAGGCAAGGATGGCCTATGTCATGATGAAAACCGTATGGAACTCCCTAAGATGATCAGAATGCATACTTCTTCTTTGTAAGCAGTCATATGTCCACTTGAATTTGTTAAAAGAAAGCAGCGGTTATCCTGAGACTATTGACACTGCCATAGAACTTGTCTAGTGTTGGTACTGGTGATGGCCACATGTGCTTTCTCTGGTCCTCGTATGTCGGGCAATTTTGCAGCAGATGTTCGGGGGTCATTTTCCCTGTACCACAAGTGCATTCGTCAGTGCCACCTATCTTCAGTTTATAGAATAGATGGTACCTCAGTCTGTTGTGGCCTGTGTGGAGTCTGAAGACCACGACCTGCTCTCTTCTGTTCAACTGGTAATAGGCATCATTTTTTGTGTGTAGCCAGTATGTTCTGTTTCCCATTTGGCCATGTATCTGGCCCTAATAAACCTTTTGGACTCTTCGTAGGTCACACTAGAATCTGGTTGTGGTAACCTTGCACCTTCTTTTGCCAGTCTGTCTGCCTCCTCGTTACCTTGAATGTGACAGTGGGATGGGACCCAATGGTCAACGACTCTTCGTGTGGACTGCTGGCATAGTTGACAGAGTACTGATCTTAGGTCATTTAGTTCTGTATTTTTCTGGATCTTTAGCGCTGTAACCACGGACAGGACTTCTGTAAAAAATAATGCAGAGAGAGAAAATATTGGACAGCCAGAAGGAATGGCATGGGGGATGATCAACAACGCACGTGATAGAAGTGGATGGAGATCCATGACTGCAGGCAAGATACATGTTGGTACTTGAGAAAGTGGACCTGGATCATCCTGGCTGTAGTGCAATTTGAGGTTCCTCAGTAAGATCACTACTATGGGGATTGCGGTGTCAATCCCACAAAACTTGTAACAGTCTGTTTCCGGGGAGACAGGCACGGACATGAGACTTTGACGTCTCTTAGGCTCCATTCTTTTTAGTCCGTCATGACTTGATGGCACGCCCCTTATTTCTATGGTCAAGCCCTCTGTCAAACTTCTCTCTTCTCATCTCGTTTGTCCTTACATCTCTCGTCTTACTGCTTGACAGACACTCTTGACGTTGCTTGGCACGCCTCGTTAGTTTGTAATATTACATAGCCTCTCCTTCGATCCAGAACAGTGGCCGGCAAACATTTTTTGTGAAAGGCCAAATAGTAAATATTTTCGGCTTTGTAGGCCAAGAGGTAATCTCAAGGATATTTATGTAGGTAGGTCTACCGAAATAACGAGCAAAAGAAGTTTTTATAAATTTATTCAACAAAATGTAACGTAATAGTAATAATAAGGGGACTATAAATGTTTGAAGCACAGCTCTAGTAATTAGAAGAATTGAATTGTTGTTTTTGAGATTGTCTTGTCTTATCCACTTGTGCTGTGAGGCATCAGGGGGAGCCGTAGTTTTCTGTCCAGGACCAGACGCATCGCTGAAGTAGTCGTCATTCCATGACGATTTAGAATATCCGCAAAATTTCCTATCCATCTAGTTCTTGGTCTGCCACGGCTGCGAAAACCAGAACGTCGTGCGTTATAGGTGCACAGGGGTAGTTGGTCAGGATGCATTCTCATTAGGTGGCCGAACCACTTGATTCTCTCCTCATCAATATGTTCCGAGCAGGGTCTCACTTCAACTATTCTTCTCACATCTTCACTGCGTGTTCTGTCTCTCCTAGTTACGTTGATGGTTTTCTGGAGACATCTCATCTCACATGTGATCTTTCTCTCACATCTTCACTGTGTGTTCTGTCTCTCCTAGTTACGTTGATGGTTTTCTGGAGGCATCTCATCTCACATGTGATCTTTCTCTCTAGAGTTTTTGTTAATGTCCATGTTTGACACTGGTAGCAGAGAGTTGGCATGAATATACTCTGTTGATTAGCATTCTTCTTGTGGACATGTTTATGTTAGGATGTTTCAATAACGGAGATAGCTAGCAAGCAATGGTGTTCGCATTTTTCACACCTGATCTCAATTTCTCTATCTAAACCTCCATCCTGTGTGAAAAATTTTTTTTGAGATAATCTTGTCAAAGTATGCGCTATAACAGTGCGACAGACTGCCGAGTTAAGGAATTGCAAGAGAGACTATACATGGCAAATTTCAAGAAAAGAATATCAAAATTCTATAAATGTCTTCCAAGTGATGAATATGGTCATCAATTAAAATAGAATGTCCAGTGATTTATATCTTCATTTCGATAGGGATATCATCCAAATTAATAGCAAATGTTAATACTGACGTGTGTTCATATATCATCTTTGAAAATGTATTTTGACACAGGTATGTGCTGCAAAATAGCGCAGACTTTGACATTTGAAAGAATTTGAACATGTAAGATTCAACCTTAGCTTGCAGGCTCTAAAAAAAGAGGCGATGATTCAGATTGCCAGATTGCCAATCTCTCATTCAGAGCCTGATAAGCCTTCTTTGTGTTTTTCCACGCCAACAGTTTAGCTAAAACTCCTTGACAGAGTCTCCTACTTAATTGTTGGTCAAACCTTTGTCCAGCTGAGGCCACAAGCAGAGCTGAAGAGCCTGATAAGCCTTCTTTGTGTTTTTCCACGCTAACAGTTTAGCTAAAACTCCTTGACAGAGTCTCCTACTTAATTGTTGGTCAAACCTTTGTCCAGCTGAGGGGAGCAGCTTAGGACAGACTTACAGGCTCATTATCTGCTCTTCAAGCTCTAGATGATGGTGGTCATTGTAATCCTGAACTTACCCAAATATCCCTAGATGCCAACCAACTTCTCACATCCCATGAGGTCAGAATAGTTATACAATGAATCCACGTCACCTAAATACACCTGGCAATGACAAGGCAGACAGACTGACTAAGAAGGGACCAAGTAGAGAACAACAATACACAACAATAACCCTACAGACAGTCAAACAACTACTGAAGCCTGTGAACAAAGAGGTTTGACTGAATGGATGGGGAAAACTGGGAGAGAAATCTATAAACATATGGCCATCCCAAATCCCAAAGACAACATCAACCTCCTGAAAAGGAGACACCATAGCACCATTTTCCGATTTCGCACTCAACACATAGAACAGTCACTTGAACAGAATCCAACCAGAACATACTCCAGAGTGCCGACTGGGCACACATCCCTATGAAACTTGAACAGAACCCAACCAGAACATACTCCAGAGTGCCGACTGTGCACACATCCCTATGAAACTTGAACAGAACCCAACCAGAACATACTCCAGAGTGCCGGCTGTGCACACATCCCTATGAAACTTGAACAGAACCCAACCAGAACATACTCCAGAGTGCCGGCTGTGCACACATCCCTATGAAACTTGAACATTATCTTTTTGAATGTCCAGTGCTTGTTGGTGTTAGGAACTTCTTGCTCCGAGGCCATACAAATGGAACACTAAACAGGAGCTTACAAACACTTGCGGATTCTACTAGATGGCATTGGGTCAAATTGCAGGAAACGATAGACTTCTGGATCAACCAGCCAAACATAGAAATAAAAATTGATTTGTTTTCTGTCAAAGACATATCACAGTATGTGCCTTGCTTTGTTGATCGGAAACATGAGACATAATATGAGAAATTGTTAATTTCAGAGCTCGAGAAGGAAGTCCGTACAGCGACAGTGACAGCGACAGTCGAGAAGAACCACCCACCAAAAAGTCTCGTCCAAAACTGTTGGATTCCAAGAAACCAGCAAAGGAGTTAAAACAAGACAAAGAAGGTGGGCAGTGGGTCTCTTCCTCAGTCATTGCTATCATGTGTCACACCTCAGGGCATTAACAGTCCGGTCTCTTCACAGACATCTATTCTTTATCCCTTACAAGACCACACAAAGATTGACCCAATTTTCCCCGCTGTCACTACATTGTGTGCTGGCCATGTTTGTTCATTTCACAATCAAAATAAAAAGGCAACATATGCCTTACCAGAGATTTCATCCTCTGTTCTTCTTGTCAGCAGGCAGGCATCGAAACCATTCGCCATGTGCTCTTGAACACATAAAACAGTGTGAAAAGGTGTTTACGGTAAAGGTCAGTCGCATGGCACAACTGCTGTTGGGGATGACGATAATTCTTCACGTACTAAGCTGCAGCCTATGTGAGGTGTGCTGACCAGTTCCCTTCCTTGCTGTTTTTACCTTCCCTAACTCAAAAAATGCTCAATGCAATTAGCAACACTGCAGATATCTATGACATGAAAGTGAACATAGAGAAGACAGACAATTATCAGAGCCGAAGAACCAACCAGTAGCCATAAAAGGGACAGATGTCGAGCAGATATTTCAATTCCCATATCTAGGTCAAACCATAACAGAAGATGCCCGATGCTAAAGAGAAATACGATCTAGAATTGCTATGGAAAAGAAAGTGTTTAGAGAGAAACAAAGAATCCTTACATCCAATAATATTAGTATGTCTCTAAGGAAATTGAATCTTATAAACATGTTTGGACTGTGACAATGTATGGCTCGGAAATATGGGCTATAAATATAAGAGAGGAAAAATATTTGGAGGCTTTTGAGATGTGGTGTTACTGAAAGATAGAAAGAGTGGGCTGGACCGAGAAGAAGTCAAAGGAAAAGGTATTGGAGGAGATGGGAGAAAAGAGGAAGTTGATACAGAAGATAAAAATGAAATCGACTTGGCTGGATGGGACATAATCTGCTGAGAGAGGACCCAGTCGAAAAGGTCTTGGAGGACATTACACAGGGAAGGTGGGGGAGGGGATGACCTAGAAATACCTTTTTTGTCTCAAGCTTGCGGAGATATGGCTGTGAAGACGTATGCTGAGCTGAAGACGTATGCTGAGCTGAAGACGTATGCTGAGCTGAAGACGTATGCTGAGCTGAAGACGGCTGCAGAGGATAGGCAGAAATAGAAGGACAAAAGCCATGAGCTTGTTGACCAGTTCTAGGACTGAATGACCTGATGATGATGATGAACTCATACGCCAGGCAGTCATTTACAGCTGGGTTGACTGGAGAAGTCGGTCATACCAGACACGAACCAAGTTCCGGATTCTTTTCTGTCCGTCCATGATCTCAAACCCAGGCGCGCTGTGATCCCAGTCTATCAATCCAGCTCACTGTCAACTAGGCTACGCACTCCACATGAAAAGATATCTACCTGGACTCTACAATCATAAGAACACATGTGGCATCAAATAAGATTTTATTGTGTCTATGACAAAAATATATATAAATTGAAGCTCCACACATTCCTGGCCATTTGCTGGTTATGGCTATCAACTCAGACAAAATTGTATCACTGTTATGTCCTCTATTTTTGTTAACTTAACATCTTTAAACTGGTTTAGAAGACTGCAGAGTCTGTATACAACCAGTTTCTTTTGTATTTCCTTGATCTAAAAGCTATGTTCATCCAATCTATTCTTGAATACATTAATTGACCTTGCCTCCACTATTTCCTGTGGCAATGCATTTTAAGCATTCACTACTCTCTGACTAAAAAAATATTTCCTAATATTTAATCTGGACCTCTCTTTAGTTAATTTTTAGCTGTTTCTCTTGTTTTGGTAAGCGACTATTTAAAAAAAACAACTTGTTTTAGTCTAATTTATCATACGAAGAGTCCAAAAGGCTTATTAGAGCTAGATACATGACCAAATGGGAAACAGAACATACTGGCTACACAAAAAACGATGCCTATTACCAGTTGAACAGAAGAGAGCAGGTCGTGGTCTTCAGACTCCGCACTGGCCACAATAGACTGAGGTACCACTTATTCAATAAACTGAAGATAGATGGCACTGACGAATGCCCGTGTGGTACCGGGAAAATGACCGCTGAACATCTGCTGCAAAACTGCCCGACATACGAGGACCAGAGAAAGTAGATGTGGTCATCACCAGTGGCAACACTAGACAAGCTCTATGGCAGTGTCGACAACCTCAGGATGACCGCTGCTTTTTTCGAAAAAATAAAGGTTGACGTCTGACAGAGTACGAAGAAGAAGAATAATAATTTATCCATTCCTCTGATCAACTTATAAACCTGTATTAAGTCACCACGAATTCTTCTCTTTTCTAGACACTGTAGGCCGGTTTTTCTGAGTCTTTCCTCATAACTGTAATTCTGGAATCCCACTATCATCTTTGTCGCTCTTCTTTGTATCCTTTCCAGCATGTTTATATCCCCTCTATGATAAGGACTCCACACCTGTACACAGTACTCCAATCTAGGTCTAACCAATGCTTTATACAGCTTGACAATCACTTCTCTACTCCTATGTTTAATATTTCTTTTTTTTTATCTAACATTGCATTTGACTTTTTCACTGCTACCTGGACTTGCTCACTCACTTTACATGTCCAGTATACACACCATGATATGTGCAGCATATGTAGGCATGTCAAATCAACGTCTACCAAAAGAGCTGCTCCACGGTGAACTCCAAAATGGCAAGAGAGCAAGCGCTGGGCATCGGAAACGGTACAAGGACACACTTAAGAGATCGCTGATCCAGTGCGATATTAACCACGATGAAAGAAACACCAACAATCATCCTGACTGCTGCAGCGGCTACTCAGAGGCATGAGGCATGAAGAATATATGAGGCTCTCCAGAGACGATCGATCCACAAGTCTGCTCACATCAACCCATGTTCAACCCCGGTCTTTTCTCCCCGTACAACACACAATTCCGGGCTCAGATTTGCTTATTTAGTCATCTTCAAACCCACGCGAACAGTGAACGCTGACAAAGTGGTCCTCATCGATTACGATGGACAAACACAATGATCTATTATAACCCCTAGGTCCCTTTCCTTTCCTATCATTCTATTATTGTTCACTCCCATTCTGTAATTATGTTCCATATTGTTGTTCACTCCCATTCTGTAATTATGTTCCATATTATTGTTCACTCCCATTCTGTAATTATGTTCCATATTATTATAATTTTGTAGTTTCGTTCGTTTGTTCTTTGTTCGTGCCAAAGGCCTTGTGACCATAACGTGCATTTCATTTTGTTTTTGTTTCGGTCCATTTGCTAATCCATTACCTGTGTATGTTTTTAATTGTCTTCTGTCGATGTACATATATTTCTCGTATCCTAAATGTACCCGTAATACAATACTTTCAGATTCATTATTCAAACAGCCAGAAGGCAGGGCTCCTTCGTCTGCCTCATCCAAAGTGGCCAAATATGACCTGGCAACACATACAGTTAGGGTCAAGCGTACAGGAACACTGGCCGAGGTCATGGCATTGTGGGATTTGCAAGGTCTGTAGGCATGCCAGTACATTTCTTGTCAATTCTCTGATGAAATGATGTTTGCAAACCTTTGACAAAATATTTACAAATCTATGACAAAATCTTGACAATTCTGTGACCAAAAAGTCTTGACAAATTTGTAAAAAAAAAAATCTTTGACAAATTTGTAACCATAAAATCTTGACACATCCATGACAAAAAATCTTCAATCTATGACTTTCAAAATCTTGACAAACCATTGACCAAAAAATCTTTGACAAACCTTTTGACCAAATAATCTTTGGCAAACCTTTGATAAAAAAATCTTTGGCATGCCTTTGACACACAAAAAAAACTTTGGCAAACCTTTGACCAAAAAATCGTTGACAAACCTTTGACCAAAAAATCTTTGGCGAACCTTTGGCCAAAAATTATTGCCTCAAGAGTCAGGTGAAACATACTGACCATGACCACACCTCTCGTCAGGGTAAGGTGAAACATACTGATCAAGACCCCACCTCTCGTCAGGGTAAGGTGAAACATACTGACCAAGACCCCACCTCTCGTCAGGGTAAGGTGAAACATACTGACCAAGACCCCACCTCTCGTCAGGGTCAGGTGAAACATACTGACCATGACCCCACCTCTCGTCAGGGTCAGGTGAAACATACTGACCAAGACCCCACCTCTCGTCAGGGTCAGATGAAACATACTGACCAAGACCCCACCTCTATCATGTCAGGGTCAGATGAAACATACTGACCAGGACCCCACCTCATGTCATGTCAGGGTCAGATGAAACATACTGACCAGGGCCCCACCTCTCGTCAGGGTCAGATGAAATATACTGACCAAGACTCCACCTCATGTCATGTCAGGGTCAGATGAAACATACTGACCAAGACTCCACCTCATGTCATGTCAGAGTCAGATGAAACATACTGACCAAGACTCCACCTCTCGTCAGGTTCAGATGAAATATACTGACCAAGACCCCGCCTCTTGTCAGGGTCAGATGAAACATACTGACGAAGACCCGACCTCTCGTCAGGGTCAGGTGATACATACTGACCATATCCCCACCTTTCGTCAGGGTCAGATGAAACATACTGACCATATCCCCACCTCTCGTCAGGGTCAGATGAAACATACTGACCATATCCCCACCTCTCGTCAGGGTTAGGTGAAACATACTGACTAAGACCTCCACCTCTCATCAGGATCAGATGATACATACTGACCACGACCCCACCTCTCGTCAGGGTCAGGTGAAACATACTGACCATATCCCCACCTCTCGTCATGGTCAGGTGAAACATACTGACCATATCCCCACCTCTCGTCATGGTCAGGTGAAACATACTGACCAAGACCCCACCTCTTGTCAGGGTCAGGTGAAACATACTGACCAAGACCCCACCTCTTGTCAGGGTCAGTTGAAACATACTGACCAAGACCCCACCTCTTGTCAGGGTCAGGTGAAACATACTGACCAAGACCCCACCTCTTGTCAGGGTCAGTTGAAACATACTGACCAAGACCCCACCTCACGCCCTCAGCATGCTCTTGACAACAGCCTGTGCTACAGCAGACTAGACAAGGTTGGGACCAACACTGGGATCCCTATAGTGGTGATTCTACCAGTTAACTTCATGTCGCACTACAGCCAGGATGACCCAAGTCTGCCTTCTTCAGTACCACTCTGGACATAAGAACAGATACTATAACCAGCTACCACAGACAATTTAGCAATAGAGAAAAGCTCAGTTTGAGTCATTTCAAACCAAAAATTTACCATTAATCCCACGCTGTCGGACTTCCTCATTTCCAACTCTGTCTCTTGAAGTTGTCCTGCAGTCATTGTTAATATTATTATCCAAGTACCTGTGACCTACCATTGTAAATCTTTATATCAAGTAACTGTGACCTACCATTGTAAATCTTAATATCAAGTAACTGTGACCTACCGTTGTAAATCTTTATATCAAGTAACTGTGATCTACGGTTGTAAATCTTTATATCAAGTAACTGTGACCTATGGTTGTAAATCTTTATATCAAGTAACTGTGACCTATGGTTGAAAATCTTTATATCAAGTACCTGTGACCTACAGTTGTAAATCTTTATATCAAGTAACTGTGACCTACCGTTCTAAATCTTTATATCAAGTAACTGTGACTTACTCTTGTAAATCTTTATATCAAGTAACTGTGACCTACGGTTGTAAATCTTTATATCAAGTAACTGTGACCTACGGTTGTAAATCTTTATATCAAGTAACTGACCTACGGTTGTAAATCTTTATATCGAGTAACTGTGACCTACGGTTGTAAATCTTTATATCAAGTAACTGACTGTGACCTACCGTTATAAATCTTTATATCATGTAACTGTTACCTACCATTGTAAATCTTTATATCAAGTAACTGTGACCTACAGTTGTAAATCTTAATATCAAGTAACTGTGACCTACCGTTGTAAATCTTTATATCAAGTAACTGACCTACAGTTGTAAATCTTTATATCAAGTAACTGTGACCTACAGTTGTAAATCTTTACATCAAGTAACTGTGACCTACCGTTGTAAATCTTTATATCAAGTAACTGTGACCTACAGTTGTAAATCTTTATATCAAGTAACTGTGACCTACAGTTGTAAATCTTTATATCAAGTAACCTACCTACAGTTGTAAATCTTTATATCAAGTAACTGTGACCTATGGTTGTTAATCTTTATATCAAGTAACTGTGACTTACCGTTGTAAATCTTTATATCAAGTAACTGTGACCTATGGTTGTAAATCTTTATATCAAGTAACTGTGACCTACAGTTGTAAATCTTTATATCAAGTAACTGTGACCTACAGTTGTAAATCTTTATATCAAGTAACTGTGACCTACCGTTGTAAATCTTTATATCAAGTAACTGTGACCTACAGTTGTAAATCTTTATATCAAGTAACTGTGACCTACAGTTGTAAATCTTTATATCAAGTAACTGTGACCTACAGTTGTAAATCTTTATATCAAGTAACTGTGACCTATGGTTGTAAATCTTTATATCAAGTGACTTTTTCTCAGGTACCGCAGCTGTCAGCGGCAGCGCCAACAACCATCTGGAGGGGGATGTATCACGCTTCCAGAGACTTTCGTCCATTGATGCCTTCAATTTGGTGAGTCTTTCATTGTTTTTTTAGGAAACTTGGATCGTCTTATTCAGCATTCATCCTGAATTCTGAAAAGTACAACTGTGTTGTAGTTTACAGCAAGGATGCGATATCTACGCTTCTCAGCCTGACACATCAAGCGTCAGGGAATTTTTGTGATTACCTGGTTTACCTATCCACTGCATTCCCCGTTATCTTAGCAAGACTACACTAGTGCAGCCTGTTTCCAGGGTCGGTGCTCAGTAGCGGAATCGGGTCTTGGTCAGCTCATTCACTGTGCTGCTGTCTGCTCATTCACTTACTGCTGTCAGCTTATTCACTGTACTGCTGTCAGCTCATTCACTGACTGCTGTCAGCTCATTCACTTACCGCTGTCAGCTCATTCACTTACTGCTGTCAGCTTATTCACTGTACTGCTGTCAGCTCATTCACTTACTGCTGTCAGCTTATTCACTGTACTGCTGTCAGCTCATTCACTGTACTGCTATCAGCCCATTCACTGTACTGCTGTCAGCCCATTCACTGTACTGCTGTCAGCCCATTCACTGTACTGCTGTCAGCTTATTCACTGTACTGCTGTCTGCTTATTCACTGTGCTGCTGTCGGCTCATTTACTGTACTGCTGTCAGCTTATTCACTGTACTGCTGTCGGCTTATTCACTGTGCTGCTGTCGGCTCATTTACTGTACTGCTGTCAGCCCATTCACTGTACTGCTGTAAGCTTATTCACTGTGCTGCTGTCGGCTCATTTACTGTACTGCTGCCAGCCCATTCACTGTGCTCCTAGGGGACAACCTGGGCTAGTGGTTAAGTGCCATGGCTCATAATCTGAAGGTGCTGGGTTCGCTCCCCAATCACAGCACCGGCCGTTACCCCGGGAAAGCTAACCCTTAGAAAACGCAGGGGGAAGCAGGATCTTACATAAAATGCATGCTGAAGTCGGATGCACTAGGCCGACAGGCGCAAAATGAAAACATAGTGATATACACACCACCTTGAGGAGTAGAGAAATAAGATGAATGCCCCAACAAACAACGTCGCTGTGATGCATCTTAACTTCTTTATACTGCTCTAGAAGACTCTGCAGAGTCTGTATACAACCAGTTTCATTTACATTACCTTGCTCTAAAAGCTATGCACATCCAATCTATTCTTAAATGCATTAATTGTCCTTGCCTCCACTACTTCCTGTGGCAATGTATTCCAAGCATTCACAACTCTCTGACTAGAAAAATATTTCCTAATATCTAATCTGGACCTCTCTTTAGTTAATTTGTAGCTATGCCTTCTTGTTCTTGTAGGTGGTTGTATTTTGAAAAAACTAGTTATAGTCTAATTTATCCGATCCTCTGATCCATGCCACTTAACCACTAGTCCAAGCCATATCCACATGTGCCCATATAACTGGCCTAATAGTTACATGGTGCCTAACACCAAATCTAACTTACCCTATATACACCTCAAACACAAAGAAGTCTCGCATCAGAATTGAAAGAGAGTCACAGGCAAACGACCAAAGGCACCTTATGTTTGGACAATAGGTGGAGTGGACAAGGCTCAAATCTAGACAAAGTTTCTTACAGTCAAGACAGACTAGTCCATGACAACTCTGCATTGAAAAATGGAATTAACTGATACAGGTTCCCTGGATCGAGCTGCCTGAACACCACTTGCCCTACACAACATGGAAGTCACTAAATAGACTCCAGACTGGTGTGTTACGATGGAGGAAGAACTTGAAGAGATGGGGATGCAGGGATGATGAGACACATGAATGTGGAGGAACACAAGACCGAGACCACCCGATGATCTGTCCAAACCTTCTGGAAACATGTGGATGACATGTTGAGGGGGAATGATAGGGTAATCCAGGTGGATGGGCATTGGATACAAGATGTCTGACGTGGGGTCAGGACAGGGGGAGTAAGTCCTAGTGTCCTGCACAGGGTAAGTAAGTCAGTATATGACCATGGACCGTGCATCCCAAGTTATCTCTAGGGCCTTCAACATTGCAACTTCATTTATATGCATGTTCTTTAACTTTATATGCGAGTCCTTAAATGTCTGATTTTGTATCAGAGATCACACCCCAATGAGATGTTGACTGGGCTCCGCTACTTTGAGAGGGCAACAAAAGGCGATAATGGGGCCAGTTCCAAGGTAAGCATATTTGTATACATTATCTGTATCTATCTATCCTTCTCATGCATGAATAACAAGCTTGTTGGTGTTATTGTTTTTGTTATGTGTGTATTAGTTTCTGAGATAGAAGATGGTTAAAATTGATAAAAACAAAGCACAAACATTTAGACTTACCGATTAGGGAATGTTGCTCCTCATATAATCCATCGAAGCGAGGACGGCATGGGTTATTGTTTAAGTAACATGGCTCACAATCTGAAGGTGCTGGGTTCGATCCCCATCACAGCACCGGCCGTTACTACGGGCAAGCAAACCCTTAGAAAATGCAGGAGGAAGCAGACCCTTACATAAAATGCATGCTGAAGTCGGATGCACTGGGCTGACAGGTGCAAAATAAAAACCACAGTGCAACCCATACTGCCTTGGGGAATTAGAGAAATAAGGTGAACGCACAGACAAAAAATCCATCGAAATGATAACAAAACACTCTTACTGTTATTTTTAGGATAGGCAAATCTGTTAGTTTTCACTACAAACGTATTTATGACATCTATATGAACGAACTCAACTGAACTAATTCACAAAGATCTTCTACAACAACTTACTTCACCCCCCCCAATAATGGGCCGAGTCCACACTGATTGGACAAAAAGAATATATCCTTTCAAAACTCTTTTTATCAAAATCCACATACATTTTAGCGATAATAATTGGGCAAGATGGAAGTGTAAAATCAAATCAGCCCCATTTTAATAGTTTCTATGGCACACCGGATGTTTATATATGATCAAATCGCCACCTATCGTCACACAATTCACGCAAAGGTTAATTTGTGTTCAGAGGTGATGATGGAAGAAGCCACCAGAGATTGTAACATAGAGGTCAAGGTAACGAATAATTGCCATCAATCTGCGGATGATCAAGCCATCATAGGAGAAGTAGAGAAATAGACGCAGAAACTCCTCATCAGAACCGACGACACAGCCGAGACATTTGGTATGAGGATAAATGCTAGTAAAACAAAAGTGCTGGTAACAGCCAAACAAACTCAGACTAAATATCAGCAAAAGGCAAAGGCGGCCGTCCATCGTAGACGATGATGGCGTAATTTATTTTGCTAGCGCTATTTTTAGTAAGGATTAACTGCGCTACTTTTTATCCTCACTCTCTCGTCTCGTGCCGCTCGACCTCAGTGGCAAGGCAAGGACAAGATAACTAGGGCGCGACTACGAGATGCAGGGGACTCCGCATCACGTACCCGTGAAAAAGACGGCGGAGTCCAGAGTCGAAGCCACACCACCTGATCACGAGTCTGAGGGCTTAACCACTTCACCACAGAATTCCCTAAATATCAGCATCGCAGGACAAATCATAGAACTAGTGCTGATTTTTTCATATTTTGGACAGAATTATTACAAAGGATTCTCGCTGTGAGGCTAAAATTAGAACTCAGATCGCAGTAGCACAAAAGGCATTCCGGGAGAAACAATAGCTTCCCAAACAAATAACACTTAATATTGAGTTTCGGAAAAGAATACGTATATCTGACCCATGGCATTGTACGGCTGTGAAACATGGACTGTAACCATAAAGAATGAAAAGACATTAGAAGCTTCATAGATGTGGTGCTGTCGCAGGATGGAACGAGTGAGCTGGACAGAAAAAAGGTTAAATGAACAAGTGCTTAAAGATACAGGGTCACGTAGACTTTCTTAGCCAAACACAACCCTCCTCTGGTTTGCCAAATTCCCTATTCTCCTGACATGGCTTCTTGGGATTTTTGGCTGTTCCCCAAACTGAAAATTCTGCTGAAAAGGACCGGGTTTGAGTCACGAGACGACATTATGTGGAATGCACCAACCCAACTTTACAACAATCTAAGAGAGGCCCTCCTGACATGCTTCCAATAATTGCTGGGGCCACTGAGAGAAGTGTGGAGTCTCAAGGAGAAGTGTGTGGAGGCCCAAGGAGAAGTGTGTGGAGTCCCAAGGAGAAGTGTGTGGAGTCCCAAGGAGAAGTGTGTGGAGAAGTGTGTGGAGTCCCAAGGAGAAGTGTGTGGAGTCCCAAGGAGAAGTGTGTGGAGTCCCAAGGAGAAGTGTGTGGAGTCCCAAGGAGAAGTGTGTGGAGTCCCAAGGAGAAGTGTGTGGAGTCCCAAGGAGAAGTGTGTGGAGTCCCAAGGAGAAGTGTGTGGAGTCCCAAGGAGAAGTGTGTGGAGTCCCAAGGAGAAGTGTGTGGAGTCCCAAAGAGAAGTGTGTGGAGTCCCAAGGAGAAGTGTGTGGAGTCCCAAGGACCGCTGGGAGAGGTGTGTGGAGTCCCAAGGAGAAGTGTGTGGAGTCCCAAGGAGAAGTGTGTGGAGGCCCAAGGAGAAGTGTGTGGAGTCCCAAGGAGAAGTGTGTGGAGTCCCAAGGAGAAGTGTGTGGAGTCCCAAGGAGAAGTGTGTGGAGTCCCAAGGAGAAGTGTGTGGAGTCCCAAGGAGAAGTGTGTGGAGTTACAAGGAGAAGTGTGTGGAATCCCAAGGAGAAGTGTGTGGAGTCCCAAGGAGAAGTGTGTGGAGTCCCAAGGAGAAGTGTGTGGAGTCCCAAGGAGAAGTGTGTGGAGTCCCAAGGAGAAGTGTGTGGAGTCCCAAGGAGAAGTGTGTGGAGTCCCAAGGAGAAGTGTGTGGAGTCCCAAGGAGAAGTGTGTGGAGTTACAAGGAGAAGTGTGTGGAATCCCAAGGAGAAGTGTGTGGAGTCCCAAGGAGAAGTGTGTGGAGTCCCAAGGAGAAGTGTGTGGAGTCCCAAGGAGAAGTGTGTGGAGTTACAAGGAGAAGTGTGTGGAATCCCAAGGAGAAGTGTGTGGAGTTACAAGGAGAAGTGTGTGGAGTCCCAAGGAGAGTTCTTTGAAGGGGACTAGAGTTTCAAACCTCCAGGTGAGTATTTGTATTGTTCCGGCCCAAAGGTCGGATACTTTTTGAACACACCTCGTATACATACATACACTACAGTTGCATATGTTGTAACAGATCTTAGGTACAGACAATATATAAGTAGGAGCTTAGACAACCATTTATTTCTTTCTTCTTCATGGGATTTGAGTCAGTGCAGCTGAACTCAGTCCCGCCAGAATTTGAGTAACCAAATCGAACCACAATGTAACCTGAAGTAAGTTACAGGCCATGTGTCTACACCTGGAAAGATAGTTGTGGTAGACTTGTTGCCGCCGACAAACTCGCGTCGTCTGTAAACCACCCAAACAGGATGGATTTTGGTAAGCAGACGGAGAAAAAGGCAGGCGGTTTTGGAAATCACGTGATCTGAGGAGACAGATCGAATATAAATCTCGGCAGACGTGAGGATCATTACTTGAGAAGACATTCGAATGAGATGCTCAGTGGAGGGCAGGTGACAAAGATATGCAGTTGAGGCAGATTTAAGAGAGACAGTTAATATACACACACAGCAAGCAATGTAACTACCCTCATATTATGTAGTGGTCGTAATTACAAGTAGTCAGTAGCTTATAGCGGCAGTCTTTCAGTCATCCCATTCATCATATTGACGCAGTCCCACTGATCACGTCGACATCACCTTAAATGTAAGTTGTCGGTCGCAGCGAGAGGCAGTTATGTAGTGATCCCATGGATCATATTTCATGCAGTCTATCCTGACCACGTTGAGACCACTTTCATCTATCGCCGACAAAGAGGAACAAGACCACGGACATCATACTTGGGTTCTTCTTCTTCTTCGTACGCTGTCAAACGTCAACCTGTATTTGCTCGAAGAAAGTAGCGGTCATCCTGAGGCTGTCGACACTGCCATAGAGCTTGTCTAGTGTTGCCAATGGTGATGGCCACATCTGCTTTCTCGGGTCCTCGTATTTCGGGCAGTTTTGCAGCAGATGTTCAGCGGTCATTTTCCCGGTACCACACGAGCATTCGTAAGTGCCACCTATCTTCAGTTTATTGAATAAGTGGTACCTCAGTCTGTTGTGGCCTGTGCGGAGTCTGAAGACCACGACCTGCTCTCTTCTGTTCAACTGGTAATAGGCATACTTGGGTTCAGAACCTACAAACTTTACCGACAGAGGCAGTTCGCAACTAAGTTCGATCGCAGCAGACCAGATTAGGAGAATAGGGTATCGTGACGTATAAATGGTGAGAGAAAGAATTTCAGTTGTTAGAGAGTTTATAGTTGGCAGTGGTTCTTGGTTAAATAATCTGTTTATATTTAGCGTTACTTGAATTTGTTTACAGTGAGTGTAGAGTGCAATAGAATAGAGCAGACCCATTTACCATCTGCGACAGAGCTCCATTAAATTGATCGGCTCTGGTACAATATAATGCTCAATTTAGTTGTATGGTCATTAATCTTTTGTCTTTGCTTCCAGCCTGCCTTTGACTGGGGCCAGGTGGACCGAAATGCTCTAGCAAAGTGTTTGCTGACTGTCTGCAGGCAAGTTAAGGAATCTTTGGCTGGAGAACCAAGGTTGCTGAAGCTCAGGTCTCCCTGCTACATTCTAGGTTAGTGGGTCAGAGACCAGTTGATTCTAGGTTAGTGGGTCAGAGGCCAGTTGATTCTAGGCTAGTAGGTCAGATGCCAGTTACATTCTAGGTTAGTAGGTCAGAGACCAACTACATTCTAGATTAGAAGGTCAGAGACCAACTACATTCTAGGTTAGTAGGTCAGATACCAACTACATTCTAGGTTAGTAGGTCAGTTACATTCTATGCTAGTAGGTCAGAGGCCAGTTACATTCTAGGTTAGTAGGTCAGAAGCCAGATACTCTCCAGGTTAGCAGGTCAGATACCAGACACACTCCAGGTTAGTAGGTCAGAGGCCAGATACACTCCAGGTTAGAAGGTCAGAGATGAGGCACACTCCAGGTTAGTAGGTCAGAGACCAGGTACACTCCAGGTTAGTAGGTCAGAGACCAGACACACTCCAGGTTAGTAGGTCAGATACCATATACACTCCAGGTTAGTAGGTCAGAGGCCAGATACACTCCAGGTTAGTAGGTCAGAGATGAGGCACACTCCAGGTTAGTAGGTCAGAGACCAGGCACACTCCAGGTTAGTAGGTCAGAGACCAGACCCACTCCAGGTTAGTAGGTCAGATACCATATACACGCCAGGTTAGTAGGTCAGATACCAGATACACTCCAGGTTAGTAGGTCAGATACCAGACACACTTCAGGTTAGTAGGTCAGAGACCAGATACATTTTAGGTTAGTAGGTCAGAGACCAGATACATTTTAGGTTAGTAGGTCAGAGACCAGATACATTTTAGGTTAGTAGGTCAGAGACCAGATACATTCTAGGTTAGTAGGTTAGAGACCACATACACTCCAGGTTGGTAGGTCAGAGACCACATACACTCCAGGTTAGTAGGTCAGAGACCAGATACACTCCAGGTTAGTAGGTCAGAGACCAGATACATTTTATGTTAGTAGGTTAGAGACCAGATACACTCCAGGTTAGCAGGTTAGAGACCAGATACATTCTAAGTTAGTAGGTTAGAGACCAGATACACTCCAGGTTAGTAGGTCAGAGACCAGATACATTCTAGGTTAGTAGGTTAGAGACCAGATCCATTCTAGGTTAGTAGCTGCAGCAGCCCTGGATACAGGCTGCACTAGCGTAGTCTGGCTAAGAGAAAAGGGATCACAGTGGGAAGGCAAACTAAGTACCCTAAAAAGCCAACTGAAAAGCATGTTCCTCGTTAAAAGGCGCAAATTTCTCAGGACGAATGACAAAGATTACACTACATCTTTCTTCAGCACGCCTCGGGACATAAGAAGAGCCACTGAAACCCACAAGTGGACACAAATAACAATTGTAGTCTGATCATATTATCTTGAATCTTCAGGTGATATACACGGCAATTACTGCGACCTCGTAACATTCGAGAAGGCCTTGTGGAGAATGGGGCCTCATTTGACACCTGCCTCGTTTCTGTTCCTCGGAGACTATGTCGACAGAGGAGACTATGGTATTGAGGTGAGTTCACTGTTTGCAGGCTGCGGAACCTGATTTGCCTGAATGAATTGTTTCCAATTATTGCTTTCTTTTTTAGTTATTTATTTATTTATTTATTTTTTTTGCGCTCGCCTTATTTCTCTATTCCTCAAGGTGGTGTGCATTGTACTATGGTTTTTATTTTGCGCCTGTCGACCCAGTGCATCTAACTTCAGCGTGCATTTTATGTAAGGGTCTGCTTCCTCCTGCATCTAAGGGTTTCCTTCCTCAGGGTAACGGCCGGTGCTGTGATGGGAATCGAACCCAGCACCTTCGTCTTGTGCACTAGCCCACGCCGTTCCCTTTAGTTATTTTAATTTTTCATTCTCATCTCGTTCATAAGATAAGAAATTATCACATTAACTAACTTTCCACATGTAAGCCCACCTTGTCTACTCTCCCCATGTAAGCCCACCTTGTCTACACTCTCCCCATGTAAGCCCAACTAGTCTAGTAGACTCTCCCCCATGTAGGCCAACCTTGTCTAGACTCTCCCCCATGTAGGCCTACCTTGTCTAGACTCTCCCCCATGTAGGCCTACCTTGTCTAGACTCTCCACACGTAAGCCCAACTAGTCTAGTAGACTCTCCCCATGTAAGCCCAACTAGTCTAGTAGACTCTCCACATGTAAGCCTCCTGAGTTTTGGAGAGCCAGTGTGCCCCAAAGATCCAGGGACCTATGCTGGTGAGAGTATTACTCCAGGCATGGTCACTCCAGTCGGACGGGTCCTTTATGAAAGGCCAGACTGAGGGGTTGAGGAGCAGGTCGAGTCCTAGTTGTGTTGCTACAGAACCCACTGGGGAGTGGTCTATGCTCTGTACTGCATCAATCCACTCCCACAATCCATGGGTTAAATACATTCTTATCCCATTCTGTGCTGTCTGTCCTCAATCAATTGTCCTCATGGGTGACAAAAAGATGCAGGGAAGTGGACGTTGCACAGGGACCCTTTTGTGGTGATCTTCCAGGTTCCAGGGAATGCCAGGCGTGCCATCACTACAGAAGAGCTAGCATGAATGAGGAATGATGAGATGGTCATCTCAGATGTGTGTGTGCTACATCCCTGCAGGACATGACGATCCTGGGACATTGGACTGCCTCCCTTTGAGGATATTTGAAAGATGCATCCATACCATCCTCTTGAATATCTTGGTACCTCTGACACAATAGAGTTTATATGAACTACTTCTGAGGAAGATGACGGCTTTTGTCCAGGAGGAATTGGGCTATCAAGAACTACCATCTCCAAACTGAAGGACTTATATCATCGTCATCAACATCATCATCACATTAACTACCACAAACACGTCTTGTGCCGAATACATTTCCAGGTAGAAAATAAGTTGGTTTGGTCATCTCATGAGAATGCACCCTCATCAACTTCCACTGATGGCTTACAACGCTGGTAGATCTGGCTACAGGGCAAGGGGGAGGCCGCGAGACAGGTGGAT
Source organism: Ariolimax columbianus (assembly GCA_036924085.1). NCBI lineage: Eukaryota > Metazoa > Mollusca > Gastropoda > Stylommatophora > Arionidae > Ariolimax > Ariolimax columbianus. The sequence goes on from JAVGWX010000015.1 coordinate 2,760,541, forward strand.
GGATGACATTAGAGTGATTGTACAGCGACAAGGACTCACATTGACAGATGCAGCGTACTTGGTGCAGGATAGAAAACTTCATCTCCCCATGACGCTTAACGCCACAAGTGGCAAGAGAACTAACTAACATGTTTACATTACGAGAATTACATGTTCATTTATTTGCTCACTTCCAGGTGAAAAATAGTCTGACAAAAATCGACTGTATTTTTTGTTTTTTGTTTCGCCTTATTTCTCTAATCTGGGTGGTGTGCATTGCACTGTGGTTTTTATATTGCGCCTGTCGGCCCAGTGCATCCGTCTTTAGCATGTATTTATGTAAGGGTTTGCTTCCTCCTGCATTTTTTAAGGGTTTGCTTCCCCGGGGTAACAGCCGGTGCTGTGATGGGGATCGAACTCAGCACCTTCTGTTTGTGAGCCGTACCACTAGCCCACGCCGTCCCCACATCAACTGTATTATCGAACCCCTCATCATTATTTTTTGTGATTGTGTGTTCCAGGTAATTTCCTACTTATTTGCTCAGAAGCTTCTGGCTCCGCACAAGTTCTTTATGTTGAGAGGAAACCATGAGCTGCGAAGTGTGCAGGAAATGTTTCACTTCAAGTCGTAAGTAGTACTTGCCAGTTTGTGTCTGGTGTATGTATTTGTCAGGAGTCGATGTTGTTGTTGTTATCCCATAGCTACTGAGCAAGCCTGCTCTTGGCAGCCCAATGCCATTCTGATATAGATACAGGTCTTATTGAGTTGTTTCACTGCTCCGCACAGTGTGTTGGTAATTTCTGTGCGTGTAAGAATCTTTTCCTCGTGTCCGCAAGCGCCTTGCATTCATTGGGTAGGTGTCGAACTGTTTCATCAGGATGAGACCGATGTCTGCACGAGGGCAGGTGTTGGGGATTGATGCGGTTCAAGTGACTATTGACTCTGGTATGTGCTGTTCGGAACTGAAAGATGAGACTTTGATCCCAGGAGCCGACATAGCACTGTGGTTTGTGCACTGGCTTACCAGAGCTGAGCGATTATAGTTCGGACCCCAGTTGGTGCGGGATTTTTCCAGATGGCAAAAATAGCTTCCAGGGTTGACCTAGTCTAAAAAATTGGGTACCAGAATTATCAGGGAAGGTAAAGGCTGCTGGTTGGTGTGTTTCATCTGTCCCTGACCTGGGGTAGGGTCTCGGTCAGTATGTTTTATCTGTCCCTGACCTGAGATGGGATCTTGGTCAGTATGTTTCATCTGTCCCTGGGGTAGGGGTCTTGGTTGGTGTGTTTCATCTGTCCCTGACCTGGGGTAGGGTCTTAATCAGTATGTTTCATCTGTCCCTGGGGTAGGGTCTTGGTTGGTATGTTTCATCTGTCCTTGACCTGGGGTAGGGTCTTGGTCAGTATGTTTTATCTGTCCCTGACCTGAGATGGGATCTTGGTCAGTATGTTTCATCTGTCCCTGGGGTAGGGGTCTTGGTTGGTGTGTTTCATCTGTCCCTGACCTGGGGTAGGGTCTTAATCAGTATGTTTCATCTGTCCCTGGGGTAGGGTCTTGGTTGGTATGTTTCATCTGTCCTTGACCTGGGGTAGGGTCTTGGTCAGTATGTTTTATCTGTTCCTGGCCTGAGACGAGGTCTTGGTCAGTATGTTTCATCTGTCCCTGGGGTAGGGTCTTGGTCAGTATGTTTCATCTGTCCCTGGGGTAGGGTCTTGGTCAGTATGTTTCATCTGTTCCTGGGGTAGGGTCTTGGTCAGTATGTTTCATTTGTCCCTGTGGTAGGGTCTTGGTTGGTATGTTTCATCTGTCCTTGACCTGGGGTAGGGTCTTGGTCAGTATATTTCATCTGTCCATGACCTGGGGTAGGGTCTTGGTCAGTATGTCTCATCTGTCCCTGACCTGGGGTAGGGGTCTTGGTCAGTATGTTTCATCTGTCCCTGGGGTAGGGTCTTGGTCAGTATGTTTCATCTGTCCCTGGGGTAGGGTCTTGGTCAGTATGTTTCATCTGTCCTTGACCTGGGGTAGGGTCTTGGTCAGTATGTTTCATCTGTCCCTGACCTGGGGTAGGGTCTTTTTTGGTCAGTATGTTTCATCTGTCCTTGACCTGGGGTAGGGTCTTGGTCAGTATGTTTCATCTGTCCCTGACCTGGGGTAGGGTCTTGGTCAGTATGTTTCATCTGTCCCTGACCTGGGGTAGGGTCTTGGTCAGTATGTTTCATCTGTCCCTGACCTGGGGTAGGGTCTTGGTCAGTATGTTTCATCTGTCCCTGACCTGGGGTAGGGTCTTGGTCAGTATGTTTCATCTGTCCCTGACCTGGGGTAGGGTCTTGGTCAGTATGTTTCATCTGCTCCTGATCTGGGGTAGGGTCTTGGTCAGTATGTTTCATCTGTCCCTGACCTGGGGTAGGGTCTTGGTCAGTATGTTTCATCTGTCCCTGACCTGGGGTAGGGTCTTGGTCAGTATGTTTCATCTGTCCCTGGGGTAGGGTCTTGGTCAGTATGTTTCATCTGTCCTTGACCTGGGGTAGGGTCTTGGTCAGTATGTTTCATCTGTCCCTGACCTGGGGTAGGGTCTTTTTTGGTCAGTATGTTTCATCTGTCCTTGACCTGGGGTAGGGTCTTGGTCAGTATGTTTCATCTGTCCCTGACCTGGGGTAGGGTCTTGGTCAGTATGTTTCATCTGTCCCTGACCTGGGGTAGGGTCTTGGTCAGTATGTTTCATCTGTCCCTGACCTGGGGTAGGGTCTTGGTCAGTATGTTTCATCTGTCCCTGACCTGGGGTAGGGTCTTGGTCAGTATGTTTCATCTGTCCCTGACCTGGGGTAGGGTCTTGGTCAGTATGTTTCATCTGTCCCTGACCTGGGGTAGGGGTCTCGGTCAGTATGTTTCACATGACCTTGACATTAACAACTAGTACCCCTCTGTGACACTATATATGGTTATTTCGTACTTGAGGGAATGCCTGGAAAAGTTTGGAGACACCGTTGGGATGCAGATCTGGGATGCCGTGAATGAGTGCTTTGATGTCATGCCTATAGCTGCCACCGTGGATGATAAAGTAAGTAACTTCTTCATCATCTTACTATCCCAAGGAAATCCTATTATCTGCTCTTGTATTTCTGTATCATATATGGGGGTAGATATTTATCTTAAGAAGGGACCAAGAGGTTTACCCGGTGTAGATACAGGAACAAGCGGGAAACAGAGCTCACAGGTTTTCAACCAAATGACGCATATTACCAGCTCAACAGAGTTGGACAGGTGGTAATCTTTAGGCTTCACACAGGCCACAACAGACTGAGATACCATCTGTTCAACAAACTAAGGAAAGGTCATACAGATGAATGTGTCGGTGGCACTGACAAAATGGCTGCTGGGCATCTGCTACAAATGGGTCTCCAACATGCAAAGAACAGAGATTCAGTTTAGTTCATGTGCCATCTTCACAACAAATAAGGATAATAATATTATTCCCTTCGTTATCAGTGGCCCGTTGTGTCGATCGAGCACTACTTTGGCCAGGAAACGAGCAAAGAAACGACACTCCGAGTTACAATTCTCAGTAAGCTTCCAACCTCCTGGGATGAAGCCCTGGTTCCTTGTGGTTTTATGGTTAGTGTGTCGGCCGAGGTCTCTGGGGACTCCTTGAGGGGAGCCAAGTACTCCGCTGCCTTGGGACGGAGGCTGCAAAGATTAAGACGTAACTCAGCGTGTGAGAGATATGTCCTGGGCATGTTGCCAACCAGGCAGGACTCAATCCCTTCCAGGAGATATGTTAGTCCATCAACATCATGTAGTATGTTCTTTAAAGAACGTTGCTCCCATCACAGTCTGTCTGAAAGAAACTCGTTCTCTTGCCAAAACTCCAGCCTCCGCCACAGTCGTACTCAGGCATTCCTGGATATCTTGGTGCCATCGTCTTCTTGGTCTACCCCTTCCTCTTTTGCCCGGCACCATACCTTCCATCACCGTCCTCTCAAGACCGTTGTGTCTCTTGATGTGACCAAAGTAATTGCATTTTCTAGCCAAAATTTAATTGATAAACCAGTTCTCCTCTATGCTCAACTCTTGCCGAATATCTACATTTGTTTTTTTCTCTGTCCAGGGTATTCTGAGGATCTTTCTGTAACATTTTGACTCAAAGGATTCGATTCTTTGTCTGGAAGTTTTGGTAATCGTCCATGATTCACAGCCATAAGCTGCCACAGGAAAAACACAGGCTCTCAAGACTTTTACTTCCTCCAATGTTGGTTCAGGTTCTTTCTCATCCTTTGGTAGGATTGTAACTGAGCGCTTTGTGCTATCTTCATACATGGTTCTGCAGTACTCTCTCCATCTATTCAGTTTGTCTTTGGGGTTAGTCCATCATTGATAATAATGTTTGCTTATGCGTCTGAGGCCCGTTGCATCGGTCGGCCACATTCATGACCCACAGCTGTGGCGTGGTTCTAGGCCGGAGGAGGAGGTTGCTATTTACTTGAGTCTTACTGTTCGGGGACGGCCTCTTCTGCACCTCGAGCCGGTCGGGGAAAGACTCTTGGCGCCGAGGAAGGACTTGTATAGTATCTTGTGGGCAGGTTTTTTTTTAGTCGGAACGACTTGTGGGCTGGGGTATCCTGGTCGGAACGACTTGTGTAGTATCTTGTGGGCCGGGGTTTTTTGGTCGAAACGACTTGTGTAGTATCTTGTGGGCAGAGTTTTTTTTAGTCGGAACGACTTGTGGGCTGGGGTTTCCTGGTCGGAACGACTTGTGTAGTATGTTGTGGGCCGGGGTTTCCTGGTCGGAACGACTTGTGTAGTATCTTGTGGGCAGGTTTTTTTTTTAGTCGGAACGACTTGTGGGCTGGGGTTTCCTGGTCAGAACGACTTGTGTAGTATCTTGTGGGTCGGGGTTTTTTGGTCGAAAAGACTTGTGTAGTATTTTGTGGGCAGAGTTTTTTTTAGTCGGAACGACTTGTGGGCTGGGGTTTCCTGGTCGGAACGACTTGTGGGCTGGGGTTTCCTGGTCGGAATGACTTGTGTAGTATCTTGTGGGCAGGGGTTTCCTGGTCGGAATGACTTGTGTAGTATGTTGTGGGCCGGGGTTTCCTGGTCGGAACGACTTGTGTAGTATCTTGTGGGCTGGGGTTTCCTGGTCGGAACGACTTGTGTAGTATCTTGTGGGCTGGGGTTTCCTGGTCGGAACGACTTGTGTAGTATCTTGTGGGCTGGGGTTTCCTGGTCGGAACGACTTGTGTAGTATCTTGTGGGCTGGGGTTTCCTGGTCGGAACGACTTATGTAGTATCTTGTGAGCTGGGGTTTCCTGGTCGGAACGACTTGTGTAGTATCTTGTGGGCTGGGGTTTCCTGGTTGGAACGACTTGTGTAGTATCTTGTGGGCTGGGGTTTCCTGGTCGGAACGACTTATGTAGTATCTTGTGAGCTGGGGTTTCCTGGTCGGAACGACTTGTGTAGTATCTTGTGGGCTGGGGTTTCCTGGTCGGAACGACTTGTGTAGTATCTTGTGGGCTGGGGTTTCCTGGTCGGAACGACTTGTGTAGTATCTTGTGGGCTGGGGTTTCCTGGTCGGAACGACTTATGTAGTATCTTGTGAGCTGGGGTTTCCTGGTCGGAACGACTTGTGTAGTATCTTGTGGGCTGGGGTTTCCTGGTCGGAACGACTTGTGTAGTATCTTGTGGGCTGGGGTTTCCTGGTCGGAACGACTTAAGTAGGATCTTGTGGGCTGGGGTTTCCTGGTCGGAACGACTTGTGTAGTATCTTGTGGGCTGGGGTTTCCTCGTCGGAACGACTTGTGTAGTATCTTGTGAGCAGGGGTTTCCTGGTCGGAACGACTTGTGTAGTATCTTGTGGGCCGGGGTTTCCTGGTTGGAACGACTTGTGGGCCGGGGTTTCCTGGTCCAGCTGTACAACATGACCAAACAAATAAACTCGGCAGCAGTTAAGTGTTTCTGAGATTTGGTGGAGGCCTGTTTTAGCAGAGACCTCCATGTTGCAGATGTAGTCATGCCATCGGATGCCCAGGATACACCGCTGTTCGCACATATGAAACGCTTCCATTCTCAACATTTCATGTTTCATCATTTATCCGTGTCCGATTCCATTAGCCACACCAGCACTGTCAGTAAACAGGACGGAAGACGCTAATGTCACAAAGCTCTCACAACATGTCTGGACCGCAATAGATCTCCAACATACTCTTCTATCTCTGGCTCTCATGGTGCAATCTGGCAGACTATTTCCAGTCCATCTCCTGATGTAATCTGGCCACTTATAAAATTGTCTGCCTTTCGAGCAACTGCTTTCCACACTCCCCTCTGATGTTCGTCCATCACATGTGATAACAGAACATCTTTATACTGATCTAGAAGACTCTGTAATACAGATTGATTTTAATCCCGCTGTATCCATGTCTCTTTGAAAAATATCTGTAGGCTCTGGTATATAGGCTCTGGTATCTTGGAGCGGTCCTCTTTTGTGTAGACTGTGCCAAAGTACTAATTGGGTAGATTAGCTGCCTCCCTATTTTCACTTATTATTTTCCCTGTACTGTCTATGAGAGGGCCTACTTTGTCTTTCGTTCTTTGTTTATTTCTAACATAAGAGAAGAAGCTTTTACTATCAGTCTTGATCCTCTGAGCAAGTTTTTTTTTTACCACTCTCTTTGTTCAGCTGTGTGAACAGTCTTTTCTCTTGCTGTGTCCGCTGAAATGGGTGAATTTCACTGTGATTTGGATAAAAGTGAGGAAGAAACTGTGCCTTTTATCGACCTCATTCTCTGGTCCTGAGCTACCTTTGATCAGTGGCAAGATTTTTAACAAGACGGCTGGAGATAACACAGGATGCAGATTTTTCCTCAGGGTTTACTCCCAAAGCCTTACCCATAAACAGGTATCCCGCAAGGCAGCGGAGAAGGATGACACCTAACATTGTGTGTACAATCTTTGCAAACGTGGTATGCCTCATTCATCATCATGTCATTTGCAGAACGTCGCTCTCACAACAGTAAGACTCTCGATCTCTAGCTAGAACTTCCGCCTCTGTCGTAACCGTCATGACCTCCATGATGTCTTGTGTCCATCTTCTCCTCAGTCTGCCTCTGCCCCACTTTCCAGGCACCATACCCTCCAGTATCGTTCTCTCCAGGCCATTACAGCATTTGATGTGGCTAAAATATCTTAGTTTTCTAGACAAGATATTGTGTAGAAACTAATTGTCCACAATATCCAGTTCATCATATAAGATATCTGCATTTTTCCTTTCTGCTATCCATGGTATTTTGAATACCCTCCTATAGCATTTTATTTCACAAGATGCCTTGTTACATTACCAAAACAAAAGATGCCTTGTTACATTACCAAAACAAAAGATGCCTTGTTACATTACCAAAACAAAAGATGCCTTGTTACATTACCAAAACAAAAGATGCCTTGTTACATTACCAAAACAAAAGATGCCTTGTTACATTACCAGACTATCTCAACTGTCTGACCATGATGTCTGACAGCAGTTCCCTCCACATCGTTTTCAGTACTTCCACATTGTTCTTTTCACGAGACAGGACCCAATTTTCTATAAACCTACAACCTCGAGTGTCTCGGTGCTCTTTTCCACCTATTCATTCAACGTCTATGTCTCAGCGCCATATGGACACATACAGCTGCGTGGCATTGGGGGACACATCCGTTTCACAATCCTAAAGCACCCGTTTCGAATCCCACCGTATCCATTCTGTCAGGCTCAAGTTATTTTTCTCGGTGCGATCACTCCTCCACATATGAAAATTAATGCAACCTACCATACTGCGCACTTGCCAAGAAACTTTAAAACAGTCAAATAGGTAGCGATTGTAGGAGGCGATGTTCTGGACAGGGCATGCTACTCACTTTCTTCTTCTTCTTCTTCGTTCTCAATCTCCCACTACCAAACCCTGAATGGGTAAGTAGCAGAATGTAGTCCAGAGAACGGAATGCGTTGTGTTGTAGTTTACAGCTTGGCTGCGATATTTGCACCTTTCGGTCCAACACATCTGACTTCAGCAAGCATTATTTGAGTACCGGGTTAGCATTCCCTCTCCGATCCCTTCTCCTTAGCCAGTCTGCCCTGCTGCAGCCTGTTATCCAGGATCACCGTGTGGAGGTGTAGAAGGGTCTTGGCAGCTCTTTTTCGCTGGCCCTGGCGCTAGCAGTCATCTATGGGCTGCTGACCACCGCAGCTCATGCGCTGCTCAGCGTCTTGATCCCCCACTTACTTTCACAGCACTCAGAAATACCATTCCTGGACAAGCTCCGTCGAGATACGAATAGCTGCAGACTGACCACTGCGACGTGTATATATATATTCAAGGCCACGTCTGAAGGTGTACAGAGAAGAAGAGAACAATACATTTGGCTATTGTTTCTAGAACTTTTTGTTAAACAGTAAGGCTTCTCCGCTCAAGTTTTTTTGGTCTATTTGAGCTGCAGAGTGTACCGTGTCATGTTGTTGTTAAAGCATGCCTATAATGAGTAAGTTTATTCTTTTGTGTGCCCTGAACAAGGGGGATATGTGTCTGGTCAGGCAAAATATACTGATTGGACATAGTCACCGCCAGGTAAAATATACTGATTGGACATAGTCAGGGCCAGGTAAAATATACTGATTGGACATAGTCAGCGCCAGGTAAAATATACTGATTGGACATATTAGTCAGCGCCAGGTAAAATATACTGATTGGACATAGTCAGGGCCAGGTAAAATATACTGCCAAGATCCCCTCCTCACCTCATGTAGGTCTTCCTGTAAATAGGCTGTTTTTTTTGTCAGCCTGTCTAATGAGGTGGGAGATCGACATGATCCCCATAGTAGTGAGCAGAGTCAGACATAGCACAACCGCCTGGAGGACTCTAGTCAACCTTCACCGGGATGTGAGGAGAGCTAATGCAACCCGTCTCTTTAACACCCTTTTCAGGGCGCACAAAAGAGAATACTTACTCATTATGTACATTCACAACAACAACACTCCTGTCACTTTATTTGTTTGTTAGTTTGTTAAAATAATGTAAAATGAGAATTCTTGTTGCTGTCCTGTATAGGTCTTCTGTGTCCATGGTGGTATTCCTAGTCCCGAGAATGAAGGTGGGAATATCGAAGCCATCAACAGAATTCCATCACCCCTATCAGATCCCGAGGTGGAGAGTCCCTTAGCTTGGGAGCTATTGTGGAGTGATCCACTCAGGTAAGGTGGAAGAGTCCATCTTTCTTTCTTCTTGTCTCTTGTCCTGTTTGTATCTTTCAGCGTCAGGTTATGAAGAGGTTTCTCGACCGGGCCCTAGTATGTGATTGTGCCTTTCAGCGTCAGGTTATGAAGAGGTTTCTTGACCGGGCCCTAGCATGTGATTGTGCCTTTCAGCGTCTGGTTATGAATAGGTTTCTCGACCGGGCCCTAGTATGTGATTGTGTCTTTCAGCGTCAGGTTATGAAGAGGTTTCTCGACCGGGCCCTAGTATGTGATTGTGCCTTTCAGCGTCAGGTTATGAAGAGGTTTCTCGACCGGGCCCTAGTATGTGCTTGTGCCTTTCAGCGTCAGGTTATGAAGAGGTTTCTTGACCGGGCCCTAGTAAGTGCTTCGAACACAGGAAGCTTTACGTCTTCTGTTATTTCTGCTATTCACCTTTTACGTGGTCGGCCCTTGGGTATCCATTGTATCTGTGTAGCATTGCTTTCTGAAGGATACTATCTGGTGTTTGACGTGTCACTCACATTGCCGGACCATTTGGTTTGCTGTCTCTTGATGAGGTCTAGCACTGGTGTTGTACCTACTTGTCTCTTGATGAGGTCTAGCACTGGTGTTGTACCTACTTGTCTCTTGATGAGGTCTAGCACTGGTGTTGTACCTACTTGTCTCTTGATGAGGTCTAGCACTGGTGTTGTACCTACTTGTCTCTTGATGAGGTCTAGCACTGGTGTTGTACCTACTTGTCTCTTGATGAGGTCTAGCACTGGTGTTGTACCTACTTGTCTCTTGATGAGGTCTAGCACTGGTGTTGTACCTACTTGTCTCTTGATCAGGTCTAGCACTGGTGTTGTACCTACTTGTCTCTTGATGAGGTCTAGCACTGGTGTTGTACCTACTTGTCTCTTGATGAGGTCTAGCACTGGTGTTGTACCTACTTGTCTCTTGATGAGGTCTAGCACTGGTGTTGTACCTACTTGTCTTCTAGCATCTCTGTTTCTGATTCTATCCATTATTGTTTTTCCAAGTGTTCGTCGCAGGCATTTCATCTCTGTTGTTACAATGTTTCTATTATGTTTGTTTGTCAATGTCCAATTTTGGCACTGGAAGAGTCCATAATACTAGGAATAGGGGAGACACCATCATCATTTCTTCTTTGGTGTTTGTCATGAGAAGGGCGTTATGTCGTAGTTTACAGCAAGGCTGGGGACGATGAGGCTAATATCTGGTCAGGCAAAACGTACTGATCAGACAATGTTAGCCAGGGTCAGGAGAAATGTACTGACCAAGACCCTCACCTGACGGGACGATGAGGCTGATGTCTGGTCAGGCAAAACGTACTGATCAGACAAAGTTAGCCAGGGTCAGGAGAAATGTACTGGCCAAGACCCTCACCTGACGGGACGATGAGGCTAACGTCTGGTCAGGCAAAACATACTGATCAGACAAAGTTAGCCAGGGTCAGGAGAAATGTACTGGCCAAGACCCCCAAATGAACTCCTCGTTGGTCATCCTGGAAACGGACTGTTGTCGAGGACAACAGTCTGGCTAACAAGGTGAGGTTCGACGTGATTCCCGTAGTAGTGAGTGACAAGCAGATGAAGCCAAGCATTGCTGAACTGCCAGGAGGACCCAGGTCCACCTTCATCAGCATGCTCGGGATGTGAGGAAAGCTACGACAACCCGCCACTTAACGTCCTTTTCAGGGCGCACAAAAGAGTAACCTACTCATTGTTGGCATTCGCAAACAACAGCAAGGCTGCGATATCTACACGTTTCAGCCTGCCATCCAGTTTCAGCTGGCTTTTTCAGCTGTGAATCTCTGGCTGCTGTCAGCTCATTCACTGTGCTGCATTGTCCATCCGCAATGGACAACTGACTCTTTGTATTAAAGATAACAAAATTTCTGACTCACAAGGAAAGGTCTTAAGTCTTTTTGCATGTCAGTTGGAGTATGGGGTACCACCATTACAATTGACCTCCTTTATCAAACTACATTGTAACATGTATTGACACTTACAAGTGGATTTTCTGTGTCATTACTTTTTTCATGAAGAAGTTGCTATCCCCATGCACAACTGTGCTTAGCCGCCTTTTATGGCATGCTTGTAAAGTGTATTATTTTACAGCATTGACCCACTGTTTTTTAATAAATATGTATTGGGGGACCCAGTGGTCTCGAGGTAAGGTGTTCCACTCGGTGCTGGAGGTTCTTCATTTTTAGTCGACCTGTACTTCTACAGTGGTAGATGCCCCTGTGCAGGTCCCAGCTCTGGTATGAGGTGGATGTAGCCGGGAGGATGATTTCCTACTTAGCGGGCAAAGTTCAAGTTAAAAATCTACTCAAATTATTCTAGGGATTCTCGCCCCACAGAGAATATGTCGCAAAAAGGGAACTGTGTGGCAATAACATCGGGTCTTGATTATGTGGTTAGCCGAGTGGCATAGATGGCGCCTGACAGGCTGAGGGTCTACCTTGCTTTATTAAGCTTCCACAAACACCAGTCCCAAAAATAGGCGATCGTGGTTGGTAACAGATTACTGGGATTGGCCTGGCAAGTCACCCGCGGATTTTCATCTACCATAAAATTTGAAACAAAGGAGGTCACATGACATCTAACAGCACAAGTGGGCTGAAGATAGATAGATAAAATATTACATGTTTTGGCATGTGGAAAGCCTAATGGGATATTATTCATCTTTTGACCAGACAACCAAGCGAAGTGGGAGCCAAACCAAAAATTACAGCTGTTGACTTTTTGCAAACCAAATATCTTTTTATTTGGTATGTGATGAGCCAAGTGTTTCAGCTTATTTGGCCGTCTCTAACAGCCCGTATGATGATATCTGGCAATGAGTCATTGTTCTTTATTAAAGAAACCCTGCACCATAACACTATGTGTACACTTGTAGCGGTTGTTTCTGTAGCAATGTTTTACATGATGAGGTTGCTAGCTTCGAGCATGACCGTCATTAGCCTCCTTTTTCATCATGCATGTTAGTGCAGTGGGTCTATTGTTTTCTTCCCAGAAAGGGTCCACATGGGTCTACTCATACTTCTTTGTCCTTATCACTTTGGGGTGCATAGACCATCAACCAACCCTCTCACTTCACCCTTATCACCCCTTATGAAACGGGTAGATAACTCAGCCTTGCTGTAACCTATGACAACACATCCGATAGATTTTGATGAAGAAAAAGAAACCACTGGAATTTGTTAATGAAGCCGGGATCAAGGCGCTGAGCAGCGTAAGAGCTGCAGCAGTGAGCAACCCAAAGCTGAATGCTAGCGTCAGGGCCAGCGAGCTAAAGCTGCCAAGACCCCTCTACACCTCCACTCAGTGATCCTGGATACCAGGCTAGAACAGAGCAGACTGGCTAAGGAGAAGGAATCGAAGAGGGAAGGCACCCAAAAATGCCTGTTGAAGTTGGATGTGTCAGACTGAAAGGCGCAAATATCATAGTCAAGCTGTAAACTAGCAACACAACGCATTTCATTCTCCAGACTACATCCTGCTACTTGCACAGCCCTGTTCAGTGCTTGGTAGCGGAAGATTGAGAATGAACAAAGAAGTTGATGAAGCCGTGTAATCTCTTAATATTTAATTAGGTCAACCATTTGGTTCATGTCAATATTTGAAGTGCTTCTTGATCTACCCTGAGCAGTAGCTCCGACAAGTTGACCGAGGCTAGTATACAAGAGCTTCACGACAACCACGGGTTCACCTTCAACACACGACGAGGAACAGCCCACTTTTTCAGCTGCGAGGCCCTCTGTGCCTTTCTAGAGAGAAATGGATTGTCCCACGTCATTAGGGCCCACGAAGTACAGGAGACGGGTTTTAAGGTATGTCCGCTGTTCTGTTCTCATAATTGATTGATTGATGTTTATCATTGCCGTTACTGCTGAAGACATATGTGTCGGACCACTGCTCACGATGGGCGCACACGTACAGCAATTTCTATTTTTGCACACTAGCATGACATTTTAGATCCTCCTCCGTTCATACAAAACATTCTCTAAATTCATTCCAATTTGGTAACAAATAAAAAAGTTACAGATAAAATAAGATAAGCAGCCATTTCTCACTGGCTTTGTTGATTTAATTCAGGATTCTACAGAGCATGTTGAAAAATACCTATAGGACTTTAAGGGGAAAAAAGCTTTGAAAAAACGTCGGTTGGGAAACGTAAATTCAGTCGGTTAAAAGCGACAGACAAATATTGGCACCAATCGTTACGTCAAAGTTCAGATTGAACAAATTGAGCTAAAATGATGATCTGGACATGGTAAGTAAGTATATGTTGACAAGACTTCAACCAATCAAAACACTGCTGGGCAGGCCATATAGCTAGACGACAAGACGAAAGATGGAGTACCATAACCGCCATGTGGTACTCGAGCCACAAAAAGATACCTCGGGGTTGGCCCCCAACTCACTGGCGAGATTCACCAGACGAGCACAACATACACGACCCCACAACAAACAGACTACTTTCCCGCTGGACGACACACGTTAACGACAGAAACGACTGGATCCTGAGTTGGGACCCACTCAAGGGTGACCACCCCTTGATGAAGAACGGGTCGAACTAAAAACTAAGAACATGGTAAGACACATAATGAAACTATCTATGACAGGAGGTATTCATAATAAAGGTCAGATTTAGTATCAAGTTTTAGATGGTGTTAATGTAGGTCTGAATCTGAGAGACAACATTTTTGATCTACCTACCCCATCATGTATTTCGCTGATATATTCATCGATTCCTTTACACATACCTTTTGTATTATGTGTCAAAGTCTAAATATCATGTGCGTTGAGTATCCGCAAGTAATCCTGATGTGTATAATCATTGGACTAAAAAAAATAATGAATCATTTCTTGGGTCTTGAAATCCAACTTTTCTCAATAAAAATGATTTGAGTTTCAAATATCGTAACTTTCACAAATGTCTGCAGGAGGGCTGGTTAAGGCACAAGTGGATGGAAGCTGTAGAGGTATCAAACCTGGAGGGGCTGGTGTGGGTCTACTCTCCTGGTCATTCTGGGGTTCAGGGCAGCGAAGGATCTGACAACCTGGCTTCACAGGCACCAATTACGGGTACACTAGATATGGATATGAGAAACATTTTGATGTCTATCAATGACCACCTGTTAGGTGACGGCATCACAATAGAGGAATCAGCAATTGGCAGAATACAGATCTTTGATATCGAACGAGGTTTGAGTGGACTAGTACACAAGAGAGGACGGAGCTAGAAGTGTGTACAATCAGCGAGCTGCAGGAACCCTTCGCTATTAGCTGAGATAGATTGAGTACCTATGGGTTTGCCCAGAGCACAGTGAAGTCGATTTTTTGGAACAGAAGAGAACAGAATATAACTGCCCTAGTTAAAGAGGTCTCAAATAGCCATCCCAGAGCTGAGGTCACTACCACAGTTAAAGAGGTCTCAAATAGCCATTTGAGAGCTGAGGTCACTGTCCCAGTTAAAAAAGTTCCCAAATAGCCATCCCTGAGGTCACTGCCCCAGTTTAAATAGTTTCCAAATAGCCATCCCTGAGGTCACTGCCCCAGTTAAAGAGGTCCCAAAAAGCCATCCTAGAACTGAAATCATAGCCCCAGTTAAAGAGGCCCCAAATAGCCATCCTAGAATTGAGATCATAGCCCCAGTTATGTATGTCCCAAATAGGCATCCCAGAGGTCACTGCCAAATCTCCGTTCTCACACTGCAGGTTGTTGTTCTGTGGGGCCTGCTCATTCTTGCTAAGACACTATTGGATACCAGAGACGATCATAACCCTCATACAGAATATATATGGAGATACAGTTAGTAGAGGCCTACATGATGGGGCACTGACTGACAGCTTTAGGGTGCACACAGGGCTGGTGTCATGTTGGCGATGTAAGTAAGTAAGTTGCCAATCGCAAGCGAAGATGGCGACATCGTCAGACTGTTGACGATGTAAAGTGAACTGGTAATCAGTGGACACTAAGGCCACAATTAGAGGGGGGAGGGGGGGGGAGAGAAAACATCTAGTCAGTCCAAACATACTGGTCAGACTATTAGTCAGGTCAGGTGAATATACTTCCATGCAGTTCTCCCTGGAAACTGACTGGTATATTCTATTCTGGATAACGAGGACGGGGTCACCATGATCACTGTAGTTGTGAGTGACACTCAGATGAAGCTAAGCACAGCACAACCACCTGCAGGACCCTGGACCACCTTCATCAGCATGTTAGGAATGTGACCCATCACCTAGTGCCTATTTCCGGGCACAGAAAAGCGTAAACATACTCACTTTTGGCATTTAGCAACAACAAATTACGGAGATGATCTGGTACTTTTGTGACAGTCATTGCCAAATGCAGGAGAAACTTGATAGGGTGGAAGAAGAATCGGCCAAACTGGGACTGACTATCAACATGAAGAAAACCAAGCTCCTTAAACTCAACACTATCAGCAAAGAACCAATCATGCTGGAGGGAGAGCAGTTGGAGGAAGTGGATACCTTTACCTATTTAGGCAGCACAATAGACACATCAGGAGGTACAGATGTAAGGATCAGGACATACCAGGAGGTACAGATGTAAGGATCAGGACATATCAGGAGGTACAGATGTAAGGATCAGGACATACCAGGAGGTACAGATGTAAGGATCCGGACATACCAGGAGGTACAGATGTAAGGATCCGGACATACCAGGAGGTACAGATGTAAGGATCAGGACATACCAGGAGGTACAGATGTAAGGATTCGGACATACCAGGAGGTACAGATGTAAGGATCCGGACATACCAGGAGGTACAGATGTAAGGATCCGGACATACCAGGAGGTACAGATGTAAGGATCAAGACACACCAGGAGGTACAGATGTAAGGATCAGGACATACCAGGAGGTACAGATGTAAGGATCAAGACACACCAGGAGGTACAGATGTAAGGATCAGGACATACCAGGAGGTACAGATGTAAGGATCAGGACACACCAGGAGGTACAGATGTAAGGATCAGGACATACCAGGAGGTACAGATGTAAGGATCAGGACACACCAGGAGGTACAGATGTAAGGATCAGGACATACCAGGAGGTACAGATGTAAGGATCAGGACACACCAGGAGGTACAGATGTAAGGATCAGGACACACCAGGAGGTACAGATGTAAGGATCAGGACATACCAGGAGGTACAGATGTAAGGATCAGGACACACCAGGAGGTACAGATGTAAGGATCAGGACATACCAGGAGGTACAGATGTAAGGATCAGGACACACCAGGAGGTACAGATGTAAGGATCAGGACACACCAGGAGGTACAGATGTAAGGATCAGGACACACCAGGAGGTACAGATGTAAGGATCAAGACACACCAGGAGGTACAGATGTAAGGATCAGGACACACCAGGAGGTACAGATGTAAGGATCAGGACACACCAGGAGGTACAGATGTAAGGATCAGAGCTGGAAATACAAGAAGGGCATTCCTGACACTAAACAATATATGGAGATCAAGATTCACACCATCATGTAACATCTCCTTCATAGAACGTCACTTCCATCACAGACTGTCTGAAAGAAACTCTTTCCCTTGCCAAAACTCCAGCCTCCGTCACAGTCATGTCCAGGTATTCCTGGATATCTTGGTGCCATCGTCTTCTTGGTGTAGCCTTGCCTCTTTTGCCTGGCACCATACCTTCCATCACTCTTCTCTCAAGATTCGCACCAAAGCTAGAATATTCAACACCACTGTCAAGTTGGGGTTGCTGTATGGAGCGGAGATATGGAGAACGACCAAGGTCATACAACAAAGACTCCAGTCCTTCGTTAACAGAGGCCTACGAAGGTTAATGGGCATAAAGTGGCAGGACATGGTGAGGAATGAGGATGTGGGAAAGGAGCCGACAACAGCCACTGGAACAACAAGTTAAGAGAAGAAAATGGGGCTGGATAGGACAACAATGAGGAGGAGGGCACTGTACAACATAGTTAGGCAGGCTCTGACATGGAATTCTCATAGGAAGAGAAAAAGAGATAGTCTTAAAAGAACATACAAAAGAGAGTGTTAGAGGGAACTATAATTAAATGATTATGAGGAGGGCATCGTCTGACATCGGTAGGCAGGCTTTCTCATGGAATCCACAGGGAAAGAGAGAGAGAGAGCCAGACCTACAAATACATGGAGAAGAGAAGAAGAAACTAAGATTAAATGGTTACATCTGGAGAGAGACAGAAAGAACAGCCCATGACCACGTATGCTGGCAGGATGTTGTCAATGGCCTATGCTCCGAGAGGAACAATGTCCTGCTCAGCAAGTCTGGCCTCCCACTCTGGCGAAGAAACCCCGACCTGATTTCCCAACACAGTTTGCCAAACATTGAGACATCTGAAGCAGAATATAACTCAATACACGAATGACTCTTTGCAGATAATCAGTCTTGCTGTACGACAATGAAAATAAACTGCAAAACCACGTGAACGCGCTTGCGACTGCCTGTGCTAAATACAAAATGCGAATTAGCGAGAACAAAACAGAAACTTTGATGATCAGTAGAACTCCCGGGCCACTCAAGATAAGTCTAAAGGATATTGCTCTTTAACAGGTCCATGAGTTCAAGTATTTGGGCAGTATTTTTTCGGCAGACGGTAGGATCAACAGGGAAATCGAGACAAGGTGCCAGAAAGCATCTGCAGTGACTTATCAGCTGTCCCCATTGATTAGACACCCGAGGTTTAGTTTGGCAACAAAGCAACAGCTGATAAACAGTATATTTATGCCAATTTTGTGCTGGCAGTGCCAAACATGGCCTCTGTCAAGGGCGCGCGAGAGCAGACTTTCGACTTGTGAAATGAAGTGTTTGAGAAAAGTCATCGGTGTTACCAGAAGAGACAGAATGTGGAACGACGACATTCTAAGTATGGTCGGCACTGCGTCTTGTGCCGAATATATTTCCAGGCAGAAAAAAGTTGGTTTGGTCATCTCATGAGAATGCACCGTCATCATCTTCCACTGATGGCTTACAGTGCTGG
This sequence comes from Ariolimax columbianus, assembly GCA_036924085.1. Classification (NCBI taxonomy): domain Eukaryota; kingdom Metazoa; phylum Mollusca; class Gastropoda; order Stylommatophora; family Arionidae; genus Ariolimax; species Ariolimax columbianus. Next base: position 2,778,769 of record JAVGWX010000015.1, read on the forward strand.
TAGATCTGGCTACAGGGCAAGGGGGCGGCCGCGAGGCAGGTGGATAGGTGACATTAGAGTCATTGTGCAGCGACACAGGCTCACATTGACCGACCCAACACACTTGGAAAGACAGGATAGACGACCCAAGCTCCCAATGACGCTAAACGGCACAAGTGGAGAGAAAACTAACTAACATACGATCTCTTTCTCTTCTACAGGTTCAGCAACAGGGCAAACTACTGACCGTCTTCTCATCATCGCGCTACTGCGGAGGGTCCAACGAGGCAGCTTGTGTGTTGGCAGACAACTATAAACTTCGGCTGATCCGTATCGACACTGCATAGTCACTGCTCTGACATCGGCAACTGTCATTATCCGCACATTCATCCTGTCTCAGCAATATCATCATCATCATTTCCTATTTCACCCAAATAAGAGCTTGGGGCCACCACTACAGCTGGCCTTCCTGCAGGAAGGATGGTCAAAGCATCAACTTTTTACCTTTGACTGATCCAAATCGATACAGCAAAGGTTGGTAACCTCCTGCCCTCGGACAGCGGATCGGGTGCATTAATCAAAGATGTCCGACCAGTGATATCAAAACTAAATATCAAATCACCGCTGCTGTGTTGGAAATATCACATAATTCAAGTTTGATATTGAAAAACTTCAGCTCTCCTCTCATGTGCCATTCTTTATTTCTTGGTCCGTCTTCCCCGTTTTCTGTATGTTTGTCACAAATTCTCTTTTCCATGTGTTCCAGTCTACCTCTACTTCTCTTATCTTGGGGATTCCAGAATAGAAACTGTCTTGTAATGCCATCAACCTTTCTCTTTAACCCTTTACAGCCGTCCTTGTAATGCAGATTTCCGTTTGTCAAATAGTTGTTTTTTTTTCTTCAAAATAAAATAAATTAATATTAAACAAATTGAGCAAACATTACTAGCTAAAGATGTAAGGATATATAATGAGATTATTTATGACATCAATTATTCGTAATAAAAACATATATTAGTATGACGTGTTAATATGCATTAGTGCGGAGGTGGCGTCCCACACTAACAATAGCACAAACAATGGCAGCGCATGCATGATTGAAACATTTATGGAAAGATAAATGACTCTCCCTTGCTATAAAGGTCAGACTAATGTTCCCACTGGTTTTTTTTAATATTTCTCTAGTAGCTTTCTTTCCACTTATGTTCTTTGTGTGTCGTGGGGAGCTTAAGTCATCTGTCCTGCGACAAGTGTGTTGCATCGGCCAATTTGAGCTCGTGTCGCTGAACAATCACTCTAATGTCACCTATCCACCTGCCTTGCAGCCGCCACCTTGCCCTGTAGCCAGATCTACCAGCATTGTAAGCCATCGGTCGAATTTGATGAGGGTTCATTCTCATGAGATGACCAAACCAACTTATTTTCTGTCTGCAAATGTATTCCACACAAAATTTAGTGCTGACCATACTACGAATGTCGTCGTTCCACATTCTGTCTCTCCAGGTAACACTGATGACCTTCCTCAAACGCTTCATTTCACACGTCGAAATTCGGCTCTCACGCAACCTGGACAGAATCCATGTTTGGCACTGGTAGCATAGAGTCGCATAAATATACTCTACACCCGCGAAACATGGTCCATTACAGCAGACCTCCAGAGAAGAATCCAGACCATGGAGACGAGATGTTTTAGAAGACCCCTAAATACCTACAAAGACCATATCACAAATGATGAAGTCCGACGTAGAATCAAGAATGCAAGTGGAAAGTACGACGACCTCACAACAATCAAAAGACGAAAGCTGACTTGGTATGGCCACGTCTCGAGGTCGATGGACCGTGCAGATATGATACTACAGGACACAGTGCGAGGCAAGCAAGGACGTCTGGGAGAAGGATAGCAGGATAACATCCATGAATGGACTAACCTACGACCTAAGAGGGCACAAAAAGCAACCGCAGACTGAGAGGGATGACGCAGGATTGTGGAGGTGTCAGCAGGGGTGCCCCAACGATCAAGAACTGAACTGACATCCCACATAATTACTTAGGCCACGTACCAAAATTACTGCTGTTTTGTCCCCTTTAAAACACGACCATTTTCGCTGTCGTCCGGTTCACAGTCCGAGTCCGAGTCCACATGTAATCCACAAGATATTAAGTCATTTCTCTGCTCCTGAACTCATAATTTATTCTTCCTTCGTTCTCAAACTCCCGCTACCAAGCCCTCCTTTTTTTGCGTTCGTTCTCAATCTCCCGCTAAAAAGCCCTGACAGGGCTTTGGAAGTAGTCCAGAGAACGGGATGTGTTGTGTCGTAGCTTGGCTGCGATATTTTCACCTTTTGGTCCAACACATCTGACTTCAGCAGGCATTTTTAGAGAGACTAAGTTCAGGTAGAAGACTCTACACTCCCAGGAGTAGAAGAGGAGAGACAAAGTAAGGTAGAACTCTACACTCCCAGGGGTAGAAGAGGAAAGACTAAGTGAGCAAGGTAGAAGACTCTACACTCCCAGGGGTAGAAGAGAAGAGACTAAGTGAGTAAGGTAGAAGACTCTACACTCCCAGGGGTAGAAAAGAAGCCCTAAGAAGAAAACATTTTTACTCAGCCTACCCTATTCTGGAATGTTGCCTGCGGAGGACACCTCCATCACCCGCACCCATTTAAGTATGTCCCTACCCACCTCCATCACCCATTTAAGTACGTCCCTACCCACCTCCATCACCCACACCCATTTAAGTACGTCCCTACCCACCTCCATCACCCACACCCATTTAAGTATGTCCCTACCCACCTCCATCACCCACACCCATTTAAGTACGTCCCTACCCACCTCCATCACCCACACCCATTTAAGTACGTCCCTACCCACCTCCATCACCCACACCCATTTAAGTACGTCCCTACCCACCTCCATCACCCACACCCATTTAAGTACGTCCCTACCCACCTCCATCACCCACACCCATTTAAGTACGTCCCTACCCACCTCCATCACCCACACCCATTTAAGTACATCCCTAATCATGAAAACATATTTTATCATATTCATGTTGTGTTTTACCTGATGCTTTACTGTAAGCGTCACATGTCACCACTCATGCCAACATAAATATTTATATACATAAAGACAAATATTTCAGAACAAAGGAAAGATATTTAAATATAACCAGTTTGAGTATACTTGAACGTCTACCAGATTGTAAGACATGTACGGTATCAAAAATAATCATAACACACCCATCGTTAATTAGGTGCCCATCGCAAGCGTAGATGGTGACAGCATCAGAGTTGTGATCTCGTACCGATGTAGTCGATAGGTACGGCAGTCACTGCCTGAAGCCATGAACGGAAACAGTGGGGGATCGATTCGTATACATTTCAGGGGAGATAAGATCAGACTGGCTGCATTCTGAGTTACCTAAGATTAGACTGGCTCTATTCTGAGTTACCTAAGATTAGACTGGCTCTATTCTGAGTTACCTAAGATTAGACTGGCTGCATTCTAAGTTACCTAAGATCAGACTGGCTCTATTCTGAGTTACCTCCAGCCATCTTGTCTGGTCCAAGGTAGATGTTGTTGAATGCCTACAATGTGTAAGTTTACTCCTTTGTGTCCCCTGAAAAGGACATTAAGTGGCAGTAGCTTTCTTCACATCTAGAGCATGCTGATGAAGGTGGACCGAGGTCTTCCAGGCAGTTGTGCTATGCTTGGCTTCTTCTGCATACCGCTCACTACTGCGGGAATCAGGGGAGAAAGACTAACGTCTGGTCAGGCAAAATACACTGATCAGACATGTTAGTCAGGGTCAGGCAAAACATACTGGCCAAGACTCTCACTACACCTACCTAGTATTCCTCCCTGGAAATTATTTGCTTTCATGCAGCCTGGCTAACAGGATGAGGGATTGATGTGATCCCCGTAGTAGTGAGTAACACGCAGATGAAGCCAAGCATAGCACAACTGCCTGGAGGATCCCGGTCCCGGTTCACCTTCATCAGCACGCTCGGGGTGTGAGGAACACTGCTGCAACCCGCCACTTAACGTCCTTTTCAGGGCGCACAAAAGAGTAAACCTATTCATTGTGGGCATTCGCAAACAACTACAGGGATCATGTCGATCCTTCACCCCGTTAGGCAGGCTGCTATGAAAACAGCTTGTTTATGAGAGGGCTACAAGAAAGCCAGGCTGAGGGTCTTGATGAGTATATTTTGCCTGACCAGACGTTAGTCTTCCTTCCACTGGTCCAAGGTAGCTTGGGACCAGAGAGTGAGGTTGATGAGCAGCGCAGCCTCTTTCTCACTATAATCTAAATATAGCACAAGTGACATCATCAAGAAAAGTTAACCATGTGATGATGGAGCCATTATTGCTTGCGATGGGAAACTAACGTATGGCTGTTAAGTCCAATCCTGGCACTGCAGACTCTTCCGCACCTGGGTTACACATGTGAGGAGTCGGCTGTGCGTTCTGTTCTTTTGGGCGACACATTTTCTCTGAGCCTCGACGATGAAGTTTCACTCTGTGATCTGAGCACCTTGTGTGTCAGGTGGAATGGTCCTGTGCAAGCATTTCCCAGTAGGTGACATCAATGTGACATATCACTACGGCTAGAGTGAGAGGTCAGGTTGTTGCTGAGTAGAGTGGCACATATGCAACAACACCACCACCCCCCTCCCTCTCTTTCTCTTCTCCCCCCCAGTACGAGAATGGAGATGGAGCAGTGACTCCAGCTCTGAGACGGCTAAGACATCTTAAGCAGGGGCAGTTCTTCGCCATTCGTTCTCAAACTCCCGCTACCAAGCCCTGAAAAGGTCTTATCAAGTAGCAGGATGTTGTCCGGAGAACGGAATGTGTTGTAGTTTACAGCTTGACTACGATATTTGCACCTTTCTGTCTGACACATCTGACTTCAGCAGGCTTTTTCTGGGAACTGGGTTAGCATTCCCTCTTTGATCCTTTCTCCTTAGCCAGTCTGCTCTGCTGCAGCCTGTTATCCAGGATCACCGCGTGGAGGTGTAGAAGGGTCTTGGCAGTTCTGGTTCGTTGGCCCTGACGCTAGCAGTCAGCTTTGGGTCACTAACCTCTGCAGCTCATGCACTGCTAAGCATCTACGGGTGTGACGTACAGAAATGTATGAATGTACACTGAAGGAACTGTGAAACAAATTGTACAACTTACAGATAACTTGTACAAGTTGACATATATGACATTATATCATGATTTGTCTTTCAAACCACGTCAGTGGGCGGGTGTCTATTATTTGCTGTTTTTGTGTGTCTTGTCTTTGATGATTACTTTTATCTGAGAATCTGCTGTTTATTGTTTTCTGTTTTTGTGTGTCTTGTCTTTGATGATTACTTTCTAGGGGTAGCCTGATCATTCTAACTGATGCCTTCCTCAGCATTCACGGCCCAATAGATGGTTCAGTAGTACAGTAACAATCCATGTACGCCTAGCAATGATGTGTTTGAAATATTTGATAAATCCTTCTAAGTAGAATGCAGTCCAACACTTGAGGTTTGAGGACCTTGTAATCATCAGACATGGTTTGAGGGAGAAAGAATATGATAGAAGCAGATGATTACGGGATAAGATGATACAAAACAATAAGAATATCTCCATAGCAGATGCTGTGTTGAAAATAAGTGTTAGATACTTCATTTTGCCAAATCTCTAGTTTTGGGGACTTGTCTCACTGTCTGAAATGGTAGTCAGGCCAAGACTCTAGTTTTGGGGACTTGTCTCGCTGTCTGAAATGGTAGTCAGGCCAAGACTCTAGTTTTGGGGACTTGTCTCACTGTCTGAAATGTGAGTCAGGCCAAGACTCTAGTTTTGGGGACTTGTCTCACTGTCTGAAATGTGAGTCGGGCAAGACTTTAGTTTTGGGACTTGTCTCACTGTATGAAATGTGATTAGGGCTCTCATTTTACCGCTGGGTAGATTTTAAACATTCCATGATCAGGGAGCCAAACCTGGCCAATTTGTTGTGAGAGGCAAACGCTCTTACCACTTGAACGCTGAAAAGAACCGACACATGACATATACAGGCTCCCCGGGTGGATTACAGGGCACTTTGTTGTGGAACAAACAACAGAAGCACTACACCTACATGGTAGTCACTGAAGAGAGTAGAGCATGTGTCTAGCAACATCATTGTGTAAAATAAACTGATCCAGAAATAGAAACTGTATGAATCATAGATGCAGTGTTTTCATGCATGCTACCTTAAAGGAGTCACCTACAGAGCTGGACATATGCTCCATTAGGGGCCATCCATAACAGATGTCTACAGAATATTGACATTTTTTAACTTCCCTTCGTCCACATTTGATTGGCGCGCACCCCCCCCATCCCCCCCCCCCCCACCCCCACTTGGATGTCCGCGCCACATGGCCTTGGTTAAACATGCCAGCTTGCATGTTATTACCACTAACCTGTACTTTAAACTTTAGTCGTGTACAATACCGGATCATGTGTACACAGATAACTATTTTATTATGTGAAACACGAGAAACAAGGAGGTCGCTATACCCGAGAGGTAAGCCAATCGCATTTCAAGACTGAACGAACAAAAGTGAGAAATGGGGGGTTTTCAATCCCGCAGGTTTGGCTGGATTCGAACATATGCACGTTTGGGATGTCAGCCTTGACGCTAACCAGTTTGCACATCGTCACCACCTAGGCTGGATCCAAACATGTGCACGTTTGAGATGTAAGCCGTGTCACTAACCAGTTCGCAGAGACAACACGTAGGCTGGGTACAAACATATTCATCTTTGGGATGTGAGCCTGCCGAATACGGATGTGTCGGACCGAAAGGTGCAAATGTCGCAGTCAAGCTATATAACTAGAAACACAACACATTTCGTTCTCTGGACTACATCCTGCTACTTGCAAAGCTCTGTTCAGGGTTGGTAGTGGGAGCTTGAGAACGAAGATGAAGAATAAAACGGATGTAAGCCATGTCACTAACCAGTTCGTTGTGCAGCATCACCATCTCTCGGAAAATTTAAAGACTGCAGTGGTCCATATCCTTCACTCCCCCTAGTTCCCTCTGGTGTTGAGATCCTATCTAAACTACAAGAACTTGCCAATGTTTGTAATAATTTGCTAAGAACTGTATTTGTAATGTCTAGCTTTTCATATTTTGTATATAAAATATGTCCAACATTTGAATTGCTTTGTACAAAATTATGACTTTCCCGCCAACTTGTGCCGTGCCGTTAAATGTCATGTGAAGCTGAAGTCACCTTTGCTGTGCTAAGTGTGTTGGGTTGGTTGTTGTAAGCCCATGATGTTCTGTTTGTTATCTATCGGTATGCCACGTGGTCTTCATCATACTTTGTAGCTCAGGCGTTGACAAATATGTTTATGATCTGAGGCCTGGTATGACTTTCTTTGTTCTTTATCTCTCGCTACTAAGCCCTGAAAAGGGCTTTGCAAGTAGGATGTAGTCCAGAGAACGAAATGCATTGTGTCGTAGTTTACAGCTTTTTTTTTTAAATTTGCGTTCGCTTTATTTCTCTAATTCCCAAGGCGGTGTGCGTTGCACTGTGGTTTTTATTTTGCTCCTGTCTGCCCAGTGCATCCGACTTCAGCACGCATTTTATGTCAGGGTCTGCTTCCCTGAGGTAACGGCCGGTGCTGTGATTGGAGAGCGAACCCAACACCTTTGACCCTGATGCAAGCGATCAGCCACGACAACTTAGGTTCGCTGGCACAAGAGAAGTGCATTAACCGTAGGGGAGGAAGACTAACATCTGGTTAGGCAAAACATACCGATCGGACATGTTAGTCAGGCTCAAACAAAATACGCTGACCAAGACCTCACTACGACTTCCTCCGTAGCCTTTCCTGGAAACAGGCTGTTTTCATGGCAGCCTGGCTGAGGTGAGATATCGACGTAATCCCCATAGTAGTGAACGACACGCAGATGAAGCCAAGCATAGATGAAGATAACCATATGGGTGCACCTTCATCAGCACGCTCGGGATGTGAGAAAAGCTACAACAACCTGTCACTAAACATCCTACTCATCATGGGCATTCTTCTTCTTCTTCTTCTTTTTCTTCTTCGTCGTCGTTCGTTTTCAATCTCCCACTACCAAACACTGAAAGGGCTTAAGTAACAGAATGTAGTCCAGAGAACGGAATGCATTGTGTCGTAGTTTACAGCTTGGCTGCGATATTTGCACCTTTCAGACCAACACATCCGACTTCAGCAAGCATTTTTTGAGTACCGGGTTAGCATTCCCTCTTCGATCCCTTCTCCTTAGCCAGTCTGCCCTGCTGCAGCCTGTTATCCAGGATCACCGCGTGGAGGTGTAGAAGGGTCTTGGCAGCTCTGGTTCGCTGGCCCTGACGCTAGCAGTCAGCTATGGGTCACTGACCACTGCAGCTCATGCGCTGCTCAGCATCTTGATCCCTTCATGGGCATTCAACAACAACTGAAACAGTATGTTATCGAGGCTGAAAGTGAATAACTATAAATAGACCAATTCAACCAAACGAAGAAGGCATCCATAAACATCGGTCCTCTAATACAAATAAGATTTATTAACAAACAATCACCGATTAATCACTCGGACAAACAATCGTAGTATAAATGGTGTTAATTAATTTATTGCACAAATGGTTTTTAGAATGTAAAAAACAAAACAAAACAAGTAAGCAAAATCTGAACAAATAAAAGAGTTGTAACTCGTAAGAAATCCGTACCTAAAAATTGTGTTTCTTCCTGTCTTGAAATTGTTTTTTGTGGCAGCCATTGCAGCTGGTCTGGCAGGACATGTTTATCAAAATACAAAATAAAATTATTGTTTTAATTATCGTTACAATCGTTGTGGGTGTTTGCGTCAGGTAAAACTTTGCCAGAGTCAGGGTCAAGTGAAACATATTGACCGAGACTCACTGTGAACAACAACCATGTTGCAGCACCGAGGACTTCGTCCACCTCAGAAGCAGATCGTCCTCTGACACACGCAGCAGCCACAACATCACCTGTAGAATGGGCTTAGTGACTACATCCATGCACTCCCTCCGCAGAGACTGGTCCCAGCAAGGGCCCTCCCTGGAGACCAGGTTTCGTATTTACTTCTCCTGCATTGTCCCCATCCTCCTGTACGGCTCCGAGTCCTGGACACTTCTACAACAGGACCGGCAGCCTCTGAAGACCTTCCACCTGCACAACCAGAGGTGCATCCTCGGGATCATCTGGCATGACACGATTTCCAACAGTGAAGTAGTCCGACGTACTCAACTTGCAGGCATTGTCTCAACGATTGATCGCCGTCGTCTCTTCCTCTTCGGTCACGTTGCTCGCCTTTCCAGGGAAGACTCAGCCCACGAGATGCTCCAGCAGGCTGTGAGGGCGAGTTACAGGAAGAAGCAGTGCTCATCCTGGAGACGTCCTCGAGGCCGCCCTCGCAACAACTGGCTAAAACAGATCGCCACCTCCCCAACAAAGCTGCAGGCCACCTGCGACGTGGTCATTCGACGCGACGGGCCCTGGTCACCTAAGTGTACTATTATTATTATTATTTGTCAGAGTCAGGTGAACAAAATTTGACCGAGACTTTGCGTGACGTCAGGCTGTTGTTGAATGTTCCAGATGAGTGGATTTATTCTTTCGTGCGCCGTGAAAAAGGCGTTAAGTGGCAGGCTTCATTGGATTTCCTCACATCCTTAGTATGCTGATGAAGGTGTACATTGGTCCTCCAGAAAGTTGTACTATACTTTGCTTCATCTGCGTAATGTTCACTGCTCACGTCGATCCCCTACCTCGTTAGCCAGACTGCAATGAAAGTCTGTTTTCAGGGAGACTTGCGTGGAAGTGAGGTTGGGGTCTTGATCAGTATGTCTTACCTGACCCTGACTAACATGTCTGATCAGTATGTCTTACCTGACCCTGACTAACATAGTCTGATCAGTATGTCTTACCTGACCCTGACTAACATAGTCTGATCAGTATGTTTCACCTGACCCTGACTAACATAGCCTGATCAGTATGTTTTCCCTGACCCTGACTAACATAGTCTGATCAGTATGTTTTACTTGACCCTGACTAACATAGTCTGATCAGTATGTTTTATCTAGCCCTGACTAAAATAGTCTGACCAGTATGTTTTACCTAGCCCTGACTAACATTGTCTGATCAGTACGTCTTGTCAATTGCCAAAAACAGATGTGTCAGACCGAAGGTGCAAATATCACAGTCAAGCTGTAAACTAGCTGCACAACGTATTCCATTCTCTGGACTACATCCTGCTCAGGGCTTAGTAGCGGAAGATTGAGAACGAACGCAGAAGAAGATGTCCTCCCAGACAAAATGTCAGTCTCCTTTCCCCATCAGGAGAAACATACTGATCAAGACCCCACCTCATGTCAGGGCCAGGAGAAACATACTGATCAAGACCCCACCTCATGTCAGGGCCAGCAGACACATACTGATCAAGACCCCACCTCATGTCAGGGCCAGGAGAAACATACTGATCAAGACCCCACCTCATGTCAGGGCCAGCAGACACATACTGATCAAGACCCCACCTCATGTCAGGGCCAGCAGACACATACTGATCAAGACCCCACCTCATGTCAGGGCCAGGAGAAACATACTAGCTGAAACACCAGCTCACTTCCACATCATGCTCCTGGAAACAGGCTGTATTACAGCAACCTCCACCAAGGTGGGGATCAGCACAGTGAACCCTTAGTGATTTGATTCACTACAGCCAGGAGGCTCAAATCCACCTTCCTCAGTACACCCTGGAAATAACAGGATCTGCTACATGAAAAGTCAATCCTAAATAAAGCCCTTAACATGAGTAGCTTTGGACAAGAAACATCCAATTACCTATTGCTAGGGTCTATGATTAGGATTTATATGACTGAGGTATAAAAGCTGCTTGCCCTAGTAGTCACTGCAGTGTGCAGGATATAGTGTTATTTAAAAACTTTTAACCTTCCCTAGGGTTCAAATCCAGGATTCTATATTAACATCCTGGTAAACCGCTAGCTTTGCCACACCTCTAAAGAGCGAAGCATGTTAGTTTTCGAACCAAAAAACTAAATATTCGGAAAAAACAAATATTTATATTTAAAATAAATGGGTTGCTGGATCCCGGGACCCCTAATGGGGGATGAAATAATAAAACCACCGCACCCTGCATGCATGTCGTAAAATAATATTTAAAGAGAGTTGTGCATTGGACTAGCAGCCTCTTCATGTAAAACAAATTGTTATAGATACCACAAGTGCAAGAGCTACAAAGTGATTTGTCACATACTTCCTGTAAAGAGCCACCTCTGCTAAATAATCAGGAAAGATGGCACCATCACCGGCCGCCGGTCTACATTGCTCTTCTGTTTTAGTTCATTTTGGATGCCGCCAGACTATGGATTTGCCTGGAATTCCCACTAGTCAACGACTTATTCTTGTGTTCATGGAAACGTGTTGTTGTTTTCCATTTGGACTGGTTAATTCGTTTGTTTTTTTGTGATTTCTTCTGTCCGATTATCCTGAAATGGACATCGGTTATATGGATTAGCACTACGCTTAAACTTGTGTCGTATTTCACGGTCTAGTTCACATGGCTGAACTTCACGAGATTGGTGCCCTTCACCCCAGCTGCAAACATCAGTTTTGGTGTTAAATTTAGACACGACTATAATGGACTGAACACAGCCGGGGCGAGATGCCCAACTCACTCACACGCTGAGTGATGTCCCTACAACCTCTTGCGGTTATGGGAATGGCACAACACGTTAGAAGTCATCCACTTCCTTGCGGGATACCTGTTTACGGAAAAGGCTTTGGGAGTAAACCCTGAGGAAAAATCTGCACCCTGTGCTATCTCCAGTCACCTCGATAAAATCTTGCTACTGGTAGCTCAGGACCAGAGAGGTTAACGAAAGACGCAGTTTCTTCCTCACTTTAATCCAAATCACAGCGCAAGTCACCTATTTCAGTGGACACAGCGGAAAAAAAGACTGTCTACACGGCTGAACAAAGAGAGTGGTCTCTATCACATGTGATGGACGAACATCATCAGGAAGATGATGGGGGAAAATGACATCGAAAGACATGACAACATTTGAACACACATCTTTTTATTTTTCTGTTTGACTGATCTCGATTACACAGACGACATCCTCATACGAGGTCAAGATTGCACTTAAAACACTCGGCTATACACCTAGACCTGCACATTTCCTGGTCTAGGATGCCGGCTGTACACCTAGACCTGCACATTTCCTGGCCTAGGATGCCGGCTGTACACCTAGACCTGCACATTTCCTGGCCTAGGCTGCCGGCTGTACACCTAGACCTGCACATTTCCTGGCCTAGGCTGTACACCTAGACCTGCACATTTCCTGGCCTAGGCTGTACACCTAGACCTGCACATTTCCTGGCCTAGGCTGTACACCTAGACCTGCACATTTCCTGGCCTAGGCTGTACACCTAGACCTGCACATTTCCTGGCCTAGGCTGTACACCTAGACCTGCACATTTCCTGGCCTAGGCTGCCGGCTGTACGCCTAGACCTGCACATTTCCTGGCCTAGGCTGCCGGCCTAGACCTGCACATTTCCTGGCCTAGGCTGATCATCATCTTCTGTCCACTTGTGTTGTTAGATGAAGTGGGGAGGTGCAGTTTCTGTTGTGTGCCAGCTTTGTCGCAGATGTTGTTGGTCATTCCGTGTCTCACTGAATCCATCTATCCATCTTTTACGTGGTCTGGCTCTTGTTCTGCAACCCTGATGTCTGGTATTCTAGATATGAGCAGCTGGTAGCTTTGGTTGCATTCTTGTCAGGTGATGTCCGAACCATTTTATTCTCTGCCTTCCCATGTATTTCATGCACAGTGTTGCTCTCACCGTCTGTCTGATTACTTCGTTTCATACTCTGTCCAGCCTTGTGACCCCGACATCCTTGTAACCCCGACAGCTTCTCTCAAACACCTCATTTCACATTCCTTGATTTTTCTTTCTTGTGCCTTGGTGTGAGTCCATGTCTGACACTGGTAGCAGAGAGTTGGTATAAAAATATTATTTATCATCTGTCTCTTTGTCTTCATTGGAATGTGTCTGTGTCTTAGTAACAGTGAGAGCTGATAGGAAACCACATTAGCTTTCTGTGTTCTTGATTCCACATCTCTATCTAGCCTTCCATCTTGTCTAAACACCCTGCCCAAGTATTTGAATTCACTGACTTGTTTAAGCTTTGTACTTTTTATCTGTATATTTAGTGTGTTCTCTATTCTGCTGATTTTCATTGGCTCAGTCTTTGCGGTACTAATCCTCATATTATATCTATCGCAGGCATTGTCAAGGACATTCAGATGTTCTTGGAGGTTTTGTTCATCGGAATGAAAGAGACTGATCAGCTGCAAAAAAAGAGCTCGTTCATTGTAGTGGTTTCTGGTTTTACATCAGTTGTTATTTGATCCATGGATACAATGAACAGAAGTGGTGATAGTACACACCCCTGTCTTAACTGCAAACCACTTAGCGAGTCCGCTTGTTGTTCTCACAGTACTAGGTAGATCACTGGACTTGAAACACGCGAGGGGGTGGACAATAAAAACTTACAATTGTGATAGAATGTCAAAACACTGTACCATTGTCATGTAGGTGGCGTTACTGTGCAGACAAACCGTATGATGTCACAGTTGCTGTTCAAAGATGGCCACCATCATAGTGACATGTACCAGGGACGAGAGGAGCAACATTATGTTGTTTGTTATTTGAGAAGAGAACGGGTAGAACCTATTACAATTTATCGGTGAATGAAAGTTCAGTACGGTGATCGATGTCTGTAAATCCAGCAAGTGTACGAGTGGAGTAGGGAGTTCTGAAATGGCGTGAGTTCTGTGATAGTCTGTTCTCGACCGGGTCAGGCATACCGAGCAGTGACTTTTTCTTTTGTCCTACTGCTCTTTCCATGAGGCATCGCAAAGAGGCGAGATGTCCTGCTGCCCTTGCCATGAGGCGTCACAGAGAGGTGAGATGTCCTGCCCTTGCCATGAGGCATCGCAGAGAGGCGAGATGTCCTACTGCCCTTGCCATGAGGCGTCACAGAGAGGCGAGATGTCCTACTGCCCTTGCCATGAGGCATCGCAGAGAGGCGAGATGTCCTACTGCCCTTGCCATGAGGCGTCACAGAGAGGCGAGATGTCCTGCCCTTGCCATGAGGCATCGCAAAGAGGCGAGATGTCCTGCTGCCCTTGCCATGAGGCGTCACAGAGAGGCGAGATGTCCTGCCCTTGCCATGAGGCATCGCAGAGAGGCGAGATGTCCTACTGCCCTTGCCATGAGGCGTCACAGAGAGGCGAGATGTCCTACTGCCCTTGCCATGAGGCATCGCAGAGAGGTGAGATGTCCTACTGCCCTTGCCATGAGGTGAGATGTACTACTGTTCTTGCCATGAGGCGTCACACAGATGTGAGATATCCTACTGTTCTTGCCATGAGGCGTCACACAGAGGTGAGATATCCTACTGTTTTTGCCATGAGGCATCGCAGAGAGGCATGATGCATAGATTTCTTGTTATCGCCAAGTTGGAGGCTTGTGATGTTGTTAGGTGTAACTTCCTGGGAGTGTCAGAGACGCCCTCGATACACCAACGTCGTGGTCTACCTCTTGCTCATGGACTGGAGAGCTGCATATGATATACTCTTGATTCAGCCCGGTCACCATTCTGACTAAATGACCAAACTTGATTTTGTGGGCGTCAATGTAGGCACTAACTGGGTTTGTCCCCACTGTCTGCCTCAGAGTAGTGTTGCGGATTCTGTCACAGATTGTCGTTCCGGCAGCACATCTCACAGCTCTGTATCCTAACTCTTATGTGTTTCTAGTAAGGACCAAGACTGACATTGGTAACACAATTTAGGAATAAATAGTGTATTTATCAGCAGCTTCCTCTTTGTTCAAAGAAGCACTCTAGGGCGTTTCAAAATCAGTGCAATTTGATAGAACACTGTTCGCCTTCTGAATTCTATGTGCGATGTCTCTGTCCACTCTGCCGTCATCAGTAAACACATTACCTAGGTATTTGAACTCTCGTACTTGCTTGATTCCAATGCCACTGATGTGGAAACTTCTCTGCAACTGTTCCCGTGAAATCAACATAGTGTTGACCTTCATGTTATATTCGTTACAAGCACAATGGAGATAGGTCAGGTGGTCTTGTAGGTCTTCTCCATTTTGGTAGTGCTCCATAATTTTTGTTTTGCGTCCGCCTTATTTCTCTATTTCCCAAGATTTTTATTTTGCACCTGTTGGCCCAGTGCATCCGACTTCGCCATACATTTTATGTAAGGGTCTGCTTCCTCCTACATTTTCTAAGGGTTTGCTTCCCCGAGGTAACGGCCGGTGATTGGGGAGTGAATCCAACACCATTGGGTTGTGAGCCGTCCCACTTAACCACTAGCCCACGTCGTCCCCTAACTACATAGTAAAGTGCAGCAGAATACGCATCGTGATGAAAAATCACAGTGAATGAAACAGCCGCACTTCTGGCGCACCAATATCCATGTTCCGCACACCACATTATCCGAGATGTTCCAGAGTTCTACAAAATGTTTGCAGGATGGATGCCATGGCAGTCCCCTCAAGAATTTAAACAACGTAGTGCACGAGTCGTTACACACCACCAAAATCCTTTTTTGTTTCCTAGAGAAATCCATGCACTTTGCAGATGTTTGGAGACTTGTATTGACTGTGAGACTTGTATTGACTGTGAGACTTGTATTGACTGTGCTTTGAAATGCTCAAGTTGTCTGGCAGAATTTTGTTAAACTTTAACATTGCAAAATTTTGAAACCATACGCGTGTCCAGCAGAGAGAGACATCTGAGAGGACGCAGCAAGAGTATGTACAACCAGCGAGCTACAGGAACCATCGGTATCTACACTCTTTTACAGACAGGAACAGAACACCTAGGGGTGTGCAAAGTGTCCGGATGCCTTAGGGTTGTCAGTTACCACCCGCTCTTGTTCCCTGTACCATAAAAGATCGTTTATGCAGAAATGTTCAGACTCGTGATGAGTTTGTCCTCGTGAAGAAGGTCTCGGACATTAGAGCGAGTTGTTTAATTAGCTTATCTTTCAAATTCACTAAGCTATCAAAACACGACTAACCCAAGTGTTCCAAAGCCTTCTATCCTAAAAAGGGTTTGAGTGAAATAATTATAAATTTAAAAACGGAAAACTATATTTTGGGAAATTGATGATTGATTTCCCAGTTCGAATCACAACTACAAAAAGTCTGTGTCCAAGCATTTGTAGCAGTGGTTTCAGTAGTTGTTTAACATGATGAGGTTGCACATTTCTTGGAAATGGTAATGTGTAATTCTCTCTTATCTCTCTTGTATCCTTAGCGGACGAACCAGACAGGATGTGGCCTTGAGAGATTTGTGACCGATTTTCACCAGAATTATGATCAAATATGAAAACGTGTGAATAAGTTTGCGTGGAAAATATCAAATTACTAAAGAGTTCTGTCAAATGTGTCGAAACTTGGTTCGTGTCAACATTGAAAATTAAAATTTAAAAAACATGCAGTGGATATTGTAGCGTGATTATAACGTATACAGTTGACAAACACATACATGTGACAGACTCATAACACATACAGGTGACAGACTCAAGCAGAGGAAGGAACCAAAATGATCTCTACTTCTTATGCTGAACATAGGATGTGTTGGACCGATAGGTGCAAATATCACAGTCAAGCTGTAAACTAGCAGCACAACGCATTCCGTTCGCTAGACTACATCCTGCTACTTGCAAAGCCCTGTTCAGGGCTTGGTAGTGGGAGATTGAGTACGAACCCAGAAGAAGAAGAAGATCTCTACTTCCATTTTAGTCAGGAGACCTCAACCTTAACCAACCATAGGGCACCATCAACAGCTTTAGGGCCACATTTCTGTTGTTACCAGAAATTTCCATTTTTATTTATATCATTGTCCATGACCTGCATCCATAAAGCAATATTGGTTCTACATAAAACTGCAAGGTTCTTTCAGTCCCAGGGACTCAATAGTTTGCACGTTTATTTTGTTTAAATATTTTATGGGAGCCGGCTTGGTCAAAGTATGGGCATGGAGGTCTACTGCTGAACATACCGGAAGGCAAAATTCAGAGGAAATGGAGGAGAGGCCGACCAAGAAACAACTACATCACACAGGCGAGCAAGAACATTGGAGTGTGGACTTACACTGAGCTGAAGAGGTCTGCGGAGAAGAACGAATAGTGGAGTGATATGATCAGATGACTTCAACACCAGTCTCTGGACTGACTAACAGTGACGTGACATGATCAGATGACTTCAACACCAGTCTCTGGACTGACTAACAGTGACGTGACATGATCAGATGACTTCAACACCAGTCTCTGGACTGACTAACAGTGACGTGACATGATCAGATGACTTCAACACCAGTCTCTGGACTGACTAACAGTGACGTGACATGATCAGATGACTTCAACACCAGTCTCTGGACTGACTAACAGTGACGTGACATGATCAGATGACTTCAACACCAGTCTCTGGACTGACTAACAGAGGACAGTGGCGTGACATGATCAGACGACTTCAACACCAGTCTCTGGACTGACTAACAGTGACGTGATATGATCAGAAGACTTCAACACCAGTCTCTGGACTGACTAACAGTGACGTGATATGATCAGATGACTTCAACACCAGTCTCTGGACTGACTAACAGTGACGTGATATGATCAGAAGACTTCAACACCAGTCTCTGGACTGACTAACAGTGACGTGATATGATCAGATGACTTCAACACCAGTCTCTGGACTGACTAACAGTGACGTGATATGATCAGATGACTTCAACACCAGTCTCTGGACTGACTAACAGTGACGTGATATGATCAGAAGACTTCAACACCAGTCTCTGGACTGACTAACAGTGACGTGACATGATCAGATGACTTCAACACCAGTCTCTGGACTGACTAACAGAGGACAGTGGCGTGACATGATCAGATGACTTCAACACCAGTCTCTGGACTGACTAACAGTGACGTGATATGATCAGAAGACTTCAACACCAGTCTCTGGACTGACTAACAGTGACGTGACATGATCAGAAGACTTCAACACCAGTCTCTGGACTGACTAACAGTGACGTGACATGATCAGATGACTTCAACACCAGTCTCTGGACTGACTAACAGTGACGTGACATGATCAGATGACTTCAACACCAGTCTCTGGACTGACTAACAGAGGACAGTGGCGTGACATGATCAGATGACTTCAACACCAGTCTCTGGACTGACTAACAGTGACGTGACATGATCAGATGACTTCAACACCAGTCTCTGAACTGACTAACAGAGGACAGTGGCGTGACATGATCAGATGACTTCAACACCAGTCTCTGGACTGACTAACAGAGGACAGTGGCGTGACATGATCAGATGACTTCAACACCAGTCTCTGGACTGACTAACAGTGACGTGATATGATCAGAAGACTTCAACACCAGTCTCTGGACTGACTAACAGTGACGTGACATGATCAGATGACTTCAACACCAGTCTCTGGACTGACTAACAGTGACGTGACATGATCAGATGACTTCAACACCAGTCTCTGGACTGACTAACAGTGACGTGACATGATCAGATGACTTCAACACCAGTCTCTGGACTGACTAACAGTGACGTGACATGATCAGATGACTTCAACACCAGTCTCTGGACTGACTAACAGTGACGTGACATGATCAGATGACTTCAACACCAGTCTCTGGACTGACTAACAGTGACGTGACATGATCAGATGACTTCAACACCAGTCTCTGGACTGACTAACAGAGGACAGTGGCGTGACATGATCAGACGACTTCAACACCAGTCTCTGGACTGACTAACAGTGACGTGATATGATCAGAAGACTTCAACACCAGTCTCTGGACTGACTAACAGTGACGTGATATGATCAGATGACTTCAACACCAGTCTCTGGACTGACTAACAGTGACGTGATATGATCAGAAGACTTCAACACCAGTCTCTGGACTGACTAACAGTGACGTGATATGATCAGATGACTTCAACACCAGTCTCTGGACTGACTAACAGTGACGTGATATGATCAGATGACTTCAACACCAGTCTCTGGACTGACTAACAGTGACGTGATATGATCAGAAGACTTCAACACCAGTCTCTGGACTGACTAACAGTGACGTGACATGATCAGATGACTTCAACACCAGTCTCTGGACTGACTAACAGAGGACAGTGGCGTGACATGATCAGATGACTTCAACACCAGTCTCTGGACTGACTAACAGTGACGTGATATGATCAGAAGACTTCAACACCAGTCTCTGGACTGACTAACAGTGACGTGACATGATCAGAAGACTTCAACACCAGTCTCTGGACTGACTAACAGTGACGTGACATGATCAGATGACTTCAACACCAGTCTCTGGACTGACTAACAGTGACGTGACATGATCAGATGACTTCAACACCAGTCTCTGGACTGACTAACAGAGGACAGTGGCGTGACATGATCAGATGACTTCAACACCAGTCTCTGGACTGACTAACAGTGACGTGACATGATCAGATGACTTCAACACCAGTCTCTGGACTGACTAACAGAGGACAGTGGCGTGACATGATCAGATGACTTCAACACCAGTCTCTGGACTGACTAACAGAGGACAGTGGCGTGACATGATCAGATGACTTCAACACCAGTCTCTGGACTGACTAACAGTGACGTGATATGATCAGAAGACTTCAACACCAGTCTCTGGACTGACTAACAGTGACGTGACATGATCAGATGACTTCAACACCAGTCTCTGGACTGACTAACAGTGACGTGACATGATCAGATGACTTCAACACCAGTCTCTGGACTGACTAACAGTGACGTGACATGATCAGATGACTTCAACACCAGTCTCTGGACTGACTAACAGTGACGTGACATGATCAGATGACTTCAACACCAGTCTCTGGACTGACTAACAGAGGACAGTGGCGTGACATGATCAGATGACTTCAACACCAGTCTCTGGACTGACTAACAGTGACGTGATATGATCAGAAGACTTCAACACCAGTCTCTGGACTGACTAACAGTGACGTGACATGATCAGAAGACTTCAACACCAGTCTCTGGACTGACTAACAGTGACGTGACATGATCAGATGACTTCAACACCAGTCTCTGGACTGACTAACAGTGACGTGACATGATCAGATGACTTCAACACCAGTCTCTGGACTGACTAACAGAGGACAGTGGCGTGACATGATCAGATGACTTCAACACCAGTCTCTGGACTGACTAACAGTGACGTGACATGATCAGATGACTTCAACACCAGTCTCTGGACTGACTAACAGTGACGTGACATGATCAGATGACTTCAACACCAGTCTCTGGACTGACTAACAGTGACGTGACATGATCAGATGACTTCAACACCAGTCTCTGGACTGACTAACAGAGGACAGTGGCGTGACATGATCAGATGACTTCAACACCAGTCTCTGGACTGACTAACAGTGACGTGACATGATCAGATGACTTCAACACCAGTCTCTGGACTGACTAACAGTGACGTGACATGATCAGATGACTTCAACACCAGTCTCTGGACTGACTAACAGTGACGTGACATGATCAGATGACTTCAACACCAGTCTCTGGACTGACTAACAGTGACGTGACATGATCAGATGACTTCAACACCAGTCTCTGGACTGACTAACAGTGACGTGACATGATCAGATGACTTCAACACCAGTCTCTGGACTGACTAACAGAGGACAGTGGCGTGACATGATCAGATGACTTCAACACCAGTCTCTGGACTGACTAACAGTGACGTGACATGATCAGATGACTTCAACACCAGTCTCTGGACTGACTAACAGTGACGTGATATGATCAGAAGACTTCAACACCAGTCTCTGGACTGACTAACAGTGACGTGATATGATCAGAAGACTTCAACACCAGTCTCTGGACTGACTAACAGTGACGTGATATGATCAGAAGACTTCAACACCAGTCTCTGGACTGACTAACAGTGACGTGATATGATCAGAAGACTTCAACACCAGTCTCTGGACTGACTAACAGTGACGTGATATGATCAGAAGACTTCAACACCAGTCTCTGGACTGACTAACAGTGACGTGATATGATCAGAAGACTTCAACACCAGTCTCTGGACTGACTAACAGTGACGTGATATGATCAGAAGACTTCAACACCAGTCTCTGGACTGACTAACAGTGACGTGATATGATCAGAAGACTTCAACACCAGTCTCTGGACTGACTAACAGTGACGTGATATGATCAGAAGACTTCAACACCAGTCTCTGGACTGACTAACAGTGACGTGATATGATCAGATGACTTCAACACCAGTCTCTGGACTGACTAACAGTGACGTGATATGATCAGAAGACTTCAACACCAGTCTCTGGACTGACTAACAGAGGACAGTGGCGTGATATGATCAGAAGACTTCAACACCAGTCTCTGGACTGACTAACAGTGACGTGACATGATCAGAAGACTTCAACACCAGTCTCTGGACTGACTAACAGTGACGTGACATGATCAGAAGACTTCAACACCAGTCTCTGGACTGACTAACAGTGACGTGACATGATCAGAAGACTTCAACACCAGTCTCCGGACTAACTAACCTGATGAAGATGGTGATGAAGGTTTGGTCAGTGACATTGTGAGATAGTTACATCTTCTATCGTTTCTCTCATCATCAAACAATTTATCAGTCTAAGAATCACATCTGTGTTCTCATGACGGCCCGTACAGCCTTTCCCTCAACTGGATAATGTCACCATGCTCCTCTTGTGGATTGAACTGTCTGTCCTACATCAAATTATGATGAAACTTGTTGGTCACTGGATACGGCTAGCGCCAGGGTCAGGTACAACATACTGACCAAGACCCCATTTTATGTCAGGGTCAGGTACAACATATTGACCAAGACCCCATTTTACGTCAGGGTCAGGAACAACATACTGACCAAGACCCCATTTTACGTCAGGGTCAGGTACAACATATTGACCAAGACCCCACCTCATACCAGAGTCTGGATCAAGATGCTGAGCAGCGCATGAGCTGCAGCGGTCAGCGACCCAAAGCTGACTGCTAGCGTCAGGGCCAGCGAACCAGAGCTGCCAAGACTCTTCTACACCTCCACGCGGTGATCCTGGATAACAGGCTGCAGCAGGGCAGACTGGCTAAGGAGAAGGGATCGAAGAGGGAATGCTAACCCGGTACTAAAAAAATGCTTGCTGAAGTCGGATGTGTTGTACCGAAAGGTGCAAATATCGCAGTCAAGCTGTAAACTACAACACAACGCATTCCGTTCTCTGGACTACATTCTGCTACTTAGGCCTGTGTCAGGGTTTGGTAGCCGAGATTAAGAACGAACGAAGCCATGTCACGCCATACCGGAGTCAGGTGAAACATACTGACCAAGACCCCACTTCATCATGAAACTAAAAACAAACTATGTTTACACCATCCTGGCCAACAAGGTGGGGATAAACACAGCAATACCCATAACAACTACCCTGCTGAGAAGCCTTGCATTGCACTACAGCCAGGATGATGGTGGGCCGGTTTTTTTTCAGTACACTGAAGAGAATTCATAAAGAGCAGAGAACTACAAAAAGAACACAATACGACCTGCTCTGCTGCATATTTGTGATGCCCCCCCCCCCCCATTTAAATTATTTTGCAGTGAAAACAAAACACAACTTTCAACAGACAAAAAATATAATATTTGACACGAAACACGTAAAAAATTATGTCCCTGAAAAAATATTAATAAAATATGGCTGGAACATGGCTAAATAAAGATTTAAACATATTCAATGAAGATATACGTTGGGAATGTAGAATATTGTGGAAATATATCAGCTGATTTACTGTGCAGAAATATTGGGGTAAAAGTGCTGCACATTGATTCGATCGTCACACAAAATGCACCAACGTGGCCAATCGCACGAGGGTATAGAAATAAATGAATGACTTCTTCGAGTATATAAAACGGATGTTACAAAAAAGAAGAAATAGAAAAATCTGTGAACAAATTTGTGGTAGACTTTGATAAAAAAAAAATTTAAAAAAAAGACACATTTTTATACAGGATTATTTTGGGAACAAAATGTGGGTACCTGGCCGAGGTGTTTGAGACATGAACAACATTCAAGTTTGGCCAGGGGTCGGCAAGTGGTTTTCATGTCAGGTCAGATGAGATACCTTGAATCGGTCATATCTTTCCAACCAAGATGTGTAGAGTCTTCTACCACAAGGTGTAGAGTTAACTTAACTTCTTTATACTGGTTTCTAAGACTCAGCAGAGTCTGTATACAACCAGCTTCTTCTACTTACTTGATCTAAAAATAACTGCATCCAATCTATTCTTGAATGCATTAATTGACCTTGATTCCACTATTTCCTGTGGCATTGCATTCCAACCTAAACAAATATTTCCTAATACCTAATCTGGACCTTTCTTTAGTTAATTTGTAACTATGCCCTCTTGTTCTTGTAGGTGGTTATATTTTGAAAAACTTGTTATAGTCTAATTTATCCATTCCTCTGATCATCTTATAAACCTGTATTAAGTCACCACGAATTCTTCTCTCTTCGAGACACTGTAGGCCGGTTTTTCTGAGTCGTTCCTCATAACTGTAATTTTGGAATCCCACTATCATCTTTGTCGCTCTTTTTTGTATTCTTTCTAGCATGTTTATATCCCCTCTATGATAAGGACTCCACACCTGTACACAGTACTCCAATCTAGGTCTAACTAAAGCTTTACATAGTTTGACTATCACTTCCTTGCTCCTATGTTTAATATTTCTTTTTATCATACCTAACATTGCATTTGCCTTTTTCACTGCTACCTGAACCTGCTCACTCACCTTTCCTGTATGATCTATTATAACCCCTAGGTCCCTTTCCTTTTCTATCTTTCTAATATTGTTTCCTCCCCCCTCTCTCCCCCCACCCATTCTGTAATTATCTTCCATATTGGATCCACCCATGTGGATGACTGCATTTAACTACCATGAGGTGTAGAGGTCTATATTTTCTACAAGGTCATGTGATCAGTTCAATTTGTCTTTGGATCTAGCAGGGATAAGAGTCAAACACTTTTGTCCAATTTGTCTATGCATCTAGCATCGATAGGGGTCTAACACTTTTGTCCAATTTGTCAATGTATGCATCTAGCATCGATAGGGGTCTAACACTTTTGTCCAATTTGTCAATGTATGCATCTAGCATCGATAGGGGTCTAACACTTTTGTCCAATTTGTCAATGTATGCATCTAGCATCGATAGAGGTCTCAACACTGGCCCAATTTTACAATATCTATTATGGATCTATGACTTGAGAACCTGACGTGGGCCAAGCAGAAGTTTGGGTTGGTCCAAATCCGGCCCACATGCCACCAATTGCCGACCCGTTGTATAGTCTACAAAAACATGGCGTACAGTAAAACATGGTACATCAGTTAAATACAAGTGTTACCTGGGCCCGAAAAGGGATCAAACAATAGTAGCACTGCAACCTGCAAAGCGTGTCGTAAGAAGTGACTAAGGAGGGTTGGGCATGGGGCTTGCTACCCCATCCTGTAAAAACTTCAACAAATATGGACAGGTCAACTATTGATGACTAGACGTGTATTTGTTAAAGCCTTATGCTTCGCAGGGAGTTCAAAAGTTTTGACTGACTGAATGAAATTCATCAGAGCACATACTATCTCTACTATCCTCTTGGCCTCCTACAAAGCATAGGGGAGGGGCCACAACTACTAGATGCCTCCGCCATAGTATTTTGTGCACAGTCATAGTTGATTCTGTAGCAATTAATTTGACATGAAAAGGCTGCTAATCCCATCCACCGCACTTATGAGCCACTTTAAAAGCTGCCTGTTCTTTGCTCCCTGGGACTAATCTATCTAGTGCTCCAAATGGAGTATAAGACCACCACTACACGTGGCCTACATGAGGTTGCTACCCTCTTGAACAACCCACCTTGGTCATCATTTATTACAAGAAGGCTGCAGTGGTGCTATTCTTTGTTCCTGCAAGCTCCACACAGATTAGCCTCATTATGCGTGCTGTTGGTTTTCAAGTTCAACAATATTCAAATTACATCTTTCAAACAGGTTTGCCATTGGAACATACAAGTTGGAACAATCTTAGACAAGTTCTAAGTGGCTCATGTCAGGTTTGGGTCAGACATACTGACCAGGTACCTCATGTCAGGTTTGGGTCAGACATACTGACCAGGTACCTCATGTCAGGTTTGGGTCAGACATACCGACCAGGTACCTCATGTCAGGTTTGGGTCAGACATACTGACCAGGTACCTCATGTTAGGTTTGGGTCAGACATACTGACCAGGTACCTCATGTCAGGTTTGGGTCAGACATACTGACCAGGTACCTCATGTCAGGTTTGGGTCAGACATACTGACCAGGTACCTCATGTTAGGTTTGGGTCAGACATACTGACAAGGTACCTCATGTCAGGTTTGGGTCAGACATACTGACCAGGTACCTCATGTCAGGTTTGGGTCAGACATACTGACCAGGTACCTCATGTTAGGTTTGGGTCAGACATACTGACCAGGTACCTCATGTTAGGTTTGGGTCAGACATACTGACCAGGTACCTCATGTTAGGTTTGGGTCAGACATACTGACCAGGTACCTCATGTCAGGTTTGGGTCAGACATACTGACCAGGTCTCCACCTCATGTCAGGCCTGGGTCAGACATACTGACCAGGTCCCCACCTCATGTCAGGGTCAGGTGAGACATACTGACTATGTCCCCACCTCATGTCAGGGTCAGGTGAAACATACTGACCAAAACCCAACATCATGTTCAAATCGTGTACGTGACAACTGGCAGTAATACAGCAGCTTGACCAACAAGGTGGAGATCAACAATGTAATCCCCTCAGTTATGAACCTACGAAGAAGCTCAACATTGAGGTTTTCAAACGTTCTTGGTCCGCGGCTCCATTGACCAGTGCACAAATAACAGCAGCTTAACTCTATACTATATAAGCATAAACCTTGGCTTATAATATCAAACCTAACACTTGTCCCAAGCCACAGCAACACCTTTAGATGAGGGCCTCGACACCACTGGGAGCCGCGACGCACAGTCTGTAAACCTCTGTCCTGCCCTCTTAAATCTATACAATGTGACAAACTCGAACCGCAAAGCTGCAAACATCATTTAAAAAAAAAAATTGATTCAATGCATGATAAATTAGAAAAGACCTTATCTTAAGGCTAGGGCAATATGAAGGTTCGGGCAACAGGCATCCAACATTGGGGGTGGGGGAAGGGGCGGTGGCTTCGTTGTGCAACATTGAGGCAAGGTAACACTGAGTAGGGAGACAAAACGTGTGGCCTTAGACACATACAAATCACACTCCAGAAAATGCACAATTTTTCTGGACTGTGCTTTAAAAAAATAACGGAATATATTATTCTTCTGTGTGCATGGTGTGTAAGTGTGCAAATCATGCACGCAGACTAAAAATGCAGCAAAATTGGTTACAGGGTGAGAATAATAAACACTTGCATCACTGTTCATAGCACATGCACATGCACCATAAACGGTGCACACTTTATTCATTCCACCAAACAGAAAAATAAACTGTGCATTTATTTATTTAGTTTGACTCCGATAAAAATGGAATATTGAAATTATTGTTCTTTGTGACACAACAGAAAATAGTGCACGGTGCACATGTATTTCTAGTCAAAGCAGGACCACCAGATGAATACAGGTGCACTGTGCACTTATCTATCCACTCTTGTCTTTTCAAATTTGGTTTTGACTTTTGCTACAGTCACTCGTACGCTCCTCAGGGCACAGGACAGTACGTAGAATAGTCTGGTGGTCTCTCTGGCAAACCTCTAGCCCCCAGGGTAGAAGATGGTCTCTCTGGCAAACCTCTAGCCCCCAGGGTAGAAGACGGTCTCTCTGGCAAACCTCTAGCCCCTAGGGTAGAAGACGGTCTCTCTGGCAAACCTCTAGCCCCCAGGGTAGAAGACGGTCTCTCTGGCAAACCTCTAGCCCCCAGGGTAGAAGACGGTCTCTCTGGCAAACCTCTAGCCCCCAGTGCAGAAGACGGTCTCTCTGGCAAACCTCTAGCCCCCAGTGCAGAAGACGGTCTCTCTGGCAAACCTCTAGCCCCCAGGGTAGAAGACGGTCTCTCTGGCAAACCTCTAGGCCCATGGCAGAGGACAGTACATAGAATAGTCTGGTGGTCTCTCTGGCAAACCTCTAGCCCCCAGGGTAGAAGACGGTCTCTCTGGCAAACCTCTAGCCCCCAGTGCAGAAGACGGTCTCTCTGGCAAACCTCTAGGCCCAGTGCAGAAGACGGTCTCTCCGGCGAACCTCTAGGTCTAAGGGTAGAAGAGGAATGGTAAAGGTTTCAATCCAGATATGTAACATCTCAGAAAGATGACCAGGCCTGAAGAGACAGCACAGAGAATGACCTGAGACCAGCCAGCGAACAACCAGAGCTGATCAAGGCTCTTATTTCGGTTCCATGAGGCGGCCCTGAAAACAGGCTGCACTAGTGTAGACTGGCTAAGAGAATAGAGATCACAGAGGAAAAAAAACCCTGTATAAAAAAAGCCGCCAGATGTGCTGGGCTGAAAGGCACAGATATCACAGCCTCGCTATAAACTAGGACACAAGACGAGAGCCGAAAAGGAGAAAGGAGATCAGCAATATAACCAGACATGTGTTGGATTAGAGCCCACATGGCAAGAGATGAGTGGGGGCCACCAAAGAATACCTGAGAATGGTGGAAGTGGGGACAAGTTCGGGTGAAGTCTAGTTAACGGAACTCGAGATGACAGCTCAGAAATGGGACTGAAAGAGAGCAGCCATTACTGCCCTTTGTTCCTGGGGGAGCCAGATCGTAAGTCACTCAACAATTGCACACTTAATGAGTGAACAAAATGATTGACAGGATAGGTTCAGGGATATGACGCAAACTAGCTTAGATTCCAAGTACATTTTATGAGGGCAAGTCAGTAAATAGGTCACAAATGGTTATGTAAAAAAACTAAAAGAGATACGAACTTGAAAACCATTTATTATTACACTAACACCGCCCCTTATTTCTCAACATAATCTTCACCAACATTGATAGACTTATCCAATCATTTGTCAGTTCAATTCATCTGCCACACGGATGCTTCTACAGCAACCTCAACTGGTCGACCAGGTCGATTCTTCATCGCGTCCGTAAGAAGATGTATCGACCCAGTTATATCTTAACGTCTTTATACTGGTTTAGAAGACTCTGCAGAGTCTGTATACAACCAGTTTCATTTACATCACCTTGCTCTAAAAGCTATGCGCATCCAGTTTATTCTTAAATGCATTAACTGTCCCTGCCTCCACTACCTCCGGTATAGGTCCCTTTCCTTATCTATCATTCTAATATTGTTCTCTCCCATTCTGTAATTATGTTCCATATTGGATCTACCCATGTGGATGACTGTACATTTATCTACATTAAACTCCATTTGCCAGCTTACAGACCATTCTCGAGTTTTATCTAAATCCGACATCAATATATCCACTTCCGCTTTAGACGAGACACTACTGCATAGTTTTGTGTCATCAGCAAATTTTGCAATCATGGATCCCATATCAATGTCCAAATCATTTATATATATCAAGAATAAAATTGGTCCCAAAATCGAGCCCTGTGGTACTCCACTTTTCACTTCACACCACTCAGAGTACTCCTTATTTATGCCCACCCTCTGCCTTCTTCCCGTTATCCAATTTTCAATCCATTTGGCAACGTCCCCACCTATTCCATGTGATTTTAACTTTCTAAATAATCTTTGATGAGGTACTCTATCAAATGCCTTTGCAAAATCTAGATAAATAACGTCCACTGGCTCCCCTTTATCTATGATTTTAGTAACCTCCTCCATGAATTCTAATAGATTTGTTAAGCATGATCTCCCTCTAGTAAACCCATGCTGACTATTTCTAATTAGATCAAATTTTTCTAAATGCATTACAATGTTTTCTTTGATTATTGACTCTAACAATTTACAGACTATGCTCGTTAAACTCACCTGTCTATAATTCGCTGGATCTGATTTTTTTGCCCTTTTTGAATAAGGGGGTCACTCCTGCAAGATGCACTACTTTATGCGACAATCCCCTCACACGATTAACAGGAAGCATCGCCTTATAAATATCCATTGCAGAAAGTCCTTTTGTCCTAAAACCACCAAAAACTTGCACAACAGCCCGCTGATCTTTTATTGTATCTGAGCTGCGCATGTGCATGCGACACATAGTGTCTGCCACCTGGATGTTTCTGCCACTTAACAACACCTTTAGAAACTACCAACTCCATTTTTCGGCTATCCCACATCAGTTGGGAGAGAACAATATCAGAAAGATAGATAAGGAAAGGCACCTAGGGTTTATAATAGATCATACAGGTAAGGTGAGTGAGCAAGTCCAGGTAGCAGTGAAAAAGGCTAATGCAATGTTAGGTATGATAAAAAGAAATATTAAACATAGGAGCAAGGAAGTGATCGTCAAACTGTATAAAGCTTTAGTTAGACCTAGAGTGGAGTTCTGTGTGCAGGTGTGGAGTCCTTATCATAGAGGGGGTATAAACATGCTAGAAAGGATTCAAAGAAGAGCGACAAAGCTGATAG
Organism: Ariolimax columbianus; assembly: GCA_036924085.1. Lineage (NCBI taxonomy): Eukaryota > Metazoa > Mollusca > Gastropoda > Stylommatophora > Arionidae > Ariolimax > Ariolimax columbianus. The sequence continues at coordinate 2,808,546 of JAVGWX010000015.1, forward strand.
TGGGATTCCAGAATTACAGTTATGAGGAAAGATTAAGAAAAACCGACCTACAGTGTCTAGAAGAGAGAAGAATTCGGGCTGACTTAATACAGGTGTATAAGATGATCAGAGGAATGGATAAATTAGACTATAAAGTTTTTAAAAATACAACCACCCACAAGAACAAGAGGGCATAGCTACAAATTAACCAAAGAAAGGTCTAGATTAGATATTAGGAAATATTGTTTTAGTCAGAGAGTGGTGAATGCTTGGAATGCATTGCCACAGGAGGTAGTGGAGGCAGGGACAATTAATGCATTTAAGAATCAATTGGATATACATAGCTTTTAGAGCAGGGTGATGTCAATGAAACTGGTTGCATACAGACTGCAGAGTCTTCTAAACCAGTATAAAGAAGTTAAGTTAAGTTAGTGACCTACTTTCTGACTTACCCTCGTACATGAATACACATGTGATAACGGTCCCACATTCAGAGTCAAAGCTACATTCAGGAATTCAAAATATGAGTGATAACTCTCCGAGGTTCAGAGAGTCAATACTGCACATGGGAGTTCGATCAACGGAATATTGCAGGCATAACAACGTGGAATCGTGCCAGATTGGCTTACATCAAACAATAAGAACAACCAAGTGCAAAAATATATCCAAAAGTGCAAGAAGACATCATAAATATATTTGGCTGGACAATTCTTAAAGCAGTGGTTTACCTGGACATGAGCATTTCCAAACATGAAATGCCAGGTAGGACAATCAAATCATTTTATCATAATACATTCAAGAAATGACCCTGTGAAAAAATCCCACCAACGTTAGAAACTACTAATTATGTACAGAACGAACGAGGGAAAACTATTAATATCTGGTTTTCCCGATTGCTGAGGCACTCAGGGAGGATATGTGATTGAGAAATAAAGGCTGCTTCACTTGCAGTTACAGTACAGTTGGGTGTTTTTTTTAATATGCAGTAAAAGTCCGAAAATCCAAACTCCAGAAATCTAGGAATCTTTAAATAAATAATTGTTTAAATTTATATAATTTATAAAATCATTTTTTTCGAGTGTGGCTGGGTGGTTAGAGTGCTTCTTGCAGCAAATGTACCAAGTATTGATAAGTTCCAGTTTACCCAGCGGTTATGACAAACTTACACTCTCCAACATCCCTACCCTTGGTTAACGTTGAAGGTTAAAGGTGAGGGATCAACTTCATTACCGTTGGTCTCATCATATGGTCTCTCTTCGCAGAATGGTATGCCACTTGTTGACAGCAGCGTACAAAGCACAAAATCCGTAGCTCCAGCGATGGACTCAGGGATCTCGGGAGAAAATTGCCATCATGAACTGACAGCCGCAGCTCGAATTCAAACCCCGACCGTCTGAAAAAAGGCAAACGGCTTGACCACTTCGCCATGGAGACCCTCCTTAATTCAAAGTATCTTGAACAAGAATTTCCCTGAAACCGGTTGTGAAAACTCCTGTGAAAGAGTATTAATTAACTCGTAGACAGAGAGCCGAAGAGAGAATATATTAGGAGACAGTTGAATGCTTTCCTCATGTATGGAAAGAGGAACGCTGCGGACAATTAAATGTCAAGTTTCCTCTTCTTCTTCGATCAACTGATTGTTTGCTTCTAGCCCAGTGAGGTCCACGACCAACTGATTGTTTGCTTCTAGCCCAGTGAGGTCCATGATCAACTGATTGTTTGCTTCTAGCCTAGTGAGGTTAACGAAGGAGACTGTCCATTTCAGGTCTTCGCCGGTCCCTCACAGCCTTCCGAGCATGGCCGATACCCTGGACCACACTGCCTCTATTTGGTTTGTATAAGTAGGGCAGTCCTGCAGGAGCAAGTGGAGAGCAGGACTGCCATTTAACCAGATGTTCGGACGGAAAATGAGCAGGTATCAATTTGCATTAATTAGCCTCTGACATTCTCCCATTAGCGAGAAGAGAGCTTGCCAGGAATGAAGAGAGAGAGAGTGAAAAAGTATTGTCATCTCCGTGGGGCAGGTCGTGAGAAAAGTCATGCCAGGCTCCCAACCACAGGCGCTGGGAAAACACTGAAGCAGCTTGCGTTTAGATTAGGCCGCCACATTTCTTGGACAGAAAACAAGAAACACAATCTGGACAGTAAACAAAACTCCGAAGCCACCGAGACATCATTCGGAGAGTTGGCCTGAACAGTAAACAAAACTCCGAAGCCACCCAGACATCATTCGGAGAGTTGGCATGGACAGTAAACAAAACTCCGAAGCCACCGGGACATCATTCAGAGAGTTGGCCTGGACAGTAAACAAAACTCCGAAGCCACCGGGACATCATTCGGAGAGTTGGACTGGACAGTAAACAAAACTCCGAAGCCACCGGGACATCATTCGGAGAGTTGGCATGGACAGTAAACAAAACTCCGAAGCCACCGGGACATCATTCGGAGAGTTGGACTGGACAGTAAACAAAACTCCGAAGCCACCGGGACATCATTCAGAGAGTTGGCCTGGACAGTAAACAAAACTCCGAAGCCACCGAGCCACCTAGACATCATTCAGAGAGTTGGCCTGGACAGTAAACAAAACTCCGAAGCCACCGAGCCACCTGGACATCATTCAGAGAGTTGGCCTGGACAGTAAACAAAACTCCGAAGCCACCTGGACATCATTCAGAGAGTTGGCCTGGACAGTAAACAAAACTCCGAAGCCACCGAGCCACCTGGACATCATTCAGAGAGTTGGCACGGCATCGAGACAGGAAGTGGAAACCAAGCTACCTTATTATGGTGTGCTCGGTCCCGAAGCATGGACTATTCTGCAAGGCAATCAGCAGCGCAATGAAGCCTTCCACATGCACAGCCAGAGGTGCATTCTTACGACCCACTTTGACATCCCCACCTATCCATATCTGATCTATCCACATTTGACCTGTCCATATTTGACCTGTCCATATTTGATCTGTCCATATTTGACCTGTCCACATTTGACCTGTCCACATTTGACCTGTCCACATTTGACCTATCCATATTTGATCTGTCCATATTTGACCTGTCCATATTTGACCTGTCCATATTTGATCTGTCCATATTTGACCTATCCATATTTGATCTGTCCATATTTGACCTGTCCACATTTGACCTGTCCACATTTGATCTGTCCACATTTTACCTGTCCATATTTGACCTGTCCATATTTGAAAGTGAGGTCCACCGTGCTGCCCTGCTGAGGATATCCTTGACCATCAGCTCTTAAGACAGACCATTGACATCACGGACAGGAAACGACGCTCGACCATCGGGGTCATAGCAGAGTCGCAGGGGTCATAGCAGGGTCGCTGGCGTCAAGTTGGAGGGGGTGAGTTGTATTGACGCCTCTGATTGGTAACGACTAAAACAACAACACTGCCATAATTAACATCCCTTAAACATTTTTTCCCTGAAATTAGAATGTTACAATTATCGTCAAAGATCCGGAAAGTCTGGCAATACAAAGATCCGGAAAGTCTGGCAATACAAAGATCCGGAAAGTCTGGCAATACAAAGATCCGGAAAGTCTGGCAATACAAGAATGCTGAGCAGTTTGGATTTTCAGACTTTCACATTATATATATAGATGAACACAATCCTGCTACAAATTACCATATTTTTCCGATTCTAAGATGCTATTGATTGTCAGACGGACCCCTTTAGGATGCCATTGATTGTCAGACGGACCCCTTTAAGATGCCATTGATTGTCAGACGAACCCCTTTAAGATGCTATTGATTGTCAGACGGACCCCTTTAAGATGCCATTGATTGTCAGACGAACCCCTTTAAGATGCTATTGATTGTCAGACGGACCCCTTTAGGATGCCATTGATTGTCAGACGGACCCCTTTAAGATGCCATTGATTGTCAGACGGACCCCTTTAGGATGCCATTGATTGTCAGACGGACCCCTTTAAGATGCCATTGATTGTCAGACGGACCCCTTTAAGATGTCATTGATTGTCAGACGGACCCCTTTAAGATGTCATTGATTGTCAGACTTAACCCTTCATTTCAGCACCACGAACACAGAGAATAAACCTCAGTGAATCTAAGAGCCCTAATTACCACCAAAACAATAATTTATAAAATTACTAAGACCATTATTACAGTATTATCTGTAACTTCGGGAAAAGGATTGACCTTGAGGGCTAAGTCAGCCGAGTTAGGGTTCAAATAACGGACTGGGATGGGGCCCAGGCTGGGCGAGACCACCACCACTAGTCGACTGAGCTCGGAATGTGGACTAGGCTGGATATAACCACCACCACTAGTCGACTGAGCTCGGAATGTGGACTAGGCTGGATATAACCACCACCACTAGTCGACTGAGCTCGGAATGTGGACTAGGCTGGATAAGACCAACAACACTAGTCAGTTGAGCTCAGAATGTGGACTAGACCAACACCACTAGTCAGTTGAGCTTGGAACGTGAACCGCCATTAGCATTCAACAGCCAACTCAGAACTGGTACCTTCTGGTGACTTGCAAAGAGTTAAAAGATTTATTAGAGCTAGATACATGGGCAAATGAGAAACCGAACATACTGGCTACACAAGAAACGATGCTTATTACCAGTTGAACAGAAGAGAGCAGGTCGTGGTCTTCAGACTCCGCACAAGCCACAACAGACTGAGGTACCATCTATTCAATAAACTGAAGATAGGTGCTACTGACAAATGCACCTGTTGTACTGGGAAAATGACCGCTGAACATTTGCTGCAAAATTGTCCGACATACGAGAACCAGAAAAAAAGCAGATGTGGCCTATCACCAGTGGCAACACTAGACAAGCTCTATGGCAGTGTCGACAGCCTCAGGATGGCTGCTGCTTTCTTTGAACAAATTCAAGTCGACGTCTGACAGCGTATGAAGATGAATAACTGATACAAGTGGTGACCGAGTATCTAATTAAAACCAAGCATTTCAACAAACATCCCACAATGTTGACATTATGTGGTTTCTGCCAAGGGTTCTGAAGGTCAAAGTGATTCAGTGTATCCAAACATGGCTAGAAGGCAGAAGTAAATGCGACTCCCTTAAAACAGTGCACATGCAACGAGGTTGGTTCGCACAGCTTTATCCACTGTGACAATGTTCCTTTCGTAATCCCTATAGCCATTGGTTGTTGCTTTGCACAATAACCTTGAATTGCAATCAGGGGTCAAGATGCTGAGCAGCGCATGAGCTGCAGCGGTCAGCGACCTAAAGCTGACTGCTAGTGTCAAGGCCAGCGAACCAGATATGCCAAGACGCTTTTACGCCTCCATGCGGTGGTCCTGGATAACAGGCTGCAGCAGGGCAGACTGGCTAAGGAGAAGGGATGGAAGAGGGAATGCTAACCTGGTACTAAAAAATGCTTGCTGAAGGCGGATCTGTTGGACCGAAAGGTGTAAATATCGCAGTCAAGCTGTAAACTACGACACAAGGCATTCCGTTCTCTGGACTACATTCTGCTACTTGAGTCCTTTTCAGGGTTTGGTAGCGGGAAATTGAGAACGAACGAAGCCAAGCCAAGAACAACATTTGTGCTTCACTAAAGTCACATTTTAGTCCTGCGTCACTATTTCCATGTTCTTCCTTCTGCATGCACACAGACTTGTCTCTTTAACATGACTTTGTAGTGCAATCTTTCCGACCAAATGTTTAACAAGTGAGGAACAAAGAGAACGAAATTAGACAATGTCAAAACACAGGAAGTTCTTCAACCAAATTAGGGCATGCGTTAGGCAATGACAATGCTGCCCTAAGTTCCGTTCACCTGATGACAGACAACTATCTTTAGACATTGATTGTAAGACATCATTGATTGTAAGACGTCGATTGTAAGACGTCATCGATTGTAAGACGTCATTGATTGTAAGACGTCATTGATTGTAAGACGTCATTGATTGTAATACTCTATCAATGGGGACACAGTAGTCTCGAGGTAAGGTGTTCGCCTCGGGTGCTGGATATCGGGGGTTCAAATCACGGTTAGAGACGAAGATTTTTTCAAGTGTATCATCCTGTAAACATTTTCCCTGACCTCTGAATGGTGAGATCAGACACCCGTGTACAGTGGCACGCACGTTAAAAATCCCTTGGCAGTTAGAAATTGAAAAGAGTAGCTTAATGGCAGCTGCTCGGACAAAATCCAAGTTAAAAATCGACTCAAATTACTCAGAGAGATTAGGATTCTCACCCCACAGAGAATATGTTGCAAAAAGGGGACTGTAACATCAGGTCTTGGTTATGTGGTTAGCGGAGTGGCATAGAAGGCGCCTGACAGGCTGCAGGTCTATCTTGATCTAATTTACGCTTCCACCACCACTGGTCCCAAAAATAGCAGATCGTATATTCAAGGGGCTACCACTCTAATGGATGGTAACAGATGCTGGAAATGGCCTTGGCAAGTCACCAGCGGATTTTCGCCTGCCAAAAAATATGAAACAAAGGAAGTCACACTTCCCCACAACGTCTAACGGCACAAGTGGTCTGAAGACAGATAGATATACTCCATTGATTGCATGACTAATCCCGATATTAGAGCCATTTAAATTTCTTTATTTTTGTGGTGGGAGAGTGTCTTAGAATCGAATAAATACGGCTGAATTCAGAGCTGGAAATAAAAATGAAAAAAGTTCCTTCGTTGGTTGAGTGGGGCCCAAATGTAGAATAAAGAATAATAACACTGTAACCTGCCATGCATCTTGTAAGAGGATTGTGTATAGTGCTGGGTACCCAATTATTCAGAAACTATAGTGCAATAAAAGAATACCTGGACATCCCAGGATAGAAGAGCTTCCAACTCATGGACAGCATCCATCGCCAGCCCAATTTTGCAAGACGAAACCAGAAGGATTAAATCGAAAAAATCAAAAATATTCAACACATTCAAGGAACACGAATTAAATATGTAAATATATGTAAATATATGTAAATATTAACAGGAAGTTATGGTAATAACCAACATAACGTCACGACGGACAGATCATATTCTCGGAATACATCGCAAGTTACATCATCAAGACAAAACCGTCTGATGAAGTCGCCACCATCACTTGCGACGGATAACTAACTTGTTTTTAAAAAAGATTCTCGAAAAAAATTGCTACAGACAATATTATAATACGTGACGGGAAAACTGTCAATGGTAGTGACAGAGAAACACAGGAGATTACTTTTGTATTGTATTAGCCATTAAGGATTTCTTCATGGCACTCAATCGAGGAAATGGTATTAACAGGCAATATACTCACAAAAAATGTGACATACGAGGCGTGTCTAAATGAAACCGGATCTAACTGCACCAAGTGAACATACGTACGATGCGCATGACGACGTTACTTCTGGTGTAAACAGCACATACAAACCGTCAAGTTTGCAAAATTTCATTATCCTCCGACTCATAGTTTCCTCAGCAGACTGTGTGATACAGAATCCGTCCAGAGTTGATCAGCGAGCGGTGATTCGGTTTCTAACAGCTGAAGGATGTCGACCAGTTCACATCCAGTGCAGAATTGTGACAAAAGTGTGTCAATCGTATGCTCCGGTGACGGTCCACCCGAATTCCTACATCAATTTTGTCGATGGCATCTTCTGACGCAACAATATGCGTCTTTTTTTTTTTTTTGTATGCGTTCGCCTTATTTCTCTAATCCCCAAGGTGGTGTGCGTTGCACTGTGGTTTTTATTTTGCGCTGTCGGCCCAGTGCATCTGACTTCAGCATGCATTTTATATCAGGGTCTGCTTCCTCCTGCATTTTCTAAGGGTTTACTTCCCTGGGATAACGGCTGGTGCTATGATGGGGATCGAACCCAGGACCTTCCGGTTGAGAGCCGTGCCACTTAACCACTAGGCGTCTGACCTGGTCTCGGAAAATCTTTTGTTAACTCACGTCCTTCTTTAAACATCATTGTTCCAGTTCTTCACCGTTGTCTTTGACCCACTTCTGTCACCATCCACCGCCTGTATTTTGTGATGGATGTCAACAGGTCGACATCCTTCAGCTGTTAGAAACCAAATCACCGCTCGCTGATCAACTCTGGACGGATTCCGTATCACACCAGCCATGTTTTCAGATGTCTGCTGAGGAAACTATAAGTCGAAGGATAATGAAATTTTGCAAACTTGACGGTTGGTATATGCTGTTAACATCAGAAGTGATGTCATCATGCGCATCGTACGTATGTTCACTTGGTGCAGATAAGTCCAGTTTCATTTGCACATGCCTCTTATATTCTATTAGCCATCAAGACTTTCTTCATGGCACTAAAGCAAGGAAATGGACAGACAGACAATATACTCACACAAATGTGACATATCTTTGCAAAATCTTGGAATTCTGGAAGTTACGAGCTAAACTAAGGATATTGTGAAAGCCACATAAAAGTCACGCTGCGCTGCGTCAAAAAAAAGTTTACAAATGTTAAAATAATGGGCGGGAAACCGGTTGTATTGTGATAAACCTGTGCATACGCAGAAGAAACAATATGAAGTTAACATATTCAAAAGTCTTCATCAGTGTAAGAAAATAAGACTAAGACAATCATAAATAGAATGATGTAGCATGGATGGGCACATACCAAAAAAAACACAGCGTATAAAATTAACATATTAAACAAATCTTCATCGGTATAGTTAAAAATATGAACAAATAAAAGCAATAATATTGAAAAAATAGAGCACACTTTAAACTTCGAACACGTAACAGAACACTAACATTCAAAAGTCTTCATCAGCATGCACAGAATGGGAAAAAAAATAAAGGGCGAATGCAGTAACAGTGTCTTAAATCTCTCTGCAAAATATATTTATAAAAATAACATAATTTCTCACAAAATTTATCATAATTTTGTAAGCATTAATCAGTACAAAATTAATCTTGCGATATTAATCATGATTATGCCCTCATTACGTTTATATATAAAATTCATTGTTAAAATTCAGCAGATGAATTATTGATGTGTATTTATAACACTCGGAAATATGTCTTTCTTGTTCATTTCTCCGTTTCCTACTCAGGAGATTGATCAATCTTTCGCTGAATGAACATACAAAACTTTGGGGTGCTATCTAGCACATCAAGTAATCTGAGAAACCTGGCAACAGACATCCACAGAAAAATGGATGGGAGATGTGCTTCATTTCTTCATCACTTTCATCCATGCAGACAAGTGTCTGTCATCCATGCAGACAAAAATGCAGACAAGTGTCTGTTATCCACACATAGAAGTGTGCTATCCATGCAGACAAGTATCTTTGATCCCCGCAGACACATGTCAATCATTCCTTCATCAGGATCAAGACACTAAGCAGGGCATGAGCTGCAGCTGTCAGTGACACATAGCTGACTGCTAGCATCAGAGTCAGTGACCAAAAGCTGTCAAGACCCTTCTACACCTCCACGTGGTGATCCTGGATAACAGGCTGCAACAGAGCAGACTGGCTAAGGAGAATGGATCGAAGAGGGAATGCTAACCCGCTACTCAAAAGCCATGCTGAAGTCAGATGTGTCGGACTGAAAGGTGCAAATATCACAGCCAAGCTGTAAACTACGACACAACGCATTACATTCTCCGGACTACACCATACTACTTGCAAAGCCCTTCTCAGGGCTTATAGCGGGAGTTAACACGAACGAACGAAGAAGAAGAATAAATGTATCCTTCGTCCATTGGTTATAACTAACTATGGAACAGACAAGCATGCAGTGAGACGTGTGTGTACAATTTAATCTGGCTTTCTTAATTGTGATCATATTTCTGTGACTTATATCTCTGGCGCTGCTGTCCGCTTGTGCCAGTTGCTGTGTTAATTCACTCCCTCCGGAGTAAACTGAGCCTCTGGACACATTCATTTTCCGGCCACATAACTCCCATTCAGAATCGCTCACCTCAAACAACTTATCTTCGGTAATGTATCACTAAAATGTCACGTCACATACTAAAATATTCACAATGGAATGACGAATAGAACGGAATAACGATATTGTATACTTGGGGCGGGGGAAGGTTTGGTAGATTTGTGAATACGAGATTATAATGACATATAATTTATGTTTTCAATCCAAAAAACGATGAATATTTTTACTTAAAAAATCGATAACCGTGCTATATATGAATGCAACAGTGGATTTTGATAGAAGATAAAAAAGATGTTCCGAACATTTGACCTAATTAGGTGAAGTCATTTTTACATTTTGGACATTTGACTAAAGACATGTGAAGATGACACAATCAAATTTTGTCGTCAACGATGTGCGAACTTACTCATATTATTACAATGAACTCATTCATCCTCGCAAAATTTCGGAGCTATGGAGTCCTGCTCTGCCGTCAAGACTTTCGGCAATGAGGCTGGTTCGATGAGCCAGTTTTTTCATAATTTTTGTAAAAGGAACAAAATTTCTAGACTTTCAAAAGGAACACTACATTTATCAATGTTGAAAAACTTTGCCTGGAAAAAGTGGTGTATTTTGTATAATTATCATAGCCGATACATCGGCTCGGTGACATTACAAGAAAATTTCAGAGTCGGTATGCCAGTTTGATATGCTGAGTGAGTCAATATCTTTCTGGATAAATCACATTGCTGCGATGGAACAGGGGGCCAGAATGGGGAAGGGGGGGGGGGGGGGGGGGGGGGGATGGACAATAAGAGTTTTGGATTGGAGACAAAGAGGGGTAGAAAGGAATGTGAACCGTATATGTTTTCCATTTCTTCACTCATTCATTCATGCCTTCAGCTGACCGAGAGACTTCTAACATACTTCTGTGAACACCACATCTATCTGAGAGAGGGTAAGAGCAGGTAAATTTCTGAAGCTCAGAAGAAAAATGGGAAAGAACGAGATAGAATCATTTGGTTTCTCATTTCTGCGCAACTTCCTTCTTCACTTACATGGAGCGTGTAGTCTAGTCGCCAGTGAGCTGGCTTGCTAAGAACTGGGATTACAACACGCCAGGGCTCAAAATCATGGACGGACAGAAAAAACATCCGGGACTTTGTTCGTTCCAGGTACAACTGCTTCTCCAGTTGACCCAACTGTATATGGGTACCTGACATATGAGTTGGGGGTAGGAATAAACAGCAAAGAAGGGACCTGGTTCCCCCCCACCCCCCCCCCCCCCCCCCCCCCCCCCCCCATCTCACATATGCTGCGGCTTAGCACATTAACTTCATCCTCGATAGCAATTGCTGCCATGGGACTGACCTTTCACTTACAGAAATTTATCCGTCATTCATTCAGCCTCACACTCCAGGGGATACCGAACACTCTTCTGTAAACCCACATGTGCATATGTTACTATATTGTCCATGTTTAGTTTACATACGACAGGACTAGCTCTATATAAGACAGAATCATCTTTCTTACTTCATCTAATGGTGGTTTGGATTTCAATAAATGCAATATATTAACGATGAGCAAACGAACACTATGATCATTAGCGAGTAAACGCGACTTCAACTCAACAGATAAAAATAGACACTGGATCAGGTCGAGATTCTCGTATCTTTGAAATATAATAACGGAGAATGAAAATCAGGAAGAGAATAGGAATGGACAGATCTGTTTTCACCAACGTAAGTTATACGAGGTGTGTTCAAAAAGTATCCGAACTTTATTTTTTTGGTTTTTTTCCACAGAAACAAATGAAGCTGTGGTCCTTTAGCAGGGAGGTGGTTGTTGTTGTTGTTGTTTCAAATGCCCATAATGAGTAAGTTTACTCTTTTGTGCGTCCTGAAACGGATGTTAAGTGGCAGGTTGCAGTAGCTTTCCTCAAAACCCAAGCGTGCTAATGAAGGTGGTCCGGGGTCCTCCAGGTTGTTGTGCTATGCTTGGCTTCATCTGCGTGTCTCTCGCCACTACAGGGATTACGCCGATCTCACACCTTGTTAGCCAGGCTGCCATGAACACGGCCCGTTTCAAGGTATGGCTGTGAGGAAGCCGAGGTGATGGTCTTGGCCAGTATGTTTTGCCTGACCAGTTAGTCTTCCTCCCCTTGGCAGGGAGGTAAAGGGAACTGTCACATGAATTTGTTCCCGCCCGCAGATCCCGTCAGTCGTTGGCAGTCAGCCTTTCAGTTTTGAGTGTAGTGAGCACCCGTCAGTCGTTGGCAGTCAGCCTTTCAGTTTTGAGTGTAGTGACCACCCGTCAGTCGCTGGCAGTCAGCCTTTCAGTGTTGAGTGTAGAAAGCACCCGTCAGTCGCTGTCAGTCAGCCTTTCAGTTTTGAGTGTAGAAAGCACCCGTCAGTCGCTGTCAGTCAGCCTTTCAGTTTTGAGTGCAGTGTGCACCCGTCAGTCGCTGTCAGTTAGCCTTTCAGTGTTGAGTGTAGTGAGCACCAGTCCAGCTCTCATTCACCCAAAATGACGCAATATCAAAGTCATGTTGACTGTTTTCTTTGACTCACTTGGGGTTGTGCATCACGAGTACGCACCACAAGGTCAAAACATGACCAAAGAGTACTACCTGGATGTCATCCGTTGTCTTCGTTGTTGCTGTCTGACGCAAAAGACCGTACCTGTGGATAACGGGAACTTGGCAGCTCCATCATGACAACACATCCGCCCATTCTTCGCATCCGATTCAGAGTTTCTTGGCCAAACACAACCTTCCTCTGGTTTGTCAGGCTTTCTATTCTCTCGACATGGCTCCTTCTAATTTTGGTGGTTTCCCCAAGCTAAAAATTCAGCTGAAAGGGACCCGAATTGAGTCACGAGGATACATGCGGGAGGGATGTGATGACCCAGCTGTACTCAATTTCCAAAGAGGCCTTTCTGAAACGCTCCAGCAATGGCGAGACGGCTGGGAGAAGTCTATGGAGTCCTAGGGAGAGTACTTTAAGGGAATTAGGGACTCAAACCTCCAGGTGAGTAATTGTAGTTTCCAGCTCAAAGGTCAGATACTTTTTGAACACACCTCGTATATTGACATAGAATCAAGTCACCCACAAATTACAAATGAGATCAATCAGCTGTTATGTATGCTCGTTTTTTCTGCATGGCGTAGAAATGTGGAACGATGGACAAGTGATTGGAGAAGAGAACTGATGCCTTTGAAATGTGGAACGATGGACAAGCGATTGGAAAAGGGAACTGATGCCTTTGAAATGTGGAACGATGGACAAGCGATTGGAGAAGGGAACTGATGCCTTTGAAATGTGGAACGATGCACAAGCGATTGAAGAAGGGAACTGATGCCTTTGAAATGTGGAACAGAGACCTGATGCCTTTGAAATGTAGAACAACGGACAAGCGATTGGAGAAGAGAACCGATGCCTTTGAAATGTGGAACGATGGACAAGCGATTGGAGAAGAGAACCGATGCCTTTGAAATGTGGATATGTAGGTGAATGGAGTGCATCTTGAGGGAAGACAAGAGAAAATATTCAAGGAAGTCTTTCAGAAATTAGGAGTGAAAATAGAAATGCTGAACTGAATCAAAGTCTGACAGCTGAAATATTTTCAAAAGTCATAACACCTCGCTGAAAATAGTACTAGAAGGAAAGGTTAAGAACAAACATGGGAGAGGTAAAGGACGCTATAAGTTGGAGGATTACATCAAAAGATGGACAGGGAAAAGAGCCGGGCAGCTTGCTATAAGTTGGAGGATTACATCAAAAGATGGACAGGGAAAAGAGCCGGGCAGATTGTACCATCAAGGAAAGAGACGTAAAACATTAAGGACGATCAATGTGGAGATAGCAACTCAACATAACTAAAATATAATAACATTCGCCCTATAAAAACTGCTCGAGCCTAGCCCGCTAAGCAGAGAAATGCATCTACCAGCTACCATTAACTCGCACAAGAGTTGTGACCTGCACAAGGGCAACCAGCTCTGTCGAAGTGCAGGTCGCCTAAAGCCAAGATACAAAAATCGAAAACGAGAGAGCATTAAATGAAAATCTTGAAAGGTAGATAGAAATTAGAAAAACTATGCCTTTGTATTGTAACTTGTTCATATGGTTGCTGAGGATGTCAAGAGTGTCCTGTATGTGCCATCAAGGTGCAGACGAACAACTTGACGTCATAATTGCAGTTAAAAGATGGCCGCCCCACTGTTGACATGCACCAAAGAGTAGCAGCGTTCTGTTATCCATTTTTTTTACCAGCGAGGGGACGATACCTCTAGAAATTTATCAGCGAATGAAGGTCCAGTACGGTGATGCATGTCTTTCACTCCAGCAAGTGTATGAGTGAAGTCCGAAATTCCAAAACGACGTGAGTTCTGTGACAAACTGTTCAAAAACAAGGGGTCAGGAAAACCAGGTAGTGGCCTCAGAGTCAATTGCAGCTGTTGACTGCCTCATAGGAGAAAAATCAATGATTGACTAAGTTATACCGTACTGGACCTTCATTCGCCGATGAATTTCTAGAGGTTTCATCCCCTCGTTGCTAAAAAAACGGATAACAGAACGCTGCTCCTCTTTGGTGCACGTCAATAGTGGGGCGGCCATCTTTTAACTGCAGTTATGACATCATGTTGTCCATCTGTTCCGTTATGGCACGTGCAGGACACTCCTGAAATCTTTAGCAGCCATATTAAAAAGTTACAATACAAAGGCATAGTTCTTCTCGTTTCTATCCAACTTTTAAGGGTTTTCATTTGAAGCACTTTCACAAATATTAAAATGTTATTTCAAACATGAATATATTATGTCTGCGACTAAAACGGAAAATAAACTGAACAGATAATAAATACGGTTAAATATTTTAAAATGTGCCAACGATTTGATATGACAAGATATCACAAATGTGAACGCTTAAAAGGTACAAAAATGACAATTGAAATAAAAATGTAAAAGTTAAAAGTACAAATAGAAATTGAGACGGAAAAACAATAAATTATTCTCCGAGTTACTGGGATAATGTTTATGAGCACATAAATATACATATCACCGTGAACATGCTGGCGGTTATTTGTATGGCGTTGTACCATTTCGTACAGTGTACGAGTGTACACCATTCAATGTGGGAAAGAGTTTTGTTATGGTCAACTTTGTCAGTACATTACTGGAGTCTGAAAGGGGAAGCAAGGAATTGTATTACTGTAGGGGGAACTGAGTGGTCTCAAGGTAAGACGTCGGCCTCAGGTGGTGGAGGTCATGGGTTCAAATCAAGGTGGAGACCAGATTTTTTCATGTGGACTTTCTGGTATTTGCTCTGATCTCTGGATAGGAGAGATCGGATGCCGGTGTGCAGTGTTGCGCATGTTAAAAATCCCTCGGCGGTTGGAAATTGAAAAAAGTAGGCTTAACAGCCACTGCCCGAGACAAATTCAAAATGTAAAAAATCTAGCCAATCTATTACGGGATCCTACCCGGTGCCACAGAGTTCATCCATTGTGCTGAGATTCTATAAAAAATTAGAAGAACAGAGCACTTATGGGTTGAACCGTGTGGAATGACGTTGATTCTTCAACTAAACTAAACTAAACTTGTATTACTGTAAACAGCATTTGTAAGAGGTGACATGCCTGAGTGCTCCGCTGGGGGTCTTTATGTACGACAAGGACGAGAATAGCACCACTGCCCACAGAGAGCATATCGTAGAGGCGACTTACTGTGTGATATAGCATAACATCGACCGCCATGGTTAGATGGTTTGTTAAGAGCAGCAAAGTTGGCATCTAACAGGCTGCGGTTCTATTTTGCTCTAGTGTTTGAGTCTTATAAGATGAACTCACACATCGGTCAACCAGCCTCCGTAAGCGATTGTCCCAATGCAGAGGAGTAATAAGCTGCTCGAGCCTAGCCCGCTAAGCTAAATCATCCTTCCGGCTACATCCAGCTCACACCAGATCTAGGACTTGCACAGGGGCAGCTGTCCCTGTAGAAGTAAAGGCTGATTAATACTAAGACTAAGACATGCCAGGTTGGTTGTTGCGGAGCGGGTTAGACATACAGGACAATAACCAGTACAAGAATAAAATTAGTGACTTCAACTCTTGAGATGGTTATCGGAGACTTTTCCGCAAGGGCAGTCAGCATGTCAGACTTCTAATCCTTACTTCGGAATGTACACAAGGGCTGGCTACAGCATGAGCGGATAGCAGCTGTAGGGGTCGTAAATTTTCAGGGGCTGGTGTGGATCTACTGCTCTGGTCATGCAGGGCTTCCAGATAATGGAAGAGCTGACATCTTGGCTACCCAAGCATCCATTATGCGCACTGGATATGGATTTGTTGTTGTGGTTGTTGATGAATGGACATGACGAGTATGTTTACTCTTTCGTGTGCACCAAAAAGGGCATTAAGTGATGGGTTGCGGTAGCTTTCATCCCATCCCAAGCGTGCTGATGAAGGTCTTCTAGGCTGTTGTGCAATTCTTGGCTTGATGTTTGTTCATAATGTGTGATGAAGACCTCTCTCTCTGTCCGTCCATCATGTGTGATGAAGACCTCTCTCTTCGTCCGTCCATCACGTGTGATGAAGACCTCTCTCTCTCTCTCTGTCCGTTAATCATGTGTGATGAAGACCTCTCTCTCTGTCCGTCCATCATGTGTGATGAAGACCTCTCTCTCTGTCCGTCCATCACGTGTGATGAAGACCTCTCTCTTTCTCTGTCCGTCCATCACGTGTGATGAAGACCTCTCTCTCTGTCCGTCCATCACGTGTGATGAAGATCTCTCTCTCTGTCCGTCCATCACGTGTGATGAAGACCTCTCTCTCTCTGTCCGTCCATCACGTGTGATGAAGACCTCTCTCTCTGTCCGTCCATCACGTGTGATGAAGACCTCTCTCTCTGTCCGTCCACCACGTGTGATGAAGACCTCTCTCTCTGTCCGTCCATCACGTGTGATGAAGACCTCTCTCTCTCTCTGTCCGTCCATCACGTGTGATGAAGATCTCTCTCTCTGTCCGTCCATCATGTGTGATGAAGACCTCTCTCTCTGTTCGTCCATCATGTGTGATGAAGACCTCTCTCTCTGTCCGTCCATCATATGTGATGAAGACCTCTCTCTGTCCATCCACCATGTGTAATGAAGACCTCTCTCTGTCCGTCCATCACGTGTGATGTAGACCATTCTCTGTTCAGCCGTGTGGACAATCATTTCCCTTTACTCTGTGCGCTGAAATGAGTGACTTGGGCGGAGATTTGGATAAAAGCGAGGAAGTTTTGTGCAATTTGTCAACCTTACTCTCTCGTCCTGAGCTACCTTCGGGTCGACAACTCTCGTGTGTACATACATATATTTCACAGGTATTATTCTTAATAATTCGTTTTACTGCGTGGCTAATGCTGGATCAATCCAATTGTTGTTTAGGAGCTACTATTTCTGCTAATCTGTCAGCCATCTCGATCCCTAGTAGCCTGCTATGTCCAGGGATCCAATGCAAGGCGATATTTATCCCGTAGGCAGTGATGATGTTGTTGATTGCCCTCCCCACCAAGAATATCTTCTTGTTGTTGCATGGGGTGTGCTTCAGTGCCTCCAGAAGTCCCTAAAAATCACAAAATCCATCTGCAACAATTCACCCAGGTCGAACTGTTGGCGCAAAATCTCAACTGCTATTTTTATAGCCTCGGCCTCCGCTTCATCATTTGAACGGTTTTTGCAGCATGAATCACAAAACTCATATATAGACTCATCTGGATATTTCATATGGATACCATCCGGGATCGAAGAGGGAATGCTAACCCGGTACTTAAAAAATGCTTGCTGAAGTTGGAGTGTTGGACCGAAAGGTGCAAATATCGCAGCCAAGCTGTAAACTACGACACAACGCATTCCATTCTCTGGACTACATTCTGCTACTTAAGCCCTTTCAGAGTTTGGTAGCGGGAGATTGAGAACGAACGAAGAAGAAGAAGAAGAAGGATACCATCCCAGCGGGGTAGACCTCCAACGTGTTGGTCAGTCTCCCTGGCAGTCGACTACAACATCCACGATACATTAAAATAACAGCTTATTACCCAATGTACCTCCCCGGCCCAGGATAGAGAGATCGATGGAGATGAAGTTGAGATGTACAGCGGTGAATTCCATACATCGTGAACAAATAGTGTCCCCCGAAAATATTGTAGGACTTTACTTTCTGAGCAACTCTCGTACAAAAACATTCTGGGAATAGCAAAAATCATTTTACACGTCAGAGGCGTACGTGAACATTCTAAAGTCTATGCTTATGGACACCTGAACATTATCCAATGAATTGTAACATATACCATATGTGTACATGGTTCGTTCGTTATTCTCCTTGTATCTAACTATTTACAGCCTGTATTGCCTGGCAATGGCAGCAGAAAACCTAACAATGGCCGTCCGTCTCGTCCAAAATGGACCTTTCAAGCTTTTGTTTGTGTTTCGTGATTCAGGTTACTGAATTTAATTTTTTTCTTACGGTTCTATGTAATGGTTGCGTCCGTCCATGTGCAATTAATGTTTAACTGCGATCATTTCCGGGAGGTCAATTTGAGCGCGTGTTGCAATATTTGAAGGTCGACCCATTTATTGCAACAAAAGTTAGGCTTCAAGACCGAAGAAATAATGAATTATTTGATCAGTCCAATGATTATGGATCTGGATTATTCGTGGATATAAATCATACATTCCATTTTGACTGGATACCTGGATTGTAACTAATGCGAAAAATAAGGTGTAAAATAATCGCCAGATATATCATGGGGGGTGGAGGGGAGGAGGAAGGGGAGGTGGAGTTTGCTGAAATCCTCAAACTCCAAGTCTTTCATGCCACCACAGAACATTCATCGTCTGGGTGTCTGGGGTTCGGTTCAGGAGTACGCATGACTCCACTACTTGTGTCTGTTGTCTTGTGTCTGCTGTTTCCCTGCTTCTCTAATGTTTATTTATGTTTGTCATGTGCCAGATGTTTCCCTGTTTACCCACTGTTTATGTATGTTTGTCAGGTCAGATCATTCCATTTATCCAATGTTTATTTTTGTTTGTCGTGTCAGATTTTCCCGTTTATCCACTGTTTGTCATGTACCGGATTTTTCCATGTTTATCATTTGCCAGATGTTTCCCTATTTATAACTATTTATTTATGTTTGTTGTGTGTCAGATGTTTCCGTTTATCCACTGTTTATTTATGTGTGTCATGTGTCAGATATTTCTCAGTTTATCCACTGTTTGCCATGTACTAGATTTTTCCATGTTTATCATGTTCCAGATGTTTCCCTGTTTATCATGTGCCAGATGTTTCCCTGTTTATCCACTGTTTATGTTTGTCATGTGTTCACCTGCTGCGCTCACTTATACTTTTTATGATCGATGTTGCTAAAATGTTTGCATAAAAAAAGATTCAAACCTTCTCCTACTATAGTCGCTCCTCTGCGCCAAGACTGCCACTAATAATCAGAGAACCCGATAAGTGGTAGTGTCTTGAAGTAGATTCTACGAAGTTCTCATGACACAATGTCATCTGCTATCCTACATCCATTTATAATCAAAGCATTTACCAATACAATATACTCACACAAAACAAGATTCGAACCTCACTTTTCAAGCACTCTTAGCCCTTACGCTGCCGAGAATTAAACGAATGGGAAAGCCCTGAACGAGATTAAGGTCTCGTTAGACAATGCCATCTGCTCTCTAACATCTGAGCCACCAGAAAAACAACTGCAACATTATTCACATAAAACAAGATTCGAACCCCACAGTACAAGTGCTTCTCTCCGGCAACACTGCTAACACTCCGTGAGCAAGACCAATGGAAGAGTCTTGGAGCAGCTTCTACAAAGATCTCGTGAGGCATCACCATCTGGTCGAGACACTAATCCCAATCAAAACATCAACTAACAAAATGTTCCCACGAATCAAGATTCGAACCTCATTCTACAACAAATGCTCCTCTCCGCTAACGCTGCTGCTAACGCTCCGAGAACGAGATGAGTAAGAAAGTCGCGGACTGGATTCTACGAAGGTCTCATGTGACATCGCCATCTGTTCTGTGACATCCAGAAGGCGTGACACCATTGCCAGGCTGGCCATAGCTGCTGCATTGGTTTCTGAGTCTGTTCCTGGCTCGTTCGGGTCCTTCCCAGCGATGGCCATCCGCAGATCGTGCTGAATTTTTCTGTTTGGTGAAGATTTTAAAACATGTTTATAGCAAGATTATTGGAATCAACTCTCACGAATTGTATAAAAAATAATAATTTTTCATGGTGCTTTGGTATTGAAAGTGTAACGGTTCCAGCCTGAGCATGAGCGTTTAGGGCAGGGGTGATGTGATCGGCGACTCTGAGAACAAAGGTACCTGAATGTGTGCCAAGGTCACTCTCCGTATGGACACTACGCCAAGGTCACTCACCGTCTCGATACTAAGTCAACAAAGGAAAACGGGGTTTTGGGAAAGAATGCGTTTACAGGTAGACACTAGGTGTTGACCACTCTGGCGTTCCGATTTGGGTAGTGTGGGGTTAGTGACAGACAGAGGCCAGCAGAGCTTGATGCGACATTTTGAGTGACAGGAGTTAGAGTGATTCGTTCCAATGGCAGCTGAATGGCTGGGGCAAGACATCCCACAGACTGGTCATTGGACAGCTCTGATACTGCTTGAGACTATATAATACTAGACAAAGTTTAACTCAGGCAAACTGGCCATGGAGAAAGAGAGAGAGAGATAGAATTTAGCTAAGAGTCTGTTTAGCTCACCGACTTAATAGAAGAGTGATTGATAGGCTGTTTTTACTAATGTATGAGAACAGGGTCGCTGAACCAGCATATGCCTTCGAGTCTTGGCCAGTCGCTCTATAAGGTGTGTGTTGGGCGCCCTGTGTCTAGAGGTAATCTGAATGTGTGTTGTACGTGCAGGACACCTTGTGAACGAGGTATGTTCTGAAGTGTACAGATCGCCTAGGAGAGATCTGGATGTGTGTGTTGTGTGTGTAGACACCGAGGTAATGATGTATGTTCCAGAGCGTGTGTATACGCAGATCGATTGAGTGTGTGATCATATCTGAGTATACATTGAAAAGATTGAATGTATAATGTCCAGATCAACCACCTGAGGGGATCTGAGAGTGAGTGAATGTACAGAATACAAACGCGAGGACGAGTTTTTGAGAGTGTGTTGAGGGTGCAGATAAGGGGAGGGGAGTGTGCGGCTAGAACTGGGTTGGAGTAGTCTGGAGCAACATTATTAGCTTATGCTTATAAACTCCGCGTATCTATTTAGATAAGTTGCATTTCTTGTGTTGTTTGTGATCACATTGCACTCACTTGAATAGTTGTTGTACGAGTATGACATAATAAATATGCCACCTGCTGCGTGCTACGTTATTTGCTGTGTGTGGTCGTGAATGATGTGGATGAGTGTGGTAACATTCTAGATAGAATAACCCCAGTGGAAACCTGGACTCTGCTACACAACCACCATGACAAATTATTATTTAACCAAATCCTAGCAAAACTCAGGTATGTGCCTACTGTCTCAGAAATAGAGAGGCAAACAGAAAACTTCAGATTAGGTGGCAAATGCAGGAAAACACTCCACGGTTCCCAAATATCTAAGCGTGAAGTTAGATCGCACATTGTCCTACATGGCGCACTGCCAGGAAACACAGCATAAGATACACACAAGAAATAATATCATCCGAAAACTGACCGTCACAATATGGGAGGCACAGCCATCAGTTCTTCGGACATATGCACTTGCCTTGTGTTTTTCCATAGCTGAACACGTTGCGCCAGTCTGGAAAAACTCTGCCCATGCGAAACTAGTTGATACAGCAATAAATGAGCCGGGTCAGATAGTATATAGGGTGCCAAAAACCCACACCCATTGATAATTGGCATAGTACCACCCGAGATTTGATGAAGCGCTGCAGCAGATATCAAATGAGAAAAACAGGAGCACGACCCAAGCCACCCAATGTATGGACATCAGGTACAGAGCACAAGACCCAAGCCACCCAATGTTTGGACATCAGGTACAGAGCACAAGACCCAAGCCACCCAATGTTTGGACATCAGGTACAGAGCACAAGACCCAAGCCACCCAATGTTTGGACATCAGGTACAGAGCACAAGACCCAAGCCATCCAATGTTTGAACATCAAGTACAGAGCACAAGACCCAAGTCATCCAATGTTTGAACATCAAGTACAGAGCACAAGACCCAAGTCACCCAATGTTTGAACATCAAGTACAGAGCACAAGACCCAAGTCACCCAATGTTTGAACATCAAGTACAGAGCACAAGACCCAAGCCACCCAATGTTTGGACATCAGGTACAGAGCATAAGAACCAAGCCATCCAATGTTTGAACATCAAGTACAGAGCACAAGACCCAAGCCACCCAATATTTGGACATCAGGTACAGAGCACAAGAACCAAGCCACTCAATGTTTGGACATCAAGTACAGAGCACAAGACCCAAGCCACCCAATGTTTGGACATCAAGTACAGAGCACAAGAACCAAGCCACCCACCCAATGTTTGGACATCAGGTACAGAGCACAAGACCCAAGCCATCCAATGTTTGGACATCAGGTACAGAGCACAAGAACCAAGCCACCCAATGTTTGGACATCAGGTACAGAGCACAAGACCCAAGCCATCCAATGTTTGGACATCAGGTACAGAGCACAAGACCCAAATCCAGACATAGCTTCCTGAAATCAACAAACCCCAAACAGACAAACCCTGAAAGTCGGCATATTAAGAGGTGTCACGAATTGATGCAGGCCCCAGAGATGGAACTTTGGGAGGAACCTGCCCTCGGCCATCATCTACCATACACAACATGGAAGTCGCTGAACAGACTCCGAGCTGGTGTATCACGGTGCAAGAGGAATACGAAAGGATGGGGATACACAGATGATGACACGTGACTGTGGCGCAATACACGACCCAGGCCATCTGATGACCTGCCCCAACCTCCAGGAAACATGCAATAGGAGCGACATGCTGGAGGCAAATGACAAGGCAATCCATGTCGCTGGATACTGGATGCATGTTGTATGACCTGGGGCTTGGAAAGGGAATGTAAGTCAGTAAATATAATAATGTTTGCTTGGGCATCAGTAGACTGTGTCTGTCAAGTGTTGGAGGTTCGGGTGCAATCCCTCCTGCACCACCAGCCAGTCGGTGGGTGGTCCTTGGCACAGAGGAATGATTTGAGAAGGGGCTGATGAGATGGAACGTCCTGATCGTGCTGGACAACATGGCCGAAGATGGAAAGACAGTGTTGGACCTGATGAGATGGAACGTCCTGATCGTGCTGGACAACATGGCCGAAGATGGAAAGATGGTGTCGGACCTGATGAGATGGAATGTCCTGATCATGTTGGACAACATGGCCGAAGATGGAAAGATGGTGTCGGATCTGATGAGATGGAACGTCCTGATCGTGCTGGACAACATGGCCGAAGATAGACAGACAGTGTCGGACCTGATGAGATGGAACATCCTGATCGTGCTGGACAACATGGCCGAAGATGGTGTTGGATCTGATTTTCTATGATGAGGGGAAGATTTATATGCGCAATAATCTCAGCATTGCGAACAAGATTGTGTCATGGAATTCCGAATTCGCTGGTTGCGAATATGAAAAGCCTCAAGTCTTGATATGCCGTGTTTAAGCAGTGTCCTAGTCTCAGAGCCATACAGGAGTACGGAGATCCAACTGCAGCTTTAGCATGTCTGAGAGACTGCGTCCTTGACATGCCTGAACCAATGTGACCTTGGCATGTCTGAGCCACTGCTATATGTTTGAGCCACTGCAGTCTTGCCATGCCTGAACCACTGCGACCTTGACATGACTGAGCCATTGCAATCGTGACATGCCTTAGCCACTAAGACCTTGACATGTCTGAACCACTGCGACATTGACATGTCTGAACCACTGCGACCTTGACATGTCCAAGCGACTGTAGCCTTGACATGCCTAAGATCTAAAAATACATGGAGAAGAAAATATGAGAAGAAACTCAGATTTTAAAAAGCCAATCACCATGTATGTTGTCAAGATGTTGTCAATGGTATATGCTCCAAGAGGAGCGGTTGGCTTTGATTGATAACGAATCTTCGGCTACATTAAGGAATTTTTGGTCTTGACAATCAACACTGGGAAAACTGAGGCCCTTTTCCAGCCTGCTCCTGGGGAGTCGCTAGCTTCTCCTACCTAGGCAGTACCCTCTCCAGACAGTCGCTAGCTTCACCTACCTAGGCAGTAGCCTCACCAGGCAGTCGCTAGCTTCACCTACCTAGGCAGTACCCTCAACCAGGCAGTCACTAGCTTCACCTACCTAGACAGTCGCTAGCTTCACCTACCTAGACAGTACCCACACCAGACAGTCGCTAGCTTCACCTACCTAGGCAGTACCCTCACCAGACAGTCGCTAGCTTCACCTACCTAGGCAGTACCCTCACTAGGCAGTCGATAGCTTCACCTACCTAGGCAGTACCCTCACCAAACAGTCGCTAGCTTCACCTACCTAGGCAGTACCCTCACCAGGCAGTCACTAGCTTCACTTACCTAGGCAGTACCCTCACCAGACAGTCGCTAGCTTCACCTACCTAGATAGTCGCTAGCTTTACCTACCTAGGTAGTACCCTCACCAGACAGTCGCTAGCTTCACCTACCTAGACAGTCGCTAACTTCACCTACCTAGACAGTACCCTCACCAGACAGTCGCTAGCTTCACCTACCTAGGCAGTACCCTCACCAGGCAGTCACTAGCTTCACCTACCTAGGCAGTACCCTCACCAGACAGTCGCTAGCTTCACCTACCTAGGCAGTACCCTCACCAGGCAGTCACTAGCTTCACCTACCTAGGCAGTACCCTCACCAGACAGTCGCTAGCTTCACCTACCTAGGTAGTACCCTCTCCAGGCAGTCACTAGCTTCATCTACCTAGGCAGTACCCTCACCAGACAGTCGCTAGCTTCACCTACCTAGACAGTACCCTCACCAGGCAGTCACTAGCTTCACCTACCTAGGTAGTACCCTCTCCAGGCAGTCACTAGCTTCACCTACCAAGGCAGTACCCTCACCAGACAGTCGCTAGCTTCACCTACCTAGGCAGTACCCTCACCAGACAGTCGCTAGCTTCACCTACCTAGGCAGTACCCTCATTAGGCAGTCGCTAGCTTCACCTACCTAGGCAGTACCCTCACCAGGCAGTCGCTAGCTTCACCTACCTAGGCAGTACCCTCACCAGGCAGTCGCTAGCTTCACCTACCTAGACAGTACCCTCACCAGGCAGTCGCTAGCTTCACCTACCTAGGTAGTACCCTCTCCAGGCAGTCACTAGCTTCACCTACCTAGGCAGTACCCTCACCAGACAGTCGCTAGCTTCACCTACCTAGACAGTACCCTCACCAGACAGTCGCTAGCTTCACCTACCTAGGCAGTACCCTCAACCAGGCAGTCACTAGCTTCACCTACCTAGACAGTCGCTAGCTTCACCTACCTAGACAGTACCCTCTCCAGGCAGTCGCTAGCTTCAACTACCTAGACAGTACCCTCACCAGGCAGTCGCTAGCTTCGCCCTACACCCCCAGGTGGAGTGACTATGTGAGAGAACTAGCTTCCCCAGGAATTTGAAGAAAATGATGAGAGCTTGGTGGTGAGACCACATCATCCCACCCACACCCCATCCACACACCACATCCACATCACCCAATCCACACACCCCACCTACACACCACATCCACATCACTCAATCCACACACCCCACCCACACACCACATCCACACACTCCACCCACACACCACATCCACATCACCCAATCCACACACCCCACCCACACAATACATCATCCCACCCACACTCCACATCCACATCACCCAATCCACACACCACATCTCCATCACCCCATCCACACACCACATCCACATCACCCAATCCACACACCACATCCACATCACCCAATCCACACACCACATCCACATCACCCAATCCACACACCCATCACCCCATCCACACACCACATCCACATACCACATCCACATCACCCAATCCACACACCACATCCACATCACCCAATCCACATCACCCCATCCACACACCACATCCACATCACCCCATCCACACACCTCATCCTCACTCCAGCTCACCTTATCTTATCCTTACTGTTCACGACCTGACTGTAGATGATCTGAGCATCCACATCCGGATCTAATGGATCCTGCCAGTCTCCGATGACAACACCGTGGTACGTCGGACTACATCCAGGGGCTGATTACAAACAAAACAAAACATTTTCTGCTCGGAATCCATACAAATCAGTCTCACTTTTTGCTAACTAAACAAAATTGTTTCTGATTTATTTATCTTCCGAGGATGGGAAGGAAGATGAACATCTGGTCGAACAAAACAAACTGATCAGACATGTCTGTCAGGATTGAGGCGTCAAACCTCCAGGGGTTGACATGGATCTACTGTCCTGGCCATGCTTCAGGGCAACGAAAGAGCTGACATGGCATCACAAGCTCCCATCATGGGCACATGGTTGGAATTACTTTTTGAAATCAATCAATGACCGCCTGTTAGATGAGGACACCGCAATAGATGAAACAGCAATCCACAGGCTGCAAAGTTTTGACATTAAATGAGGTTCGAGCGGAGTAGGGCGCATGAGAGGACAGAACAGAAGAGTGTACAACCAGTGAGCTACAGGGACCTTCAGTATTCAGACCCTGTGCCATTTGCTGAGAGAGACTGAGCACCTATGGGTATGCCCAGAGTGCAGTGATGTAGATTCTTAGAAACAGAAGCAGTCAGGGTCAGGCAAAATATACTGGCCAAGACCCTTCCCTGAAGCCCTTCCTGGAAACGAGCTGTTTTCACGGCAGCATGGCTAACGAGATGAAGGACCAATCCCCATAGTAGTCAGCGACAATGCAGATAAAGCCAAGCATAGCACAACTGCCTGGAGGATCCCGGTCCACCTTCAACAGCACGCTCGGGACGTGATGAAAGCTACGACAACCCACCACTTAACGTCCTTTTCAGGACGCACAAAAGAGCAATCCTACTCATTGTAGGCATTCCACAACAACAATTTAGCTTTCACATGGGGATCAAGATGCTGAGCAGCGCATGAGCTTCAGTGGTCAGCGACCCATAGCTGACTGCTAGCGTCAGGGCCAGCGTACCATAGCTGCCAAGACCCTTCTACACCTCCATGCGGTGATCCTGCATAACAGGCTGCAGCAGGGCAGACTGGCTAAGGAGAATGGATCGAAGAGGGAATGCTAACCAAGTACTCAAAAAATGCTTGATGAAGTCGGCGTGTTGGACTGAAAGGTGCAAATATCGCAGCCAAGCTGTAAACTACAACACAACGCATTCCGTTCTCTGGACTACATTCTGCTACTTACCCTTTCAGGGTTTGGTAGTGGGAGATTGAGAACGAACAAAAAAGAAGAAGAAGAAGAAGCTTTCACATGCACTATCACATAGTCTGTTATTTATTTTTCTGCAGCCAAATGCAGTTTGAGCAATTACCCTGCAACCACATTATTTTTTAGGACGTCACGTTTTACTACAGTTGCTGACTTTGAGAGCCTTTAACCCTACCAGACCTAAGGCCCTGAACCTAACTGTCCCCCATTCCTGGGTTCCAGAGCTTTAACCCTACCAGACCTAAGGCCCTGAACCTAACTGTCCCCCATTCCTGGGTTCCAGAGCTTTAACCCTACCAGACCTAAGGCCCTGAACCCAACTGTCCCCCATTCCTGGGCTCCAGAGCATTAAAGAGAAAAAACCAACATGATATAGAAAAATGTTAGTTACATGCAAACAAGTGGTTAGAATAAGATGTAACTTGGAGACATTGTAGAAAATAGGTTTACCTTTCATCTAGCGTCAATATTCCACCTTTGTGTGCCAATCCACCCAGAAAAAGGCAAAGAATCTGTCTTGAGTCATAAAACATTTCGAAATCCGGGAGCAAACACAACAAAGAGCCCTCATTTGTTCAATAATCGTGATAGCTGGGCTTTAAACATGAGTTAGGTAATTTGATGAAAATTTCAAATTGACTCTACAGCATTACAAATACAACTGTTAGAAAGCCCCAGAAAAATGCAATCCAATGATATATCAACTATGTCTCTATGTCGATCCCCACGAAAGTTATGATTTTTTTAATATTTAAATTAGCTTAAAAGTCCGCAAAGGGGCTATAGAGGAAGAGTAAAAATATGGACTATGAAAACTTGTATCTGAAAAGCAGAGTGGAGTGGACAATATGCTGATTATCTCAGCTATTCGTGACAGAACACCTGTAAAACCATACATTTTTTTATTCGGGAGAACAAAATACAACCGATGGCGGTAATTGCATTACTTTTCCAAAAGGCAGGAACTAATTAATATTCAAAATGGCGACCTCATTTGCATAATTCGCAACTAAAATAATGCTGCAATATTTTTCTCGTCTTGTTATACTACATGTGATATATCATATTGATCGTCTTTTTGAGAGGAGCATTAATATATGTATTGTATGGTGTTATTTCATTAAAATGCTTGCAGAATTAGTATACAGAACAAATTATTACACAAATTTAAGAACAATTTTTTTACTAAGTTATGCAACATACATAGTTGTTAGAAATAAAGGAATGTTAGAAATAAAAAGAATATACTTACAGACGGTGCCTGGAACATACTTACAAGCTACAGTTGATTATTCAAATGTGGCATTTGCAAAAACAAAATCAGCTAGGAACTGAGTCACTGGCATGTCGTAATCCGTTTCTGAATAGGTAACTGGCATGTGGTAATCCGTATCTGAATAGGTAACTCAACTGGCATGTCATAATCCTTTTCTAAATGGATACTACCAATAATAAGTAAAGATAACTGCTTGTAGATGTTGGCCGTGTTCAGTGATGTTTGTTTCGTGGTAGGCCTTCCTCTGATCAATTGAATATACAAAAAAAATTATTACATACATTTAACAAGAGACATGTATGATATGCAGTTTAATTCATTAATGGTGTTAATGTAGTTTACAAACAAGTGTGTTCCAAACAGCAAAACATATGGATTAACAGTCTTTATTGGGTAAGTCTGATATGTTAATTGTTTTTGTTGTGCAGTTTGTTGTTGCATGTCTCTTATTATTTTACTATTTAACAAATAGAGATATATTTATATCATTTATATTTTCTTAATGCTCATGCAATCTTCCATATATAACCACATAATATGATAATATAAAACAGTGACATTTTAACTAACAGTAGATGAAATTTGAAAAGTAACAGGAGATGTCTGGCATTAAAGATGGAAATACTGCTACATCCTGAAAGAGCTAACCAAAAAAAGTTTCAATATGGCTATGTAATATAAAAAAAGAATATACTTACAAACTATTCAAACTTGAGGTCCTCAAGAGCAAAATCAGCTAAAAATGCAGCCATTGTCATCACATAATCCTCATTTGGCGGCAGTTCATCTATTGACCAGTACTTCAGACAGACACACTTCTGGTCAGGTTTCTTCCTCGTCTGCTTTATTGATAAGGAAGTGATGTAAAAGTGGAATATCTCAAATGAAATAATGATTGTCAATAAATTGATGCAGTTTAAATTTTACACTATCATCTAAATCTTTAAAAATATATATTTCTAATATGGGTGTATTGTTAAAAATGGCACAACAACAAACTTCTTTCCTTCCATAAATGATGATGATGGCGGCTCAACAGACACATCTGAAACAGTTGACACTGTTGTTGCTGAAATCTCTTGTGGCTGCAACAAAACAGTATTAGACATATCTTTACAATGTATAGGAAAGGGCTGCTGAAAAAGATTTACGAGTGAGTGCCAGTGACTACTCAAATTGTTTTTCTTCAGCTTCAGTTCACTCTGCAAGGTTCGCATATTTGAGCCGAGCTTTATCTCATCTATACACTTATCCTGTTCTATAAACATAGAAGGAACAAGAGTCTTAACTTTCCGCAGCAAAACAGTGATTGAGGGATCTCTGGTTTCCACCAGCAGCTGTGCAATGTATCCTTTCAGAAATGGATACACGGGTTAAAAGCACGCCAAATGTGCTTTCAGATCAACAGCAGACTTCTTGATTGCCATTGTATGGAGGATGGCTAATAATTTCTAGAAACAAAGAAAGATGAAATAAAACTAAAATTGCAAGCTAATGTTGTAAAAAAAAGATATAAGAAATATTACATGTAATACTAGTTCACAGTTACTAATATTACTATACTGAGTATACTTGTGGAGTTAATGATTAATATAAAATGGAGGGCAGGATTTTGCATTTTTTGAAAATAGCTTACTTTGTAATTAAACATCACATGTCTTTAATATACATTTTATTCACATCAAATTTAGCATACATACAGATAAGAGATTGCAGAATGTAAAAAATATCAATTTTGTATCATTACATGCATATCAATATGTGATATGGCCATTCAAAGTCAAACAATAAAAAAATATTTATCAAATTTTGATAACTTCAAAACACACGACACTCAACTGCAATTTTTTTAATTGTTCAAATCACGTGTGTTTGGTTTTATGGTAGTGATTAACATCAGTAAACTAATTTGACTATCATCTATGATAATGTTTAAAATGATTTATGTACTAGATGTGCAATTGATTAAATTCATTAATCAATCCGGCTATTCTGTTACACCAACCATCATTCACGAAATGGACAAAAACAAAAATGGCCGACATTTAGTGACATTTGTTGTAAAACTGTTTACTTTTATATAACTCCACGCGCGTTAGTTATTCTTTAAATGCCATCAAATTTACTAAACAGACAGATAATTGGATGCAGAATATTTAAAATACCACTTATATATAATTAAAAGGCTATTTAGCCCGTATATAACTAAGTAAACTTACCTCTATTTTTCAATTGCTGGAAAATGACTATAGTCGATTTCGATTTCCGATCACATGCACTCTATGATCAAGAACATTCAAAGTGCAATACCGATTGTCCTTATATACACTCCAAAAATCACGTGTTTGGCCTAGAAAAGAAAAATTCGTAACGCGTCATAAAAAGTTACGCGTTTAGCGGGATTCACCAAAATTTCTCCCGGAGGCCGGAAACTGCCATTTAAAAAAAATTGATTTCCGGGCGAAATCGAAGTACCTACATGAGTATTCCATATAGATCCTCAGTCCAAGAAAAGCCTTCATCTCATCACTCGAGCTCTCACTGTCTGTTTCACTTGAACAGAGTCTGAATCAACCAAATTATTGATCACCTGTTGGAATGTCATAAGCCTAGACTTACTTTGCTTTCCTGTTGAAGTGCTTGGTTCATCAGCCGTTCGTTTCATTGTCAATTTTCCGAATTTGTTCACGTTAAACCCCACAAAATCAATTAAAACATGGGAGCAGCTATTTGCAATGACTAATCACGAGGATTGACCACGATTGGTTGGTTATTTTTAGATTCTGACGCATTTTATGACGTACTATCCAAAATACCGAAAATTAGGTCCAGCGGTTTAGCGGCAGTTAAGGAAATTACCGAAAAATGGGGACAGCAGTCTGGTAGGGTTAACTTTTTTATTTGTTGGTCTATCGATATGATATTGTTGTGTGTAGAGACATAAATTAATAAAGAATTTGTTGGTGTTTTTGTTATATGTGTGTGTTAGCTACTCAGATACAAGAAGATAAAAATTTTGAAAAACAACACAAACAAATTGACTTACCTTCTTTAAATAAGATAAATTCCACCGAACATGTATTATCAATGTTTACAAGATGGCCGTATCTGTCAGTTCGCACTTGATAGTTTTTTTTTTTGTTGTCCATCACAAGTGATGAAGACCACTCTCTTTGTTCAGCCGTGTGGACAGTCGTATCTCGTGCTGTGTCCGCTGAAATGGGTGACTGGCGCGGAGATTTGGATTAAAGTGAGGAAGAAACTGCGCCTTTTGTCAACCTCA
The DNA here is from genome assembly GCA_036924085.1 of Ariolimax columbianus. NCBI lineage: Eukaryota > Metazoa > Mollusca > Gastropoda > Stylommatophora > Arionidae > Ariolimax > Ariolimax columbianus. The sequence goes on from JAVGWX010000015.1 coordinate 2,840,422, forward strand.
CTCACAGAGCGTAAGCTACCTTTTGCCAGTGGCAAGACATTCATCGAGACGACTGGAGATAGCATAGGATGCAGATTTTGCCTCAGGGTTACCACCGCAGCCTTTCCGTAAACATGTAACCCGCAGGGTAGAAAGGTGGGAAGGCATCTAACGCAGTTTGTCGTGCCTTTTCGATAACCACAAGAGGTCGTATGGACAACACTCAGCGTGTGAGTGAGTCTGGCATCTCTCCCCAGCTGTATTCAGTTCATCATAGTAGCATCTAAAATTTCCACACGCCATATTCGTGAAGGTGAACCGGCAGAACTAACCCGTGAGATACGACACAGGTATAACTAGTTTAAGCACTATAAACGTAATTATTGTATATACATAAACAAACTAAACACATCTACCTCAAGAAAAATATCTTGCAAAAACGTAACTCCCCCATTCTCAATAATGGGAGAATCTTCTTGTTCTTCTTCGTTCGTTCTCAATCTCCCGCTACCATACCTTGAAATGGCTGAAGTAGCAGAATATAGTCCAGAGAACGGAGTGTGTTGTGTTGTAGTTTACAGCTTGGCTGCGATATTTGTACCTTTCGGTCCAACACATCCGACTTCAGCAATCATTTTTTGAGTACCGGGTTAGCATTCCCTCTTCGATTCCTTCTCCTTAGCCAGTCTGCCCTGCTGCAGCCTGTTATCCAGGATCACCACGTGGAAGTGTAAAAGGGTCTTGGCAGCTCTGGTTCGCTGGCCCTGATGCTAGCAGTCAGCTATGGGTCGCTGACCACTGCAGCGTCTTGATCCCGGTGAATCTTCAAATCCAAGTGAAAAAGAAAAAATATTTCGAAAAATCTAAAACAAATGTCAAAATCGCCATTGTTTTTAAACTGGAGAGGATGGAAGTCAAATTCTCTACAATCAAATAAGCAGCATATTCAGCCGATCTCTACTGTAGCCCAATTTAGTTATCTATGATTAAAATGGCAGTCGCTTTGAAGCGACTTCGTTAATAAAACTACCAATTTATGCCTGTTGCTTTGCAGCAACGAAGGTATGTTAAAGGTTAATAAGAATTTCAGAGTTAGGCCCCTTGTCTTGCCACCCAATCCTGAGCAGTCTACACAGACAGCTCAAGTGACAACGATTGAGCTGTCTGGTGTGTCTGCTGAACGCTGTCCATGTTTTGCAGGCATGCAGCAGAGCGGTTAATAAACTTTTACCTTGATGGCGACACTGATGCCTTGTCGGTTCCAAATATTTGCTCACTGATGACTTGTCGGTTCAAAATATTTGCTCACTGATGACTTGTCGGTTCAAAATATTTGCTCACTGATGCCTTATCGGTTTCAAATATTCGCTCACTGATGCCTTGTCGGTTCCAAACATTCGCTCACTGATCTTTCATCAGTTCCAAACATTCACTTGTGGTATCCTAAACACAGAGCTTGACTTTGCAGTCCTGTTACTGACCTCGGAGTCGATATTCGCTTCTCTAGTGAGAGTACTGTCTCGATAGGTGAATGTTTGAGGAGGATTCAAATGGTTGGTTGGTTGGTTTTTGATCCGGCGGCCTATGGGCTCCTGCCCTTTGGCCCAATGCCAAATAGTGGTATCTGCAAATGTTTGTAAGCTGTTGTTTAGATCCGTACAAAGTGTTCTATTTGTCTGTCCTCGGAGGAAGCTCTTTCCTAACACTGGCAAGTGCCGAACATTCCAAAAGATGATGTTCGACAGTTTCCTGTGTGCACGGCCGACACTCTGGAGTATGGGATGTGTGCACGGCCGACACTCTGGAGTATGTTCTGGTTGAATTCTGTTGTATGTATTGTTGCGAAGTTGGACTACGTTGCTTTTGTCGCTTCTTTTCAGGAGGTTGATGTTGTCTTTGGGATGACCATATGTTTGTAGATCTCTCTTCCAGTATTCCCCATTTCCCATCTATTCAGCCAGGCCTCTTTGTTCGCAGTCTTCAGTAGCTGTTTGACTGTCTGGTTTTTTTTAGTCGGAGAGTGGTGGATGCTTGGAATGCATTGCTACAGGAAGTAGTGGAGGCAGGGACAATTAATGCATTTAAGAACAGATTGGATACACATAGCTTTTAGAGAAAGGAAATGTAAAAGAAACTGGTTGTTTACATACTCTGCAGTTTTCTAAACCAGTATAAAGAAGTTAAGTCAAGTATTGTTGTTCTTTACTTGTTCCCTTCTTTGCCAGTCGGTCTTCCTTGTCATTGCCAGGTGTATTGAGTGACCTCCTGTAGAGGGAGGCGCTGGCCGAGCAAAAAGGTCCTTGAGTAGTGATAACCTGGACCAAACTGATGCGCAGCCAAGCAGAACACCGAACTCCATCATAGACTGGCCTCTCACGGTTCAAGTCCGGCATGAAATGCAACAATATGCAGCATAAGAAACAGGATAACCAATCGAAAGCACATCAGTTCCACAGAACAAAGTCCCTGATTCCACCTTATGAAGGAGTTGTGGAATATAATCCGAACAGGAACCACCAAACATCAGAAAACTTGACACAAACACCGGAGTGAGTCGAGAGTGCAGCCATTTGACTTTTTTCTGGAAGGAAGTTAGGAAAAACTAGTACACGTTAAGGGTAAGAAGTAGATGATGATGTTACGAACAAGAGTTATCTACCTGTATCCTGCTCTCTCCGACAACAGTTCCACTTATCTCCCTTAAACACGCCAGGATGGAAAGTTTCGATACGACATACGTTGTACTTGCACGTCTTCCTTATGGCGGAAATCCAGGCAGTGAGCTCGTTCACATCCTAGAGAAAAGGTCAATGACAATCATTTGTTAGTGTTGCAGCACAACGTCAGGAAGTGTAAGGGCTTCTAGACTTGTAGAACCAGGATGTCCAACTGGCAAGCCGAGGCCCACATGTGGCCCACGGCGTCCTAAATTGTGGCGTGTGACTCGTTTTTGGCTTGGCTTCGTTCGTTCTCAATCTCCCGCTACCAAACCCTGAAAGGGCTTGAGTAGCAGAATGTAGTCCAGAGAACGGAATGCATTGTGTCGTAGTTTACAGCTTGACTGGGATATTTGCACCAACACATCTGACTTCAGGAGGATTTTTTGAGCACGGGTTAGCATTCCGTCTTCGATCCCTTCTCCTTAGCCAGTCTGCCCTGCTGCAGCCTGTTATCCAGGATCACCGCATGGAGGTGTAGAAGGGTCTTGGCAGATCTGGTTTGCTGGCCCTGATGCTAGCAGTCAGCTGTGGGTCGCTGACCACTGCAGCTTATGCGCTGCCTGACTCGTTCTGACAATGAAATAGATTTTACTGTGCCAGAACTGTACTAAAGTGGTTTGTGTTTGGAAAAAACTAAGACAGATCTATTTTGGACATTGCTGTCAGGGATGGAGTGTTAGAGGGGGTCTTGGTCAGTATGTTTCTTCTGACCCGACGTGAGGTGGGGTCTTGGTCAGTATGTTTCTTCTGACCCCGACGAGCACGCATACTAAAATATTGAGTGTCAGAGCTAACAACAAACACTGGTCTGTAGCAGAGTAAATGGCAACAACAATACAGACGGAGATTAGGGAGGAAACTGGAGAGTAGAGGGAGTGCCAGACCTGCTGAATGTCGTGTTTCAGCATGGTGAATGCTTCTTGGAATGCATTACCACAGGAAATAGTTGAGGCACGATCAATTAATGCATTCAAGAATAGATTGGATGCGCATAGGTTTCAGATGAAGGAATGTAAAAGAAACTGTTTGCACACAAACTCTGCAGAGTCTTCTAAACCAGTATAATGATGTAAGTTAAGAAGTTAAGTGAAGTTAAGTCATGTTAAGTATGTAATGTTATGTTAAGTTAAGTTATTTTTAGTTTTGTTAAGTTATGTTAAGTTATGCTAAGTTAAGTTATGCTAAGTTATGTGATGCTAAGTTAAGTTATGTTATGTTATGTTAAGTTAAATTAAGCTAAGTTAAATTAAGTTAAGCTATGTTAAGCTAAGTGATGCCAAGTTAAGTTATGCTAAGTTATGTGATGCTAAGTTAAGTTATGTTATGTTATGTTAAATTAAGCTAAGTTAAATTAAGTTAAGCTATGTTAAGCTAAGTGATGCCAAGTTAAGTTATGCTAAGTTATGTTATGATAATTTAAGTTATGTTAAGTTAATTTATGTTAAGTTAAATTAAGCTAAGTTTAATTAAGCTAAGTCAAGTGCAACATGTGGATGACCTTTCCTGTGTTCGTGAGTGACTAGTCTTACAGCAAACATCGGCACGATACGGTTCATCCAAAGATCGTCAGTCCCAGTTGACTGCACTGAACTATATGAAACTGTCACTTTCATTCTCAGTAATTGTTATTCAACGATTTTCCATAACTAACCGCCCCACTATCTAGATTATTTCTGGATTTCTGCTTATTGGGCACGATCCTGTTCATTGGTTGAACTTAATTGACATTCGTCCATCTTTGCAATGATGATAACACATCGTAAACTTTACATAAAAAATGTACGCATTTTCCTGTGCCGCTGCATAATTTTTCAGGACGTCACGTCGTTTAACTATGGTTGCTACTTTGAGAGCCTGTAACATTTTTATTTAATGGTCTATTGATATGATTTATTCGTGAGTAGAGAAATAAATGAATAAAGAATGTATTGGTGTCATTGTTTTTTGTTGTGTGTGTGTTAGTTTCTCAGATTAACAAAAAATTAAAGTGATAGTGTTGAAAAACAGCACAAACATTTAGACTCTCCCGCTTTCTGAGTCCCTTGGTTGAAAAAAAAAAGCAGACAGTGGATTCTCGATATTTACCGCAACGGCCGTATCTGTCACTTTCTACTATAAATGCAATTATGTCACTTTCTACTATAAATATAATTATGTCACTTTCTACTATAAACATAATTATGTCCCTTTGTACTATAAACATAGTTTTGTCACTTTCTACTATAAACGTAATTATTGTATTTAAATCTGCTGAAGATAGATGTGTCGGACCAAAACATGCAAATATCGCAGTCAAACTGTAAACTAGCGACACAACGCATTCCGTTCTCCGGACTACATCCTGTACTGTAAAGCTCTGTTCAGGGCTTGGTAGCGGGAGATTGAGAACGAAGACGAAGAAGTATCTAAATAAATAATCTAAACAGATTTACCTCAGAAAAATCAGTTGTAGAAACGACTCCATTATTCCGAACAATGGGTGAATCTTTAAATCCAAGTGAAAAACATTTGAAATCATTTCCAAACGCCTAATACTAATTCCAAAATCGCCATTGTTGGTATCTAACTGTACATTATGAAAGTTGGAACTCTCTACAATCAAAAGAGCAGTATTGTTCAGACTATTTCTGCGTAGCCACTGGTTTTTACATTTGATTAGAACGGCCGTCGCTATGCAGGGATAACATAAGTCACATAGCGGTGACGCTTGCTCCGCGACTTTCCTGACATAAGTCACATAGCGGTGACGCTTGCTTAGCGACTTTCCTGACATAAGTCACATAGCGGTGACGCTTGCTCAGCGACTTTCCTGACATAAGTCACATAGCGGCCAAGGCTATTCTGCGAAGATATGACATCTTACTTACCAAAAACTATTTTTATCTTCTCAATCGTCGCTGACTGAATGTCACCAAGTTTTTTACTAAATTTAATGAACATTTTTAGTTCAACTAAGGGAGTGCAATCTGGCAAAAAAATCATGCAGATGATATTAAGTTCACATGCCATGCTAGTCCACCCGAGGACAGTTAATGGTTTGCTTAAAAACAAATTTGGTCGCACACTTATTGATCAGTCTCAAGAGTGTTCTTTGAGCCACTTCATCTCTGAAGGCAGCATACACACACACGTTAAGAAAACAGAATGCGACAGGAAGAAGTAGAAGAGCTGTCACCTTGGCCTGGAAGTAGATGATGGCTGCGTTCTCGTCGGATGTCTTGTGGATGATCTGACCCATGTTGGATTTGCCCAGGGCTCCATAGTCTAGCTTTTCTATGGCACATATGTTCTCAACCATCACCATCGTGTCCTCCTAAACGCACATCACATAGAGCAAATATAGCATTATGTAGAGCAAATATAGCATCCCATAGAATGAATATATAGCATTATGTAGAGCAAATATAGCATCCCATAGAATGAATATATAGCATTGTGTAGAGCAAATATAGCATCACATAGAATGAATATATAGCATTATGTAGAGCAAATATAGCATCCCATAGAATGAATATATAGCATTGTGTAGAGCAAATATAGCATCACATAGAATTAATATATAGCATTATGTAGAGCAAATATAGCATCCCATAGAATGAATATATAGCATTGTGTAGAGCAAATATAGCATCAAATAGAATAAATATAGCATTATGTAGAGCAAATATAGCATCACATAGAATAAATATAGCAGTATGTAGAATAAATATAGCATTACATCGAATAAATATATCACTAAATAGAATAAAAAATATAACATCACATAGAGTACATATAGCACTAAATAGAATAACAAATATAGCATCACATAGAGCAAATATAGTATTACATAGAATAAATATAGTATTATGTAGAGCAAATATAGCATTACATAGAATAACTATAGCATTACATAGAATAAATATAACATTATATAGAGAAAATATTGCATTATACAGAATAAATAGCATTATATAAAAAAAAATATTGCATCACATAGAATAAATATAGCATCACTTAGAATAAATATAGCATTACATAGAATACATATAACATCATATATAATAAAGATAGCATTATATATAAAAAAATATTGCATCACATAGAATAAATATAGCACTATGTAGAGAAATTCCTCTGGAACATTTGTTGATAATTAAGAGCCTACCCTCATTCCACTCCCAGCTATGACAGCATTTGGGAGAGCATGACACGAGTGAGGTAGAAATGGCACAGCTCAAGGAGAGGAAGAAGAAGAGGAAATCAGATAGCACACTCACCTCCTCTGGAGTGGTCCTGTAGCACAACATGACGCGAGTCAGGTAGAAATAGCACTTCTTGAGCACGATTGGACGGAATAGTCGCTTGCAGTGGTAGTGACACTTGAACAGCTGACCTTGAATCAGGACAGTTTCGTTGCTCTGCTGTCTCACAAGATAACGATGGGACGCTGTCGGAAGACGTAAAAATATGGAAGAGCACACACAGGCAATAGTGTGGCGTTGCATTGCATGTTATAAGTCAACAAGCGCAGTCTTTGTGGACGGAAAAATGGATGAATGGTTCCGCACATCCGCCAGCGCAAGACAAGGATGTATACTCTCCCCGACACTCTTCAATATATTCCTAAAAAGAATTATTATCGATGCCCGTGAAGATCATGTTGGCACTGTAAGGGTAGGGGATAGAACAATTACCAACGTGCGCTTTGCGGATGGCATTGACGGGACGGAGACAGAACTTGGAGAATTGATCCGAAGATTGGATGTAACAGCACATGGTTATGGCATGAAGATGGATGCAGAAAAGACACAGTTGATGACCAACAACACTGAAGGAATCAACGCTGGGATCAAAGCAAATTGACAGAAGCTTGAAACAATGAACCGCTTCAAATATATGGGCTCAACAATCAGTGATCAAATATCTGGGCTCAACAATCAGTGATGAGGGATCAAATATCTGGGCTCAACAATCAGTGATGAGGGATCAAATATCTGGGCTCAACAATCAGTGATGAGGGATCAAATATCTGGGCTCAACAATCAGTGATGAGGGATCTAATATATGGGCTCAACAATCAGTGATCAAATATCTGGGCTCAACAATCAGTGATGAGGGATCAAATATCTGGGCTCGACAATCAGTGATCAAATATCTGGGCTCAACAATCAGTGATGAGGGATCAAATATCTGGGCTCAACAATCAGTGATGAGGGATCTAATATCTGGGCTCGACAATCAGTGATCAAATATCTGGGCTCAACAATCAGTGATGAGGGATCAAATATCTGGGCTCAACAATCAGTGATGAGGGATCTAATATATGGGCTCAACAATAAGTGATCAAATATCTGGGCTCAACAATCAGTGATGAGGGATCAAATATCTGGGCTCGACAATCAGTGATCAAATATCTGGGCTCAACAATCAGTGATGAGGGATCAAATATCTGGGCTCAACAATCAGTGATGAGGGATCTAATATCTGGGCTCAACAATCAGTGATCAAATATCTGGGCTCAACAATCAGTGATCAAATATCTGGACTCAACAATCAGTGATGAGGGATCAAATATCTGGGCTCAACAATCAGTGATCAAATATCTGGGTTCAACAATCAGTGATCAAATATCTGGGCTCAACAATCAGTGATCAAATATCTGGGCTCAACAATCAGTGATCAAATATCTGGGCTCAACAATCAGGGATCAAATATCTGGGTTCAACAATCAGTGATGAGGGATCAAAACCAGAGGTCCTGGCCAGAATAGCCCAAACAACAGCAGCTCATGCACGATTGAAACATATATGGATAGATAACCGACTCTCCCTCGCCATAAAGGTCACACTAATGCGGTCACTAGTTCCTTCGATATTCCTCTACGCCTGTGAAACATGGACAATTACAGCAGACTTCCAGAGAAGAATCCAGACCATGGAGATGAGATGTTTTAGAAGACTCCTGAATATCACCTACAAAGACTGTATCATAAATGATGAAGTACGACGAAGAATCAAGAATGCAAGTGGACTGTACGACGACCTCACGACGAACAAAAGGCGAAAGCTGACTTGGTATGGCCACATCTTGAGGTCCTAGGATCTAGCAAATAAATACCATACTACAGGGCACAGGGCAGGACAAGCGAAGGTGAGGACGTCCGAGAAAACGATGGGAAGACAACATCCATGAATGGACGAACTTACGACTTAAGGAGGCACAAAAGGCAACCGCAGACTGAGATGGGTGGTGTAGGATTGTGGAGGTGTCAGCAGGGGTGCCCCAACGATCTCAAGAGGTCACAGAATGATCTGATCTTGTACACATCTTATCCCAACATTAGTTCTTAGTCGACCTGTACTTCTACTGGGGCAGATGGCCCTGTGCAGGTCCCACTTAGTCGACCTGTACTTCTACTGGGGCAGATGTCCCTGTGCAGGTCCCACTTAGTCGACCTGTACTTCTACTGGGGCAGATGGCCCTGTGCAGGTCCCACTTAGTCGACCTGTACTTCTACTGGGGCAGATGGCCCTGTGCAGGTCCCACTTAGTCGACCTGTACTTCTACTGGGGCAGATGGCCCTGTGCAGTCCCACTTAGTCGACCTGTACTTCTACTGGGGCAGATGGCCCTGTACAGGTCCCACTTAGTCGACCTGTACTTCTACTGGGGCAGATGGCCCTGTGCAGGTCCCACTTAGTCGACCTGTACTTCTACTGGGGCAGATGGCCCTGTGCAGGTCCCACTTAGTCGACCTGTACTTCTACTGGGGCAGATGGCCCTGTCCAGGTCCCACTTAGTCGACCTGTACTTCTACTGGGGCAGATGGCCCTGTCCAGGTCCCACTTAGTCGACCTGTACTTCTACTGGGGCAGATGGCCCTGTGCAGGTCCCACTTAGTCGACCTGTACTTCTACTGGGGCAGATGGCCCTGTGCAGGTCCCACTTAGTCGACCTGTACTTCTACTGGGGCAGATGGCCCTGTCCAGGTCCCACTTAGTCGACCTGTACTTCTACTGGGGCAGATGGCCCTGTGCAGGTCTCACTTAGTCGACCTGTACTTCTACTGGGGCAGATGGCCCTGTGCAGGTCTCACTTAGTCGACCTGTACTTCTACTGGGGCAGATGGCCCTATGCAGGTCCCACTTAGTTGACCTGTACTTCTACTGGGGCAGATGGCCCTGTGCAGGTCCCACTTAGTCGACCTGTACTTCTACTGGGGCAGATGGCCCTGTGCAGGTCTCACTTAGTCGACCTGTACTTCTACTGGGGCAGATGGCCCTGTGCAGGTCTCACTTAGTCGACCTGTACTTCTACTGGGGCAGATGGCCCTATGCAGGTCCCACTTAGTCGACCTGTACTTCTCTGGGGCAGATGGCCCTGTGCAGGTCCCACTTAGTCGACCTGTACTTCTACTGGGGCAGATGGCCCTGTGCAGGTCCCACTTAGTCGACCTGTACTTCTACTGGGGCAGATGGCCCTGTGCAGGTCCCACTTAGTCGACCTGTACTTCTACTGGGGCAGATGGCCCTGTGCAGGTCCCACTTAGTCGACCTGTACTTCTACTGGGGCAGATGGCCCTGTGCAGGTCCCACTTAGTCGACCTGTACTTCTACTGGGGCAGATGGCCCTGTGCAGGTCCCACTTAGTCGACCTGTACTTCTACTGGGGCAGATGGCCTTGTGCAGGTCCCACTTAGTCGACCTGTACTTCTACTGGGGCAGATGGTCCTGTGCAGGTCCCACTTAGTCGACCTGTACTTCTACTGGGGCAGATGGCCCTGTACAGGTCCCACTTAGTCGACCTGTACTTCTACTGGGGCAGATGGCCCTGTACAGGTCCCACTTAGTCGACCTGTACTTCTACTGGGACAGATGGCCCTGTACAGGTCCCACTTAGTCGACCTGTACTTCTACTGGGGCAGATGTCCCTGTGCAGGTCCCACTTAGTCGACCTGTACTTCTACTGGGGCAGATGGCCCTGTGCAGGTCCCACTTAGTCGACCTGTACTTCTACTGGGGCAGATGGCCCTGTGCAGGTCCCACTTAGTCGACCTGTACTTCTACTGGGGCAGATGGCCCTGTGCAGGTCCCACTTAGTCGACCTGTACTTCTACTGGGGCAGATGGCCCTGTGCAGGTCTCACTTAGTCGACCTGTACTTCTACTGGGGCAGATGGCCCTGTGCAGGTCTCACTTAGTCGACCTGTACTTCTACTGGGGCAGATGGCCCTATGCAGGTCCCACTTAGTCGACCTGTACTTCTACTGGGGCAGATGGCCCTGTGCAGGTCCCACTTAGTCGACCTGTACTTCTACTGGGGCAGATGGCCCTGTGCAGGTCCCACTTAGTCGACCTGTACTTCTACTGGGGCAGATGGCCCTGTACAGGTCCCACTTAGTCGACCTGTACTTCTACTGGGGCAGATGGCCCTGTACAGGTCCCACTTAGTCGACCTGTACTTCTACTGGGACAGATGGCCCTGTACAGGTCCCACTTAGTCGACCTGTACTTCTACTGGGGCAGATGTCCCTGTGCAGGTCCCACTTAGTCGACCTGTACTTCTACTGGGGCAGATGGCCCTGTGCAGGTCCCACTTAGTCGACCTGTACTTCTACTGGGGCAGATGGCCCTGTGCAGGTCCCACTTAGTCGACCTGTACTTCTACTGGGGCAGATGGCCCTGTGCAGGTCCCACTTAGTCGACCTGTACTTCTACTGGGGCAGATGGCCCTGTGCAGGTCTCACTTAGTCGACCTGTACTTCTACTGGGGCAGATGGCCCTGTGCAGGTCTCACTTAGTCGACCTGTACTTCTACTGGGGCAGATGGCCCTATGCAGGTCCCACTTAGTCGACCTGTACTTCTACTGGGGCAGATGGCCCTGTGCAGGTCCCACTTAGTCGACCTGTACTTCTACTGGGGCAGATGGCCCTGTGCAGGTCCCACTTAGTCGACCTGTACTTCTACTGGGGCAGATGGCCCTGTGCAGGTCCCACTTAGTCGACCTGTACTTCTACTGGGGCAGATGGCCCTGTGCAGGTCCCACTTAGTCGACCTGTACTTCTACTGGGGCAGATGGCCCTGTGCAGGTCCCACTTAGTCGACCTGTACTTCTACTGGGGCAGATGGCCCTGTGCAGGTCCCACTTAGTCGACCTGTACTTCTACTGGGGCAGATGGCCCTGTACAGGTCCCACTTAGTCGACCTGTACTTCTACTGGGGCAGATGGCCCTGTGCAGGTCCCACTTAGTCGACCTGTACTTCTACTGGGGCAGATGGCCCTGTGCAGGTCCCAGCTCTGGTACGAGCTGGATGTAGCCGGAAGGTGGATTTCCTGCTTAGTGGGCTAGGCTTGAGCAGCTTATTATTCCGCTACTTTGGGACAAGTGCTGCAAAGGGTGGTTAACCGATGTGCGAGTCTATCTTAACAGACTCAAACACTAGAGCAAAGTAGTCACGCAGCCTGTTAGGAGCCATCTATGCTACTTAACAAACCACCTAATCATGGCCGGTGCTATGCCATGTCCCACAGTTAGTCGCCTCTTACAACATGCTCTCTGTGTGGCAGTGGTGCTATTCTTGTCCTTGTCGTACCCAGAGACCCCGGCTGACCACGTGATATTCCAATATTATCAGACGCCAATTTGGATATTTCATAACGAAAACCGTGGTCAGTCAGAGGTCATCGGTATCTCCGTAGAGGTTATCCTCGTTTGTAGACTTTCAAGACAGCAGGTGTGGGGACGAGGGCACAGTTGTCCAGGTCCAGGCCCCCCCCCTCCCCCACAAACTCACCTGAGAAGTCTCCAACATCCACCACAGCATCCAGGTACTCACCCGAGAAGTCTCCAACATCCAAGTACTCACCAGAGAAGTCTCTAACATCCAAGTACTCACCCGAGAAGTCTCCAAAATCGAAGTACTCACCCGAGAAGTCTCCAACATCCAAGTACTCACCCGAGAAGTCTCCAACATCCACACTATTCGCCCCCCCCCTCATAAACTCACCCGAGAAGTCCCCAACATCCACCACAGCATCCAGGTACTCACCCGAGAAGTCTCCAACATCCACGTACTCACCTGAGAAGTCTCCAACATCCACGTACTCACCCGAGAAGTCTCCAACATCTACGTACTCACCCGAGAAGTCTCCAACATCTACGTACTCACCCGAGAAGTCTCCAACATCCAAGTACTCACCCGAGAAGTACCCAACATCCACCACAGCATCCAGGTACTCACCCGAGAAGTCTCCAACATCCACCACAGCATCCAAGTACTCCTTGACCTCCGTGATCTTCTGTGTGATGAGGGGTGTTAATGGCTCCATCCAGACTTCCTTCCCGTGCTGGCCAGGAGTCAGGTTACCAATACTCTGGACAATCTACAGAAACATGCACCATATTTTGAACCTGCAAGCGGCATCAAGATGCTGAGCAGCGCAAGAGCTGCAGTGGTCAGCGACCCATAGCTGACTGCTAGCGTCAGGGCCAGCGAACCAAAGCTGCCAAGACCCTTCTACACCTCCAAATGGTGATCCTGGATAACAGGCTGCATCAGGGCAGACTGGCTAAGGAGAAGGGATCGAAGAGGGAATGCTAACCCGGTACTAAAAAAATGCTTGCTGAAGTCGGATGTGTTAGACCGAACGGTGCAAATATCGCAGCCAAGCTGTAAACTACGACACAACGCATTCCGTTCTCTGGACTACATTCCGCTACTTAAGCCCTTTCAGGGTTTGGTAGTGGGAGATTGAGAACGAACGAAGAAGAAGAAGAAGAACCTGCAAGCAGTGCACAGCTGTTCTCTGTTCAACTATTTATTTACTCACCTTTTTCTCAAAATATTAGAGGGCGTGTTCAAATCAAACTGGAACTTTTTGTTCTAGCTGTATCTGAGGTGGTTATAGCGTGCTGGAACTACTACCATGAGTTAGGGGCACTTGTGTTCTGTTACTGCTAGGTGGCGCACTTGCCATGGACAAGTCACGTGGCAGATAAATAAAAATAGCAGGCAACACTGTTAGTGCTTGCATGGTATAGCATGTTGTGATGAAGTTTCTTGTGAAAGAAGGCGTGAAACCTGCGAAAATTTACAGAAGACTGCAATCACAACACGGTGACGAGACACTCAGTCGCAGCAAGACATTTGAATGGTGTCAACGTTTTAGAGAAGGCCGTACATCCGTGAGTGATCATCCCGGCCGTGGAAGTTTTTGGAAGGCTGGGAGGTATTGCCCCATCCACATGACAGCCCAGACCTCGCTCCAAGTGATTTCCCCCTGTTTGAACCCCTAAAAGAATTCCTGGTCAGCATTTCAGCACTGATGACAAAGTGAAACAGGCTGTCCTGGATTGGTTCAGACATAATGAAATAGTTCTACACTGCAGCTTTTCAAGCATTACTTAATCACTGGGATAAGTGCATAACATTTGCAGGAGATTATATTGACAAATAAATAGCATTTTGACTACTTTAAAAAAAATGTCTTTTCCTTACCAAAGAAAGTCCTGTTTTGACTTGAACGACTCTCATATTAACAAATTAACCCTTTGCTGCAGAAGTCAACTTAAGACGTGATCAGTTGTTACCTTCATGTTGCGGGAAAACAAAAAGGAAAATTATCTTGGCATGGGACATGGAGGAATACTATTGAAAATCATCATCATCATCATGACTGCTGCAACCTGAAAGGTCATTGGACCGCCACTCCACGAGCTTCTTTGTTTGGTCATGTACGGCTGGGCCAGGAAAACCCCAGCCTACAAGATACTACACAAGTTGTTCCTCAGCGCCAAAAGTATTCCTCCGACCGGCTGGAGGTGCAGAAGAGGCCGTCCACGAACACTATGACTCCAGCAAATAGTAACCTCCTCCACCGCCCTGGAAGAGGCCTGGAACCATGCCACAGCTGTGGGTCATGGATGTGGCCGACCGACACCTAAGCGAACGTTATTATTATTATTCTTATTACTATTTTTATTCTTATTTTTATTCTTATTTTTATTCTTATTATTATTCTTATTTTTATTCTTATTTTTATTCTTATTTTTATTCTTATTATTATTCTTATTTTTATTCTTATTTTTATTCTTATTTTTATTCTTATTATTATTTTTATTATTATTTTTATTATTATTTTTATTATTATTTTTATTATTATTATTATTATTATTATTATTATTATTATTATTATTATTTTTATTATTATTTTTATTATTATTATTATTATTATTTTTATTATTATTTTTATTATTATTTTTATTATTATTCTTATTCTTATTTTTATTATTATTCTTATTATTATTAAAAATGAAAGAAGATGGGGTGCAGACTTATACTGAGCGAAAGAGATATGCTTGGGACAGACTACAGCGGCGGGACATGATTAGAAGACTTCAACACCAGTCTCTGGACTGATCAACCTGATGATGATGATGAATCTGTGTCACCTCCGAGTGATTTAAGCCCTGATTGGCTGAATTTTACAGATCAAGACGCTGAGCAGCGCATGAGCTGCATAGACCAAAGCTGACTGCTAGCTCCAGGGCCAGCGAACCAGAGCTGCCAATGCCCTTCTACACCTCCACGAGGTGACCTGGATAACAGGCTGCAGCAGGGCGGACTGGCTAAGGAGAAGGGATCGAAGAGGGAAGGCTAACCCGGTACCCAACAATGCATGCTGAAGTCAGATATGTCAGACCAAATGGTGCAAATATCACATGGTGACTGCAGTGGTTAGTGGCCTTTATTTTTTCTTAATCCTATAAATCTTCCCAGGGGACCTCAACAACGCACATAAACATCGTTATAACTTTTTTTTTCTCTTGAAATGTTGTGGTGGGTGTTATTATTTTAGAAGGTGGGAAAACATATGCTCCCCAGGGAACTGAAAGAATTTAGTTATGTCTCTCACCTTGGCAAGTAAGGTAAACGTTCTGATAACCTTCCTGTTTGGATGTTGGTCGCTCAAGGAGAACAGTTTTGGAGACATGACGGCTGGCGCAAAGAAGCGCAGAAAAATGAATCCGCTCACGGCCGTATAGGGTACATCCTTTGAAATGTGAGTAAACAAAAAATCAAATTCAAGATAAGAAGACAAATAATCAAATTCAAGATAAGAAGACAAAAAATCAAATTCAAGATAAGAAGACATAAAAAAAATCAAATTCAAGCTAAGAAGACAAAAAATCTAATTCAAGATAAGAAGAAAAAATCAAATTCAAGATAAGAAGACAAATAATCAAATTCAAGATAAGAAGACAAAAAATCAAATTCAAGATAAGAAGACAAATAATCAAATTCAAGATAAGAAGACAAAAAATCAAATTCAAGATAAGAAGACATAAAAAAAAATCAAATTCAAGCTAAGAAGACAAAAAATCTAATTCAAGATAAGAAGAAAAAATCAAATTCAAGATAAGAAGACAAATAATCAAATTCAAGATAAGAAGACAAAAAATCTAATTCAAGATAAGAAGAAAAAATCAAATTCAAGATAAGAAGACAAATAATCAAATTCAAGATAAGAAGACAAAAAATCAAATTCAAGATAAGAAGACAAAAAATAAAATTCAAGATAAGAAGACAAAACATCAAATCCAAGATAAGAAGACAAAAAATCAAATTCAAGATAAGAAGACAAAAAACTAACATAGATATACTTCTTAACCTTTAGCGCTCCTTTGTTGTTGCTTCAGGTCAGGTCATCCCGTAACCAGTGAGGTCGTTGGGGCACACATGAAGACATCCTCACAACACCATGCCACCCTTCTCTATCAGCAGTCGCTGCCTGTGCCTCCTCCATTTTGGTCCATTTTTTATGTTGTCCTCCCACCTCTTTTTGGAACAACCTCTTCGTCGTCTGCCATGCACCTTTCCGTGCAGGATCGTATTTTCAAGACAATTTAATCTCGATATGTGACCGTACCAAGCGAGTTTCCTTCTTTTGACAGTTGCCAAGAAGTCTTCAAAAGGCCCTATTGCTGTTGTAATTCTATCTCGTATTTCCTCATTTGTAACTCGACCTTTGTAGGTTATATTTAGAAGTCTTCAGAAACATCTGTATTCTGTATCCTTCGCTGAAAGTCAGCTGTAATTGTCCATGTCTCACAAGCATTATTATTGTCGTTGCTTAACACCTGCAAAATGATTTTGGTTTTAGCCGTTGACGGTTGCCTGTTGCCTTATTCATAGGCTTCGATATTTTTCCAGGTTAATGCACTAGAAACAGCTACACATACATATATTTCAATATCAACTTACGTTCACTCGTTTCTTGTGAAACAATGGTTTATTGTTGATTTGATTGAGAATTTTATAACAGATTTTTCTGAAGTAGATCTGTTTAGTTTGTTTATTTAGAAGTAATAAATAGGTTGTGTAGTGGAAATTAACAGATGCGTCTTATAGAAGAATAGTAGCAGTGTTTTGTGACAAATACAAAATATTTCTGGAACCCTGGTGGAGCCCATGTCGTTAGTGTTTGTGATATATTTGTGGATATTTTCACCTTCATCTTTTTGTATCTCAGAAACTAACGAACACACAACAAAAACAATAACACCAACAAGTTCTTTATTCATATATGTCTCTACACACAACAAAATCATATCTATAACAAAAATTTTTTTTTAAATGTTAGAATCTCTCAAAGTCAACAACTTTTTCTAATATGGCCTCTATCCATTTACAATGCCTCCCCAATAGATGCCATATTCTCAATATGCCATACTGGCATGCTAACAGGACCTTTAATAAAAAGCCGTCAGATAACCACCTCAGGGCCAAAGTTACTGCCTCGATCTCTAACCACTAAAATATTTTAAGAAAACAACGCAGATAAAAAAAACCTGACCATACCTCAAACGTCTCTTCTGGCCATTTCTCTCGAACCCTGATCTGGATATTTCTCAATACTCGCCGCAGCACTTGCGGACAGTACGTCACAGACCCCACGATGCTGTCAATGATGTTACTGATGTAGTCTTCGATGGTTTCAAGGCTATGGTTGACAAAACTCTCCTCAGATTCTCTGTGCAGACTATGACGACGGCTGAGGTCACAAAATAAATTGTTGTTATAATAATAATCATATAAGGCATCGATATTGAAATATTTAATTGATTAAATAAATGTAGAATCTAACAAAAATCAGCGGAAGATTAAATTTAACTTGCCAGCTTTTCTTGTCCAACTTTGTTGGTTGTTGTAAATCTGTGTGGATGGGGAGGGGTTCTGGGGCGCAGTGGCCGATGTATAATTGTGTTAGTTGTAAATCTGTGTGGATGGGTAGGGGTTCTGGGGCGCAGCGGCTGATGTATAATTGTGTTAGTTGTAAATCTGTGTGGATGGGGAGGGGTTCTGGGGCGCAGCGGACGATGTATAATTATGTTGGTTGTAAATCTGTGTGAATGGGGAGGGGTTCTGGGGCGCAGCGGCTTATGTATAATTGTGTTAGTTGTAAATCTGTGTGGATGGGGAGGGGTTCTGGGGCGCAGCGGACAATGTATAATTATGTTGGTTGTAAATCTGTCGGAAGCTGATGTCTATGATATAGTCCTGCCATCGAATATGCAGAATGCATCTTGGACAAGCCATGTGGAAGTGATCCTTATCCTTCTTCGGTGTTCGACCGAAACAGAAGAAGAAATCTCCACTGTACTAAACAAATATTGATATATGATCAGAGAGAGAATGACCTTGACTTTACCTGCGCAGGCTGTTGACTTTAAATGGATCGAGCTCTACAGCTTTCTTTTCGTTGATAATACGATCGATGGTCGGCTGGAGAACTTTCTGTAGGTACGGCATAGCTAGTACCTTGAGAAATGAAGAATTGATAATGGGTGGTTAGTAGAAATAAGTCATTCTGATTAACGATTGATTCAATCGCCCTGATGACTTCAGTTGAAGCATAGAGCAACCACTCGGTCTCTTTATAGGAAACCTCGTTGTGAATATTTGAAGTTTTCCATAAAATATGTCAGCTATTATGAACTTGCTGAGGGAAAAAGTGCACCTAGAAATGCTGTCAAACTAAGGACAACTTGCTTCAAACAACAACAACAACAACAACACGAAACAATTACACCAGCAACAGCAACAACATCAGCAACAACACCAACAACAGCACCGACAACAGCAGCAAAAGCAACACCAGGAACGCAAAGAACACCAGCAACAAAAACAATTGCAACAGCCCCAACACCATCAGCAACAACATCATCAGCAACAGCACCAACAACAACACCAGCAACAAAAACAATTACACCAACAACACCACCACTAACCTTCATGAAATTGTCCACAGATTTCGTGCCCAGAGTATTCCCTCGAAACAAGGTGTTGACATCCTCAGTCTTGGCGATATCCCTGATCACGACTGCGTCCAGGAACTCGAAAATCAGCTCCTGGCTCAGAAAAAACCTGACTAAGGACATTGCGATAGCACCCAGCTCGATCGTCCGGTCCTGTTCTAAGGAGTCCCACAACATCTGGCCGAGGTCTCGGTTCTGAGGACAAGCATGATGATAATGATTTGCCTTTGTGCTCCGAGCACAACTATAAATAGCATGCTTACAGGAAGCCTGCATCAAGTATTTGCAGTGAGGTTAAGAGCAAAGACAAACATGAGGGTTCCGTGAAACATGCTGATCAAGACTCGTACATCCTCATACGTGCTCCTGGATACAGGCTGTGTCACCGCGGTCTGGCCAGAAAAATGTAGATCAACATTTACCACCCTATTTCACCTCTAAGTGCCAGCCCTGAAAATAGACTGCAACCATGCAGCCTGGCTAAGAGATTAGGCATCAAAGAAGAAAGCCAAACTGGTTTTTAAAATTTGCTGAATTCGGATGTGTCAAGTCTAAAAGTGCGGATATCGTAGCCTCGCTGTAAACTACGACACAACATCGCAAACGTCTTTTCCAGGATGAATGTTGAAGATGAAGACTGTGATCCCTATTTATTGTACTACAATCATGTGGACCCTGGCCCACATTCTCAAGAATGCCTTGGGATGTAGGGAAGGAAGACTAATGTCTGGTCAGGCACATCATACTGCTCAGACATGTTAGTCAGGGTCAGGTGAAACATACTGATCAGACATGTTAGTCAGGGTCATGTGAAACATACTGATCAGACATGTTAGTCAGGGTCAGGCACAACATACCGATCAGACATGTTAGTCAGGGTCAGGTGAAATATTCTGACCAGACATGTTAGTCAGGGTCTGGCAAAATATACTGATCAGACACATTAGTCAGGGTCAGGCAAAATATACTGGCCAAGACCCTCACCTCGGCTTCCTAGTAGCCCTCCCTGGAAATGGGCTGTTTTCATGACAGCTTGACTAACGAGGTGAGTAATCAACGTGATCCATATAGTAGTGAGTGACATGCAGATGAAGCCAAGCATAGCACAACAGCCAGGAGGACCTTTACCCACCTTCATCAGCACGCTCGGGATGTGCCACTTTCAGCTTTATTCATCCACAATTTTTTTTCTGAAACTATTTATTCCAAATGGATGAAATTCATGCACAATAAAAATAATTTTCTCTTTCACGTGCAATTTTAAGACATAATCTCTGTCCACTTCTGAGGCCTTAAGCAAGCAGGTAACAAGGACATGTAGACCTGTCTTGTACCTGCTTGATTTCTGTTCATGCTGCCATGTTGTCTGTGGTCGGTCGTGGGAATTTGAGAAACTCATCTTGTGCATATATTGGATTCATGATTGCAAAATTTGCGGATGACACTAAAATATGTGGTAGAGTCTCTTCTCCAGCATAGAGAGATTTATTGAGATTAGATTTAGCTACTATTCATAAAAGTTCTGTGAGCTGGCAAATGGAGTTTAATGTAGAGAAATGTACAGTCATCCACATGGGTAGGTCAAATATGAATATAATTACTTGATGGGAATATACAATATTAGACAGGTAGATAAGGAAAGCGACCTAGAGGTTATGATAGATCATGCTTGTAAGGTGAGAGAGCAAGTTCAGGTAGCAGTGAAAAAGGCAAATGTAATACTGGGTATGATAAAAAGAAATATTAAACATAGGAGCAAGGAAGTGATAGTCAAACTATATAAAGCATTAGTTAGACCTAAATTGCTAATGATTTAAGAGCAGTACTCTGTCAATTATGCCAGCAATCCGCACCAAAAAGAGTAGTGGTACAGTGGGTTTCATCCCACTGCAACATCCAAGGCAACGAGGAGGCAGACAGACTGGTAAAAGAAGGTGCAAGACTACCACAACCAGATACTAGTGTGACATACGAAGAGTCAAAAAGGCTTATTAGAGCTAGATACATGACCAAATGGGAAACAGAACATACTGGCTACACAAAAAACGATGCCTAATACCAGTTGAACAGAAGATAGCAGGTCGTGGTCTTCAGACTTCGCACAGGCCACAATAGACTGAGGTACCACCTACTCAATAAATTGAAGATAGGTGGCACTGACGAATGCCCGTGTGGTACCGGGAAAATGACCGCTGGACATTTGCTGTAAAACTGCCCGACATACGAGGATCAGAGACAGCAGATGTGGCCATCACCAGTGGCAACACTAGACAAGCTCTATGGCAGTGTCGACAGCCTCAGGATGACTTCTGCTTTTTTCGAAAAAAATACAAGTTGACGTCTGACAGCGTACGAAGAAGAAGAAGACCTAGATTGGAGTACTGTGTACAGGTGTGGAGTCCTTATCATAGAGGGGATATAGACATGATAGAAAGGATACAAAAAAGAGCGACAAAGCTGATAGTGGGATTACAGAATTACAGTTATGAGGAAAGACTCAGGAAAACCAGCCTACAGTGTCTCGAAGAGAGAAGAATTCTCGGTGACAATCGCTAATCGAGGTTTATAAGAAAGGATAATTCGACTATAACAATTTGTCAAAGTTTAACGGTCCAGATTAGATATTAGAAAATATTTTTTTAGTCAGATCATGGTGAATGCTTGGAATGCATTGCCACAGGAGGTGGTGTAGGCAGGGTCAGTTAATGCATTCAAGAATAGATTGGATGATCACAGTCATTTTTAGTACCGTTGGAGTGGAATCAACTGGGTGTATACAGACTCTGCTATAGAGCCTTCTTAACCAGTTTAATGAAGTAAGTTATGTTAAGTTGTGTTATGTAATGTTAAGTTATGTTATATCTATCAAAATTCAAGATCGTAGAAAATTTCCATCCCACTTTCATTTCCGACTGAGATTGCAAATTGTAATTGGATTTTTTTGTTTTTTTGTTTGCGTTCGCCTTATATCTCTATTCCCTAAGGCGGTGTGCGTTGCACTGTGGTTTTTATTTTGCGCCTATCGGCCCAGTGCATCTGACTTCTGAATGCATTTTATATTAGAGCCTGCTTCCTCCTGCATTTTCTAAGGGTTTGCTTCCCCGGGGTAACGGCCGGTGCTGTGATGGGGATCGAACCCAGCACCTTCTGGTTGTGAGCCGTATCACTTAACCAGTAGCCCACGCCGTCCCCTTAAATTGTAATCGGATGATCTTCAGAGATAATGGCATCAGAGCAATGGGCCGTTGACGGCTAAGTGACATTATCATTTTCTTAATTGGCACAGACACACATGGCTGCTCACAGTCACAGATGGCTGCTCACAGTCACAGATGGCTGCTCACAGTCACAGATGGCTGCTCACACAGTCACACATGGCTGCTCACACAGTCACAGATGGCTGCTCATACAGTCACAGATGGCTGCTCACACAGTCACAGATGGCTGCTCACACAGTCACAGATGGCTGCTCACACAGTCACAGATGGCTGCTCACACAGACACAGATGGCTGCTCACACAGACACAGATCGTTGCTCGCAGACACACATGGCTGCTCTCACAAACACAGATGGCTGCTAGCACAGACACATATGACTACTTGGCCTCCGCGTCCAACTACAAGCTAAATTGTTATTTTGTAAACGTTTTTAAAGACTTTAAAGTTTCAAGTTTAACCCTTTAGTCCAGCCTAGTTTTTGAAATGTGCGTCCTGAAGTCCAAGACAAGAGCTGCAACTTCATATGTCAAACGGTTCTTTTTTAAAAAGACCAGAACACTCCACACCTTGCAACGATATTCCATGGCTGGAATAGCCAAGCTGTTGAGGGTGCGAGCTCTTGCCTTGTCGTTTCTCACCTGTTGAAGTTTGGCCTTCAACCTGAGCCACCCTCCCGTTATCCTAAATGAAATCTCACGATTTGTTTTGTGGGAGCACTTAAAATACTTTGCCCAGGTAAATGTTCGAATTCACATTTCGCAGGATCATTTCCTGGCTGTAGTTCCTCTAGTGAGCAAAAAGTGTTCAGTATGTATAGAGTTTTCTTTCACTTGATTTTAAGACCTACCACCTCACCTGCTTTATTGAGTTCATTTAGGTATTGCTCAGCCTGTCTGATACAGGCCTCCACACTAAGAATTACTTGACCAACGTCGAGTTTCTTTGTTCGGTCATGTTGTACGGCTGGACCAGGAAACCCCTGCCGACAAGATGCTACACAAGTCGTTCCTCAGTACCAAAAGTCTTTCCCCGACCGGCTGGAGGTGCAGAAGAGGCTGTTCCCGCACAGTATGGCTCCAGAAGATTTTAACCTCCTCCTCCGCCCTGGAACCATGCCACAGCTGTGGATCATGGATGTGGGTCATGGATGTGGCAGACCGACGCCCTGGACGAGACCTGGAACCATGCCATACCTGTGGGTCATGGATGTGGCAGACCGACGCCCTGGGCGAGACCTGGAACCACACCACAGCTGTGGGTCATGGATGTGGGTCATGGATGCGGCGGACTGACACCCTGGACGAGACCTGGAACCACACCACAGCTGTGGGTCATAGATGTGGGTCATGGATGCGGCCGACTGACGCCCTGGACGAGATCTAGAACCACACCACAGCTGTGGGTCATGGATGTGGGTCATGGATGCGGCCGACTGACGCCCTGGATGGGACCTAGAACCACGCCACAGCTGTGGGTCATGGATGTGGCCGACTGACACCCTGGACGAGACCTAGAACCACGCCACAGCTGTGGATCATGGATGCGGCCGACCGAGGCCCTGGACGAGGCCTAGAACCATGCCACAGCTGTGGGTCATAGATGTGGCTGACCGACACAACGGGCCTCAGACACCTAAGCGAATATTATTACCTAACACTGACCATGGACGACAATGTCATGAGGAAACCATTAGTAGTTTAGCATTTCTCCGTTTCTGTTGATACCTGTGTCTTCAGTTTTCTACAGACTTCCTCCAAGGGCTGCGCTGGCTCATTAAGCACAAAAAATAAGTACAACGCACACACCCTATTAAAAAAATGTAAAAGCAAAGAAGAAAAAAACACAGAACAAAACATAATGAATAATGAAGATATTTGATGACAGAACAAGAAGAACGGCTGGCATCCCCACACAAGACAATTGTGTGCACCTTGACTGCATCTCCGAGCAGCTCCACGAGGGGTCGGTAACAGGAAGACGGGAGCACTGTTTCCTCCAGTAACTGAAGCTTTACTCGAATTTTCCCTCGTTCCACGCGGCTGGAGAAGAAATCAAATGGTTAAATTAAGTTAGAGATCAGGGTCGAAGATGTAGGACAGTTAATTGGCTGACAGCAACCAGCGACTCGCACCCGGCTGCTCGGATAAAGGTCAGAGAAACACAGCTGACCAAGACCATAATAGCTGTCCATCGTTGTCGATGAGGACCGCCGACATCATCCTTGTCACAGATTTCCCTATTGGGTGTAGGTGCGCATGTGGCTGAACAGGCCAATGCGGGCGCGAAAACATCTGCTACATATCGGGCACACGAGGTTTGTAGAAGGGAATGGTGTTCCCGCTGCTCGGGATTTCCGGGTCTCGCGTCTGCTCTGGGCTTTCACAACACGGTCGTCTTCACCGGCAGCTACACCCGATTTGACTGCGCTGCTCCAGTCAGATGTTTTACGCAAGACATTCCCAGGTGTCGATGTCTATCTGGCAACTTTTCAGTGAGTCCTTCAGACCGTCTTTAAAACGTTTCTTTGGGCGCCCTCTCTCGCGCCATCCCTCTCTCAGCTCATCGTAGAAAAGCCTCTTTGTGAGCCGCTCGTCTGACATACGGACGAGGTGTCCGGCCCATCCTAGTCGTGCTTTCTCTAGCAGTGCATGGATGCTGGGCATGTTATCCCTCGAGAGAACCTCGATGTCAATGACACGATCTTGCCATCGGATGTGGAATATTCGCCTCAGGCAACCTGTGTGGAAGTGGTTTAACCTCCTTGCATGTCCAGAGTATACAGTCCAGCTTTCGCAAGCGTATAGTAGGGTTGGAATGATGGTTGCACGGTAGACTTTGAGTTTGGTCTTGACGCTGATGCCACACGACGTACCCAGACCATCGAGCGCATTCTACCAAAGGCTGTGCTGGCCTTTGCTATTCTGCTTGCCACCTCATTGTCTAGGCTGACAGATCTCGACAGCGTGCTGCCCAGATATGTGAATTTGTCTACGGCATTCAGCGTCTGCCCGCTGACTGTAGTCTCTGGTTTTGTGTACGGCATGCCTGGTGCTGGTTGGTACATGACCTCTGTTTTTTTTTACCAAGACCATATTCCATCTCCAAGTGGCAGCCCAGGAAACAGGCTGCACTATTGTAGTCTGGCTTAGAAAATAGGGATCACAGTGGAAGGCAAACCTGGTACACAAAACAGCCAGCTAAAACTGCACGTGTAGCGCGGAAAGATCACAGCCTCTGTGTAAAATACGACACAACCTATCCAGGATAAACGCAGAAGAAGTTACAAATCCCGATCACGATACACCTTACAGAACATCGTTATCATCACAGCTGCTCTTCATCTGCGAGTTGCTCACTACTACAGGGATCATGTCAATCTTCACCTCGTTAGCCAGGTTGCCATGAAAAATGCTTGTTTCCAGAAAGAACGACATGGGAGTGAGGTTGGGTTCTTGACCAGTATGTTTCACCTGACCCTGACTAACATGTCTGACCAGTATATTTCACCTGGCCGGGTGTTAGTCCCCTCTCCCCCTCTGGCTAAGAGTATGGGGATCGCAGTGGGAAACCAAGCCTGGTACCCATTAACGTCGGCCGAAATCGATTGTGTCGGGCTGAAATGCGCAGATATCGCTGCGTTGGTGTAACCTACAAAACAACTTCACTTCCTTGGCCAATGCCTAAGAAGATCTAGCGACAATTTATGAGATTTCTGCCTGATAAAGTCTTCTTCTTCTTCTTCTTCTTCTGCATTCATTCTCAATCCCCGCCTACCTGAACAGGACTTTACAAGTAGCAGGATGTAGTCCGGAGAATGGAATGCGTTGTGTCGCTAGTTTACAGCTTGACTGCAATATTTGCACCTTTCAGTCCAACACATCTGTCTTCGGCGGGTGAAAAAGTCTGTATTTGCCACACGAGGCGTGAAACTTCGCGGGGCCTAAGTAAAATTATCCGAGAACATTGTCTTTGTGTTTACGCCAATTTATCACTTGAACTTTTGAATTGGAAAAAGGAGAACACTTCTACCCTGCTCATTTGAGCAAGAAAATGGCTGTTTTTAATTTTGAAACGATTTATTTTATTTGTTTTTTTACATGAGATTAATCCATTATTGAAGGTCAAGTTAAGGTTTTTAAAGCAGACTTTTCTGAGGTAGATAAATTTAGTATGTTTATGTAGATGTAATAAATATGTTTGTAGTAGAGAGTAACGGGTGAGCCATTCTTGTAAGTAGATACCATGAGTGCTCGGTGGAAATTCTAGACAAATGTTGGTGACACCTGGCAATACCTGATAGGTGATTCTAAATGTTTCGTGATATTTCTCACCTTCATCGTCTTGTATCTCAGAAACTAACACAAACACATCAAAAACAATAAAACCAACAAGTTATTTATTCATTTATCTCTCTACACACAAACAAATCATATCTCTAGACAATCAAATAAAAAAATTACAGGCTCTCAAATTCAACAACCCCAGTAAAATGTGACGCACTGAAAAATAATTGACAGGGGAAATGGGGTTCAGTTCAGTTCATCCCGTAACCCATCAGGTCGTTGGGGCACACATGAAGACATGAAAATCCCACGCCAACCCTCTCTGTCTGTCGCCGCCTGACGTATCTCACTGGGACGAAGGCCTGACCACTCAGTGATGTTGTCCACCCATCTCTTCCTTGGACGTTCTCGCCCTCTCTGACCCGGTACGGATCCAAAGAGTATCGAGTTGGGAATTTTGTTTGACCTCGCGACGTGCCCGCACCAGGCCATCTTGCGTCTTTTGATAGTTGTGAACAGATCTTCAAAAGGACCAATAGCGTCTTCAACTCTCTGACGGATGTCTACGTTCGTGACACGATCTTTATATGTACCATTTAGGAGTTTTCTATAGCACCGCATTTCCATTGCATGTATTCTGCCCTGGATATCTGCTGTAATGGTCCAGGTCTCGCTGGCATACAGAAATATTGACAGCACCAAAGGGCGCAGTAGTCTGACTTTTATGCCGAGGGCGAGGCGCTTGTCTCGCCAAATAGGTTGCAGCCTAGTCAGCGCCGCTGTTGTTTGTGCTATTCTTGCAATTACCACTGGCTTCGAACCCTCTTCGCTGATCAACGATCCAAGATATTTGAAACTTTTCACCACCTCAAGTACCTGCCCATTTGCCTCTATGGGGTAATAGTGTGATGATGGTACATTCCCATTGACCCCAGGACATTAAGCTGACACCAACCCCTGAAGGCTTGTTGACTCTGTGTCTTTGTCAGCCATCCTGTACCTACTAAAACAAGTCCTGATTCGACTGCTGGAGTACATTACCTTGCTCTCCTGGCCCACCTGTCACTCGTGGGCCGCCTAGCCACGGCATGCCAGTTCCTGATGGTTCCGTGTGTGACATCTTCTGAATTCAGGTGAATCTGTCAGATACAAAACAGAAGAAGTTAAGTTTGACTACCACAGCACACTGCCATCAGGGATGAGGTGCTAGAAACTCTACAGTTCTCAGCTTACGTATTTTCTAAGTTTGGGTTTCCAATAGCATTAGCTGCCTTAAACTTTACAACGTGCATGTCAAGTCTGTCAGACTGACCTCGTGAAAATCGAGGCGTGTAAGTCGGGTCTATCAGACTGACCTCATGAAAATTGAGGCGTGTAAGTCGGGTCTGTCAGACTGACCTCGTGAAAATTGAGGCGTGTAAGTCGGGTCTGTCAGACTGACCTCGTGAAAATTGAGGCGTGTAAGTCGGGTCTGTCAGACTGACCTCGTGAAAATTGAGGCGTGTAAGTCGGGTCTGTCAGACTGACCTCGTGAAAATTGAGGCGTGTAAGTCGGGTCTGTCAGACTGACCTCATGAAAATTGAGGCGTGTAAGTCGGGTCTGTCAGACTGACCTCGTGAAAATTGAGGCGTGTAAGTCGGGTCTGTCAGACTGACCTCGTGAAAATTGAGGCGTGTAAGTCGGGTCTGTCAGACTGACCTCGTGAAAATTGAGGCGTGTAAGTCGGGTCTGTCAGACTGACCTCGTGAAAATTGAGGCGTGTAAGTCGGGTCTGTCAGACTGACCTCGTGAAAATTGAGGCGTGTAAGTCGGGTCTATCAGACTGACCTCGTGAAAATTGAGGCGTGTAAGTCGGGTCTATCAGACTGACCTCGTGAAAATTGAGGCGTGTAGTCGGGTCTCTCCAACTGACATCATGAAAATTGAGGCGTGTAGTCGGGTCTCTCCAACTGACATCATGAAAATTGAGGCGTGTAGTCGGGTCTCTCCAACTGACATCATGAAAATTGAGGCGTGTAGTCGGGTCTCTCCAACTGACATCATGAAAATTGAGGCGTGTAGTCGGGTCTCTCCAACTGACTTCATGAAAATCATGGTGCGCATGTCGAGTCTCTCCGACTGACATCATGAAAATCACAGGTGGAGTCTGACCGACTTACGCTGCCGTTGCATAATGGTGGCCGTGCTAATCAAATTTAATAACAAACTGCTACGTAGTAATAGTCTGAAGAATTGTGATCTTTTGATTGTAGAGAGTTCCAACTTTTGTAATGTATGGGTTAGATACCAACAATGGCGATCGTGGAACTAGTTTTAGACGTTTCGAAATGATTTATGTTTTTCGCTTGGATTTGAAGATTCACCCATTGTTGAGAACGGGGGAGGCAAGTTACTATAATGGATTTTTCTGAGGTAGATCTGTTTATGTAATTACAATAATTACGTTTATAGTCGACGTGACAGACATAGACATTACGGCAAACATCGGTAATCCGTTATCGGTGATTTTTTTTTTTTTATTTTTCAACCGAGGGACGATGAAAGAGGGAGAGTCTAAGTGTGCTGTTTTTTCAACACTATCATCTTAATTTTTTAAATCTCAGAAACTAACACCTTCATAACAGTAACACCAAGTTCTTTATTCATTTATGTCTCTCAGTTCCGTTCATCCTGTAACCCATCAGGTCGTTGGGGCACACTTGAAGACACTCCCACAATGCCATGCTTTCGCTCTCTGTTCGCTGCAGCCAGTCGTGCCTCACACAAATGAAGGTTTGTCCGTACATTTGTTTTTTTTTATTGTTCACCTAATTTTTCTAATCCCCAAGGCGGTGTGCGTTGCACTGTGGTTTTTATTTTGCGCCTGTCAGCCCAGTGCATCCGACTTCAGCATGCCTTTTATGTAAGGATCTGCTTCCTCCTGCATTTTCTAAGGGTTTGCTTCCCTGGGGTAACGGCCGGTGCTGTGATGGGAATCGAACCCAGCACCTTCTGGTTGTGAGCCGTGCCACTTAACCACGCCGTCCCCCATTTGTTGTTCAGATTGGTAAAGGTTAACCCTTCTTCTTCTTCTTCGTTCGTTCTCAATCTCCCGCTACCAAGCCCTGAACGTTCTCAATCTCCCGCTACCAAGCCCTGAACGTTCTCAATCTCCCGCTACCAAGCCCTGAACGTTCTCAATCTCCCGCTACCAAGCCCTGAACGTTCTCAATCTCCCGCTACCAAGCCCTGAACGTTCTCAATCTCCCGCTGCCAAGCCCTGAACGTTCTCAATCTCCCGCTGCCAAGCCCTGAACGTTCTCAATCTCCCGCTACCAAGCCCTGAACGTTCTCAATCTCCCGCTGCCAAGCCCTGAACGTTCTCAATCTTCTGCTGCCAAGCCCTGAACGTTCTCAATCTACCGCTGCCAAGCCCTGAACGTTCTCAATCTCCCGCTGCCAAGCTCTGAACGTTCTTAATCTCCCGCTACCAAGCCCTGAACGTTCTCAATCTCCCGCTGCCAAGCCCTGAACGTTCTCAATCTCCCGCTGCCAAGCCCTGAACGTTCTCAATCTCCCGCTGCCAAGCCCTGAACAGGGCTTTGTAAGTAGCAGGATGTAGTCCAAAGAACGTGATGCGTTGTGTCGTAGTTTACAGCTTGACTGCAATATTTGCACCTTTCGGTCCGACGCGTTCGTCTTCGGCAGAAGAACCTTTGAACTCTGACAGACTGGTCCTAGGGTTCCAGAGACTCGATATCACCCCTTCTCCTGTCAGTAAGAACAACAAATGCCTCCATGTAATGACCAGGCGTTGGACTTTTACTGTCAGAGACCATTTGTTGTGCACGCTGTAGGAGTATTTCAACAAAACTACGAACTCATCCAGCTGTGACGGACATACCTCGACAGTTCACTCCTCATGTCAAACCCTCGCCATTTGGCCCTATTTTGACCGCTTCACTGAGGATATACCCATCAACCAAGTCCTAAAGCGGGACACTGACAACATGGACGTGAAACGATCCTCTACATCATGGTCCCACTGCGACGGTCATCCACGCACCATCTGATTAGGCCAGGTCGACCAGACATTATCAATATTCCCCCCATACGGCGTTGAGGTGTGAAACCACTAGTAGAAGACTTAGTTCTCGATCGGGGTGTCGTAAGCAGTAGAGCAGCCACCTCACTGCGAACTGTTCAGACTCAACCCTTGATCATGAGATATGTCCCCACACCAGGCGAACAACATCTTCGTGCACTGGTTAAATGCACTCCTGCCTCGCTCTTTACCTCTGTCTGCTATCAGTCATCCAAATGGACGCAGAAGAGATGCAGGCCAGCGGACATTGCACCTCTGCCCTATTGTGACAACCTCCCAGGTGGCGGGGAATGCTAGGCGTGCCATCACTGCAGATGAGCTGAGAAAATAAAGGGAGCAAAGAGATACCCCACTCACATGCATATGCTACGTTTCTGGCAGGACGTGACGATCCTGGGATACAGACACATTGGACTGCCTCTCTTCCGGGATAGTACAAACTAATACATAGTCCATCATATCATATCATCACCTAATGATTTAAGAGCAGTACTCTGTCAACTATGCCAGCAGTCCGCACCAAAAAGAATAGTGGTACAGTGGGTTCCATCCCACTGCAACATCCAAGGCAACGAGGAGGCAGACAGACTGGCAAAAGAAGGTGCAAGACTACCACAACCAGATACTAGTGTGACATACAAAGAGTCAAAACGGCTTATTAGAGCCAGATACATGACCAAATGGGAAACAGAACACACTGGCTACACCAAAAACGATGCCTATTACCAGTTGAACAGAAGAGAGCAGGTCGTGGTCTTCAGACTTCGCACTGACCACAATAGACTGAGGTACCACCTATTCAACAAATTGAAGATAGATGACACTGACGAATGCTCGTGTGGTACAGGGAAAATGACCGCTGAGCATTTGCTGCAAAACTTCCCGTCATACGAGGACCAGAGAGAGCAGATGTGGCCATCACCAGTGGCAACACTAGACAAGCTCTATGGCAGTGTCGACAGCCTCAGGATGACGGCTGCTTTTTTCGAAAAAATATAGGCCGACGTCTGACAGCGTACGAAGAAGAAGATATCATCACCACACCCTCTAGACACGAGTGGGGAAGACTCGATAGTCCTGGAAGACAACTTCCCTAAGAGAGACAACTCTGACCAAAAACAACTGCTGCCTTGCAGTTAGGCTGGGGACAGTCAAAGGCTAAGCAGGGCATCCCTACAGAAACGCCTGTTGAAATTGGATGCACTGGGCCACAGGACTAACAAAGTAACACAGTGCAACGTATATCGCTGTAACCAGCGTACGAAGAAGAAGAGAAGAACAGACATCATCCTCAATGCATGAGGCTTAGCACTCCGTGAATCATCGTATTCATGGATGGTTGGAATGATGGAGTTTGTGACGCTGTCAGTCATGTTCATGGATGGTTGGCATGACGTGACATTGTTGCCTTCAAGAAAATGAGACAACTTCTACATCCTACGGTTGTTGTTGAATTTCCATAATGAGTAAGTCTACTCTTTAGTGCCCCTGAACAGGGCATTAAGTTGCAGGTTGTAGTAGCTGTCCTCACATCCCGAGCGTGGTGATGAAAGTGGATTGCGGTCCTCCAAGCGGTTGCGCTATACTTAGCTTCAACTGCCTGTCACTCACTACTACAGGGATCACGTCGATCTACATCTCGTCAACCAGTCTGCCTTGAAAACAGCCTGTTTCCAGGGAACGCTACATTGAAGAGAGACAGTGGGCCTGGTCAGTCTATTGTGCCTGATTGGACTACCGTCGCAGTTCCCCACAGCCTACGGTAGAAGTAATGTTACTAACTAAAGATTTACATAAATTACCCCGAGAGTGTGATCATTATTTGCTAATAGATATTTCGGGTAGCCAAGAATATTTGGAGGCCCACTGCCATATCTAATTAACACTACCACTAGCATCATCGCCACAGCCCGACAACCAACCTGTCCCATAAAGTCATCGCTGCTAAAGTTATCTTTATCCCACACTGTCACCGTCACACTCAGGTCTGCGATACATGTGTCTTCGGGGAGTAAGAACTCCAGCGTTTCGTTCCATTCTGGAAATCTGGTTTTTTTTTGTTTCTGAAATGAAAAGTAGATCAACAAGATTATGAGGTCTTCGGATCGAGAGGTGAAAACCTCAACATTTCAACAAAATAGATTTTTGATATTTGAAGTTTGATATGAAATAAATACAGAAGTAATAAATACAGAAGTAATAAATACAGAAGTAATAAATACAGAGTAACTGTGATTGGTGTGAAGTGAAAAGTGGAGTTCCGCAGGGCTCGGACAAATTCTGTTCTTTGTATATATAAAAGATTTGCACATTGATATGGGATGATTGATTGTAAAATTCGCTGATGACACAAAACTATGCAGTAGTGTCTTTAAAGCAGAAGTGGATATATTGAGGTCGGATTAAGATAAAATTTGAGAATAGTTGCGAGCTGGCAAATGGAGTTTAATGTTGATAAATTTAGTCATCCACATGGGTAGATCCAATATGGAACATAATTACAGAATGGACGAGAACAATATTAGAAAGATAAAAAAAGGTAAGGGACCTAGGGTTATAATAGATCATACAGATAAGGTGAGTGAGCAAGTTAAGGTAGCAGTGAAAAAGGCAAATGCAATGTTAGGTATGATAAAAAGAAATATTAAACATCGCTTTGGGTCGCTGACAGCTGCAGCTCATTTACCGCTCAACATCTTGATCCCATCTAGCCATACACAAGTGGCAAGTCGGATTTTAATCTCAATCTCTGGCTAAAGCCAAGGACTGTCCTACTTACTGAGGTAGCCTTGGTCTCGTCAAAACAGGTGACCGTCACGTATGGGTCGGAGTATCCTGTCCTGTCTTTCGGTGCCAGGTCTCTGGAAAATAGACGAAAGTCACATCAGGGTCGGCGACCAAGATCCCACCTCACACCAGGTACAACATACTGACCAAGGTCCCACCTCACACCAGGTACAACATACTGACCAAGGTCCCACCTCACACCAGGTACAACATACTGACCAAGGTCCAACCTCACACCAGGTACAACATACTGACCAAGGTCCAACCTCGCTCCAAGTACAACATACTGACCAAGGTCCCACCTCACACCAGGTACAACATACTGACCAAGGTCCAACCTCACACCAGGTACAACATACTGACCAAGGTCCAACCTCGCTCCAAGTACAACATACTGACCAAGGTCCCACCTCACACCAGGTACAACATACTGACCAAGGTCCCACCTCACACCAGGTACAACATACTGACCAAGACCCCACTTCCCATAAGAGTCAGGAGCAACATACTGACCAAGTCACCACCTCATAAAAAGCTGCTTGTCCCTGCAGTCACCACGTAGTGCACAGACTAGGGTTTATTTCACACTCACAGAAAAGAAACATATGTCAGACCAAGGTTTTGAACCCATATCTGCTGGGTCAGGGGGCCTGTATCATAACAGCACAGTCAACCACCCCCCCCCCCCCCACATCTATCCCTCCCTTCACACACATACTCTGAATATACACACATCCTTCCCACAACACCCCTTCCCTTAAACTCACTCCTCAACACCCCACCCTCCCTTCCCTTAAACTCACTCCTCAACACCCCACCCTCCCTTCACTTACACTCACTCTTCCCGTCAAACCTTTCAAGAAACTCCTCACCTGCCCTCCATGACAGTAACAAAGACAAAAGACTGCCCGGTGGCCTCCGACGTACGTATCCCATACTCCAGCAGCATCTCCCCCTGAATCTCCAGATCCTTGTTGGCTTTCTGTAATGGCAACCAATTCTCCAGACCTTGAAGAGATAATCGAGGATGTGTATTGTTTTACCTATTTATGGCTCAGCTTCAACTGTATTAGACTCATACTGCAACAGATGCGAAACGTCAATGCTAGGGCTCACGCCTTCATCAGTGTGGTTATTCCAGCCATGGTATATGGCTGCGAGGTGTGGAACTTACGGAAAGCTGATGCAGATAGACTGCATTTCCCAACGAGCAATGGAGCGAAGAACATTGAAGATCTCCATTCTAGACCAAATCCAAAACGCAGAGATCAGATGTCGAACTTCCTTCTCTGACATCATAGATGTTGCGAAGTTATGAAAATACAGATGGACCAGCCATGTGGTGTGCATGCCGGATAATAGATGGACACGTAGAGTGACGTCGTGGTGGCCATACAACTTTAGCCATCCTCGCGCGGTGACCGAGGCTGAAGTGGAGAGATGGCCCTACATTCTACACTAAGTCAAACGATGAGAAATGAGTTTACGCTTCTTTTTCGTACGCTGGTTACAGCGATGTACGTTGCACTGTTTTACTTTGTTAAGCCTGTGGCCCAGTGCATCCGATTTCAACAGGCGTTTCTGTAGGGATGCCCTACTTAGCCTTTGGCTGTCCCCAGCCCATCTGCAAGGCAGCAGTTGTTTTTGGTCAGAGTTGTCTCTCTTAAGGAAGTTGTCTTGCAAGACTATCAAGTCTTCCCCACTCGTGTCCATAGGGTGTGGCAATGATATGATATGATATGATGGACTGTATGTACTAGTTTTTCAAGTCTCTCGGAAGAGAGTCAGTCCAGTGTGTCTGTGTCCCAGGATCGTCACGTCCTGCCAGAAACGTAGCATATGCATGTGAGTGGGGTATCTCCTTGCTCCTTTTATTTTCTCTGCTCATCTGCAGTGATGGTACACCTAGCATTCCCCGCCACCTGGGAGGTTGTCACAATAGGGCAGAGGTGCAATGTCCACTGGCCTGCATCTCTTCTGCGTCCATTTGGATGACTGATAGCAGATAGAGGTAAAGAGCGAGGCAGGAGTGCATTTAACCAGGGGACAAGCCTGGCCATGGCACGGAGATGTTCGCATGGTGTGCGGACATATCTTATGATCAAGGCTTGAGTCTCAACAGTTCGCAGTGAGGTGGCTGTTCTACTGCTTACGACACCCCGACCGAAAACTAAGTCTTCTACTCGTGGTTTCACACCTCATCGCCGTATGGGGTGAATATCGAGCAGCTTCCCGCCCGCTTTGATAGGCGGACGGCAGAGATCTCTTTCTGCGGCTCGACCGGGTCTGGCTGAGAAGCGCACCCCAGGTCCCAACAATATCGTAGCCTCCCATCGCAGTGGTGCTGAGATTTAGGGCAGGATTTCGGCTTAAAGGCGTTCGGCCGTAATCCCTCAGATGGTAGCCTCGCACCATTGGCTTATCAGCCAAGCACGTGGACCAAATGTCTGCGACCTGCGATTCCTCTCGAATTAAGCAGGATTACCGTAGCAACGCCCTGTCATTAGTAGAGTCTAAGGGTTCAACGAATGGTGTCATGATTTCATAACATAAGTCTTTTATTTTAAGCTTAGTTGGCAATTGTGAACAGAGACCGAGCATCCATGTATACCAGTACGGACAATTAACACGCTACTAGCAGACACAGACAGAACACTTGCCCGTTAGAGGAATTGTACTATTGTTAAAAGTTTTTCAATACAATTTTTTATGGAAAATTAGAAGACAAACTAATAAGACTCGTCTAGGAGTTCGAACCACGGACCTAATTCTCCTTCCTCTTCGTTGTTCGTAATCTTCCGCTACCAAGTCATGAAAAGGTTTTGCAGGTAGCAGGATGTTGTCCATAGAACGGAATGCATTGTGTCACAGTTCACAGCTTGACTGCGATATTTGCACCTCGGTCCAACACATCCGACTTCAGCGTGGAATTTTTGGGTTAGAGAGCTTGTTGCGAGGTCAGACTGCAAGGCCGAGGAACAGGTAGAGTCCTGTTGGTGTTGCTGCAGAGCTCACCGGCACGTGGTATCTGTCCTGGGATGCACCAATCCACCCCCACCTCATGGATCAAATATATTCTTGACTCGTTATTTGCTATTTGCTGTCTATCAATTCTCCGCATGGATGACGAAGAAATCAAGACCAGCGGACATTGCACCTCTACTTCTTCGTGACAATATATTCTAAGTGGCGGAAAATACTAGCTGTACCATAACTACAGAAGGACTGGCAAATCTGAAGACAGCCGACCCAGATATTTATGCTACATCCCTGACATACAGCACACCGAACTGCCTCCCTTTGGGGATACTCGGGGGATTCATCCATATCTCCCATAGGCAATCATGATGCCCTCAGGCACCACAATCACTGAGGAAGATATGTGCTTCAACCTGGGAGGCACTGGGCTGTCAAGAGCTACCAGTTCACAGCTAAGGGGATTACATCATGCTGATGATGAGAACCAAAAAAGGAAACTCCAAGTGTCTAAGGTAGCTGAAGTGACATGAAGGCAAGAACAGACAATGTCCGCAGCCAGACATGTTTTGTTCCGTTTGACAGTTCATTTAATTGTACAGAAAAGAAAAGAAGCCAATACTATCATAACATGATTATTTGTTGATAAAATTTTATGAAAATTCGTACAGTTGTAGTTGTTCCCATTCTATATGAATTGGATCACATGATTTGTGGATGACATTATGATTTGATCCGCTAGCGGGATCAAGATTCTGAGCAGAGCATGGGCTGCAGCAGTCAGAGACCCAAAGCTGACTGCTAGCGGTGATCCTGGATAACAGACTGCCACAGAGCAGACTGGCTTAGGAGAAGGGATCGAAGAGGGAAGGCTAACCCAGTACTCAAAAATGCCTGCTGAAGATGGAAAGCAAACATCGCAGTCAAGCTGTAAACTAAAACACAATGCATTCCGTTCTTCAGACAACATCCTGCTAGTTGCAAAGCCCTTTTCAGGGTTTGGTAGCGGAGATTGAGAACGAAGAATAAGAAGTAGATCTGCTTCCTTCAGAGTGATCTTCACTCCAGAAGAAAGACACTCAACAAGTTATTTATGTGAGATCGACATGGCATTCGCCCATTGGTGTAAGCATCTGAAGACTTGTTTCAACAAAAGAAGAATAAATTGAACACAAAATAAC
Organism: Ariolimax columbianus; assembly: GCA_036924085.1. Classification (NCBI taxonomy): domain Eukaryota; kingdom Metazoa; phylum Mollusca; class Gastropoda; order Stylommatophora; family Arionidae; genus Ariolimax; species Ariolimax columbianus. The sequence goes on from JAVGWX010000015.1 coordinate 2,877,951, forward strand.
AGCTAAAATCTTTCTTGATTAATTCTGTAGAGCTGCACGAATTTGCATGAAATTTCTTCAACTAATAATTATTTTATGAGGAATTTGTATTGGCTTCTTTTTGACCTATTCGCCATCTACACAGGATTGCTAATTATTGTTAGACACGAACGCCAAGATGGCTGCATACTGCTACACCTATTTACCAGTTTTAGCTTATGGGTGTGAATCATGGACAATGACTATAACCTAGAAACAGCAGCTCCAATCTCGGACATTGGATATCCAAAGGAAGGTGGTCTGACTAACAAGAAGGGACAGGGTCTACAATTAGACAATATGGCATGATCTCGAATCCCAGCCCTGGCAGACTTGAGTGGGGCAATCTTGACTTGGATGGTTTGGTCATGGATGGGAACGGAAAGAAGATCGGGTACCACAGAAGGCATGGGAAGCAAAATGTCGGGGATCCAGACCCACAGGACAACCTAAGGTCCACTAGGATGACAATACAAGACAGTCTATAAGAGACCATGGACTAGACTGGACCCAGACCAAGAGGAAGACAGGGAGGGAATGGTTTGGGCATCTTTCTGGTAAACCTCTACACTCCAGGGTAGAAGGGGGGGCGACTAAGTAAGGTAGAAGACTCTACACTCCAGGGTAGAAGGGGGACGACTAAGTAAGGTAGAAGACTCTACACTCCAGGGTAGAAGGGGGGCGACTAAGTAAGGTAGAAGACTCTACACTCCAGGGTAGAAGGGGAGCGACTAAGTAAGGTAGAAGACTCTACACTCCAGGGTAGAAGGGGGGCGACTAAGTAAGGTAGAAGACTCTACACTCCAGGGTAGAAGGGGGGCGACTAAGTAAGGTAGAAGACTCTACACTCCAGGGTAGAAGGGGGGCGACTAAGTAAGGTAGAAGACTCTACACTCCAGGGTAGAAGGGGGGCGACTAAGTAAGGTAGAAGACTCTACACTCCAGGGTAGAAGGGGGGCGACTAAGTAAGGTAGAAGACTCTACACTCCAGGGTAGAAGGGGGGCGACTAAGTAAGGTAGAAGACTCTACACTCCAGGGTAGAAGGGGGGCGACTAAGTAAGGTAGAAGACTCTACACTCCAGGGTAGAAGGGGAGCGACTAAGTGAGGTAGAAGACTCTACACTCCAGGGTAGAAGGGGAGCGACTAAGTAAGGTAGAAGACTCTACACTCCAGGGTAGAAGGGGAGCGACTAAATAAGGTAGAAGACTCTACACTCCAGGGTATGAGGGGAGGGACTAAGTAAGGTAGAAGACTCTACACCCCAGGGCTGAAGAGGACAACTTAGTAAGCAGTATATTACCAACCGGTTGACCACATACACATAATAGATGTTTCACAGAGATTCCATGAGATGTGGACATGTGGAATGACTTCCAGACTTCCACTGTGGAGGAAGACTGGGACAGGTACCTACCCTTTGGGTTCTTGTTTTCGTACATGTAATCCCTGGTCACGGAGGCTGTCCCGATGATGTCATCTCCGCTGTTATATTTGAAGAGAAAACATTCACTTTAGAAATCGGAATTAACATTGGAATAGGAGATGGAGACATTAACATTGGAATAGGAGACATTAACATTGGAATAGGAGACATTAACATTGGAATAGGAGATGGAGACATTAACATTGGAATAGGAGACATTAACATTGGAATAGGAGACATTAACATTGGAATAGGAGACATTAACATTGGAATAGGAGACATTAACATTGGAAAAGGAGACATTAACATTGGAATAGGAGATGGAGACATTAACATTGGAATAGGAGACATTAACATTGGAATAGGAGATGGAGACATTAACATTGGAATAGGAGACATTAACATTGGAATAGGAGACATTAACATTGGAATAGGAGACATTAACATTGGAATAGGAGACATTAACATTGGAATAGGAGACATTAACATTGGAATAGGAGACATTAACATTGGAAAAGGAGACATTAACATTGGAATAGGAGACATTAACATTGGAAAAGGAGACATTAACATTGGAATAGGAGATATTAACATTGGAATGGAGAACATTAACATTGGAATGGAGAACATTAACATTGGAATAGGAGAAATAAACATTGGAATAGGAGACAAACATTGGAATAGGAGACATTAACATTGGAATTGAGAACATTAACTCTGAAGTAGAAAATGTTTGCAGTGACACTTGAATGACAATTATTATAATTTCTTTCTTTAGAGGAACAGGTGGTCGAGCAAGTAGGATATCAGTGTTCCTGTTGTCAGAAGAGCATGTGTTCAGTCCCAGTAAGAAACTAGGTTTTTCTATGAGGTGTGAAATTAAAACCTATCCAGCACACTGCGTTGTGACTGCCTTGCAAGCGGTCTATATCTCACAACAGTGTTTATGCCCGAGGAAAATACAGCCACTAGAAAAAATGGCAAAATTATGGATAGTTTGTTTTTTTATTTCCTCGTCGCATCCAAGTTGGATGTGGATATCAGGACACCTGGAGGTTGGCGGAGAGCACATGAAAGAGGTCCAAATGTGAGCTCGTGGATATCAAAAACTGCTGGAGACGTATGCCTCAACGAGAACAAGATGAAATAGGGCAAAATAGAACATTTCCAAGTAGCTTCTGAGCAGAGGACTTGACCACGACAGATGAAAACATAGAGAGACAAGTGGTAGTCGTCAGTTGTGCTGTCAGTGCTTGCGGCATTGAGGAGTCGGAACCGTACAGACCTACACGAGCTAAGAATGATACTCGATAAGCTATATCGCAGGTTCAAGAGTTTTCTTCTACTTCTTCGTTCGTTCTCAAACTCCCGCTACCAAACTCTAAAAATGGCTTTGCAAATAGCAGGATGTTGTCTGGAGAATGGAATGCATCGTAGTTTACAGCTTGGCTGCAATATTTGCACCTTTTGGTCTGATACATCCGACTTCAGAGGGCATTGTTGGGTACCGGATTAGCCTTCTCTCTCTGATCCATTCTGACCCATAACTGACTAAAACCCTATTTCACCTCCAAGAGGTGACCCTGAAAACAGGCTACACCAGTCTGGCCAAGAGAATTGGGTCGCAGTGGGAAGGTAATCCCGACACCCAAAAAAGCCTGCTGAAATCGGATGTATCGAGATAAAAGGCACAGAAATCGCAGACTCGCAGAAAACTATAACACAACATCATACCATCCGTTTCAGGACAATCGACGACGAAGAAGAATAGCAACAGAAGCAACGCAGTATCTGGATGCAAGAGAATAACAATGTTTCAAGCATGAAATTATTTTTATCAAATAAAAACGGGGAGGAAGAATAACATCTGGTCAGATAAAATATACTGATCAGACATGTTAGTCATGGTCAGGCAAAATATACTGATCAGACATGTTAGTCAGGGTCAGGCAAAATATACTGATCAGACATGTTAGTCAGGGTCAGGCAAAATATACTGATCAGACATGTTAGTCATGGTCAGGCAAAATATACTGATCAGACATGTTAGTCAGGGTCAGGCAAAATATACTGATCAGACATGTTAGGGTCAGGCAAAATATACTGATCAGACATGTTAGTCATGGTCAGGCAAAATATACTGATCAGACATGTTAGTCAGGGTCAGGCAAAACATACTGGCCAAGACCCTCACCTTGGCTTCCTTGTAGCCCTTCCTGGAAACGGGCTGTTTTCATGGCAGCCTGGCTAACTAGGTGAGGGATCGATGTGATCCCCATAGTAGTGACCATCATGCAGATAAAGCCAAGCATAGCACAACCGCCTGTAGAATCCCGGTCCACCTTCATCAGCACGTTCGGGATGTGAGGAAAGCTACTACAACCGTAGAGTCCTTTTCAGAGCACACAAAAGATTAAACCTACTCATTGTGGGCTCTCGAAACAACAAATAAAAACATTTATAACCAAAAAGGTAACGAACCATGCTGATGCATCCAACACTAACAGTACTTACCTACTATAGTTGGCAGTCACCAAGATCAGGCAGAACGGAGAACAAGCACACACACACAGGAAAGGAAAAATGGAAAAAAATGACAACATCAAGGAATGTCTGGGTTAGACACAGAAATTGGACATGTCAAATATAGCAACGGAAGGGGATGCCACAAATGGATGAAATATGATCAAATGATCCATACATGCAAAATATGTATTATCATAATTGTGAGGTAATGAAACAAAAGTTCAATCTTTCATATTATATTTAAGGTCCTGCGTGTGAAAAGGATGTGCTCGATACACAAACGATTTAAAGTTTTTAAAAAATTAAATACTCTAAAAACACGAATACGTCTTCCTCGGTGCTCGTTCTGAACAGGACCTCAACGTACTCAGGAAAGCTACTGCAACTCATCATTGAACACTCTTTCAGGGCGCACAAAAAAGCAGACTCACTCATTGTGGGTATTCAGCATCAACCAATCAATCTTCTTCTTCTTACGCTGTCAGACGTCAACCTTTATTTTTTCGAAAAAAGCAGCGGTTATTCTGAGGCTGTTGAACCAATCAATCAATCAATCAATCTGTCCGCCGATCAACATTTGATTGTTTTGAATGAACCACAGAGAAGTTGCTTGGGCAGGTGGTGGTCAGGTACGCGAACAACATGCCCAGCTCATCGAACCTGAGCCCTCTGCAACAGAGTGTAGATGATTGGGAGTTTTGCCATTTGGAGCACTTCGTAGTTGGCTACCCTGTCCTGCCAGTTGATCTCGATCAGCGTGAACGGACATCAGATGCGGGAGTGATAAATAGGTCCTCAATAAATACTCGCCAAGTCTTCCTATCATGAGCCAATTCTGTCCACATCTTGTTTGCTGTGTTGACATTTGCACCCAGTTCCCTCTTCTATGAGTGTCTTGGTCTTCCTCTACTTCTCTTGCCCTGTGGAGTCCAGAACAGAGCTTGTCTGGTGATGTTATCTACTGGGATCCATAATGTATGGCCTATCCATCGCCATCTCCGTATTTCATGCTCCACTGGTATGTGTCCTGTTTTCCTCGTTAGTTGCACATTGGTGACCTTGTCGTACCATTTCCACCCTTTTACTGGGCAACCATTTACAAGAGTCTGTACCTTTTTCATGTACCTGTATTGTCCTCCATGTTTCAGAACAATATAATAGAACAGATTTTACGTCGGAGTTGAAGATTTTTATTTTGGTGGTGGTTTTCATTTCTTTTGACTTCCACAAATTCCTCAATACAATGAGGAATATCTACCCTACGGCATCCCATAATATGCATGTGGCTACAGTACTGTCATCTTCAATGACCAAAATCTGTCAAATTAAACTAATCTTTTATACAAACAGCTTTCAATTTAGCATTTTATGGCACATGAGCCTGTCCATGAGAACATCTAGATTTGTAAAAATGGCGAGTTCTGCCTTCTCGACCTGCAGGCCTCATTTATTGTATCTCTTCGATTGTAAGACACACCCTTTAACATCAGCACCACGAACACAGCTTTCCAATTTTAAGAAGCACAATAATACATCTTTCCTTTAATATTTGTTAGTACGACCAATCACTTTAATGGGGGAATTAAGGCGTTTGTCTAGTCAGGCACAACATACTGACTAGGACATCGCATCAGGGTCAGGCCCAACATACTGACTAGGACATCGCATCAGGGTCAGGCACAACATACTGACTAGGACATCGCATCAGGGTCAGGCACAACATACTGACTAGGACATCGCATCAGGGTCAGGCACAACATACTGACTAGGACATCGCATCAGGGTCAGGCACAACATATTGACTAGGACATCGCATCAGGGTCAGGCACAACATACTGACCAGGATGTCGCGTCAGGGACAACATACTGACTAGGACATCGCAACAGGGTCAGGCACAACATACTGACTAGGACATCGCATCAGGGTCAGGCACAACATATTGACTAGGACATCGCATCAGGGTCAGGCACAACATACTGACCAGGACGTCGCGTCAGGGACAACATACTGACTAGGACATCGCAACAGGGTCAGGCACAACATACTGACTAGGACATCGCATCAGGGTCAGGCACAACATAATGACTAGGACATCGCATCAGGGTCAGGCACAACATACTGACCAGGACGTCGCATCAGGGTCAGGCACAACATACTGACCAGGACGTCGCATCAGGGTCAGGCACAACATACTGACCAGGACCACTGTCTCTCTTTCACATAATGTACCCTGCAAACGGGCTGTTTTTAAGCCAGTCTGGCTGACGAGATTTGGATCGATGTTATCCCAATACATGTGAGCGTCACGTAGATGAAGCCAAGCATAGCACAACCGCATGGAGGACCATCGTCCACCTTCATCAGTACACCCTCTGAAGTTCCATCCACCTGTCAGCATTCTGTTGATACGATTGTAAGATGCATCCCAATTTTATGGGAAATATTCGCATCTTAAAGTAAAGTAAAGTAGTAAAGTATCCCATAGCATTACTGCCGTAGGGGTGTGAGGTGTTAGCGATCTCACATTTCAAAGGCTCGGCTATATGAGGGCGGTAGCCATCTCCTCTCCCTCGCCGCTTTTACTTCCCAGACTGAACCGGTACCCATTTAAGGCTGGGTCGACCCAGGGGCATTGCGGTCTGAAAAAAACATAACCGCCTCAACTGGGGAATGAACCCAGGACCACTCAGATGCGAAGCCAGCGCGCTAAACACTGCGCCACGCTACACATCTTACAATCGAAGAAATACAGTAATTACACACAAACCTCACGTCATGGTCTGAGTACTAGGCTCGCTCAGAAAGTAGTGTCCTGCAATTTTTATTTCCTGAAACTATCTATTCAAATCGAATGAAATTTTGACACAGTACAACTGAATCTTTTATTTAGATGAGTTATTTTTTCACATAATTTATGTTCATTTCTACGGTCTTACATCAGCGCAAAACAAGGGCATGCATGCCTTTCCTGTACCAGCCCATTTGCTGTTCATGTAGCCATCTTCCATTGATGTCTGTGGTCGGTTGAGAAAATTCGAGGAACACGTTTTACACAATATTTAAGGTCATAGAAAATTGCCATCTATTTTCATTAATGATTGAAAACTGTATAGTCAATTGTCAATTTGGGATGCAATGATCCTTGTGGATAATGGCATAATCCAGCTACAACACGTGTGGGCTGGTGGTTATGGAAGGACGCTAAAACCATGGTTTATCAGCTCCATTTCTCCACTACCTGAAGCATTATGCTTCTGAACCCAGCGTCCAACAGTGCTCTTACTGGCTGCACAGCTTCCGCACACATCACACAAATGTTTGTGAATGTTCTCCACGCTTTCGTTCTCCGCCACCAGCATTCAATTACAGCTCGTTGTTTGAGCTACGTGTCACACACAAACATTACAGACTACTACAGCAGTGCTATCTGTCGGACAACAGTGCAATTACGTACATGGGAGACATCATTATCGCAGCTCGTACATTTTCCGTTAGCTACTTTACTCTGAGGTTTCTTCTTCTTCTTCTTCATACTCTGTCAGACGTCAACTTGAATTTGTTCGAAGAAAGCAGTGGTTATCCTGAGGCTGTCGACACTACCATAGAGCTTGTCTAGTGTTGACACTGGTGATGGCCACATGTGCTTTCTCTGGTCCTCGTATGTCGGGCAATTTTGCAGATGTTCAGGGGTTATTTTCCCTGTATCACGGGTGTATTTGTCCGTAGTACCTATCTTGAGTACGTTTATTGAATAGAGGGTACCTCAGTCTGTTGTGGCCTGTGCGGAGTCTGAAGACCGCGACCTACTCTCTTCTGTTCAACTGGTAATAAGCATCATTTCTTATGTAGCCAGTATGTTCTATTTCTCATTTCATATTTGCACCTTTCGGTCCAACACTCCGACTTCAGCAAGCATTTTTTTAGTACCAGGTTAGCATTCCCTCTTCGATCTCTTCTCCTTAGCCAGTCTGCCCTGCTGCAGCCTGTTATCCAGGATCACCGCGTGGAGGTGTAGAAGGGTCTTGGCAGCTATGGTTCGCTGGCCTTGACGCTAGCAGTCAGCTATGGGTCGCTGACCACTGCAGCTCATGCGCTGCTCAGCATCTTGATCCCATACTCTGAGAGTTCATTTTGCTATCTTTACTCCGAGATGAAAACAAAATGTGGGACATTACTTATCGGGCAACCCTTGCATATAAACTAAAATGTACAATGATGCAATTAAATTAACAAAACGGATTATGATAAGAAACTATTTAGAAACTCAAAACACAAATTTATCAGACAAATCAAAACGACCAATAACAACGAAGACGAAACTTAAGAAGTATTTTTGCAAGATGCCGCAAAACAATAAAATAAACAGTCTGATATTTTGGGTAATGATACAACGACAGTGTTTGGAATACCATACATGTGTCGGAGATGTCGCTAAAGATGTGTTGAGTGCATACGTGTTTTCAAGAGATTTTCCAAGAAAATTCAAAGTTAAGTTGTTGTTTTCTTCGTACACTTTCAGGTGTGCTCTTGACATTATGTCAAGAAAGTAGTGGTCAGTCTGAGGTCATTGGTACTGCCGTTACTTGAGTCCTACAGTGGATTCTGGCTCACAGTGGATTCTGGATCATAGTGGATCCTGGCATACAGTGGATTCTGGCATACAGTAGATTCTGGCACAGAGTGGATTACGGCCTACAGTGGATTCTGGCTCACAGTGGATTCTGGATCATAGTGGATCCTGGTATACAGTGGATTCTGGCATACAGTGGATTCTGGCTCACAGTGGATTCTGGCTCATAGTGGATCCTGGCATACAGTGGATTCTGGCTCACAGTGGTAACTGGCACAGAGTGGATTCCAGCACAGAGTGGATTACGGCTCACAGTGGATTCTGGATCATAGTGGATCCTGGCATACAGTGGATTCTGGTCTACAGTGGATTCTGGCCTATAGTGGATTCTGGTCTACAGTGAATTTTGGATCATAGTGGATTCTGGTCTACAGTGGATTTTGGATCATAGTAGATTCCGGCCCACTGTGGGAAATTCTGGAAATGACAAAGCAGAAGAGCTCGCAAAAGCCAGATGTGTTTTCGTCTTCTTCTTTGATCAGCTGATGCTATGCTTCTAGCCCAGTGAGGTTCACGGAGGAGACTGCAAGTTTCAGGTCTTTGCCGGTCCCCTACAGCTTTCCGAGTATGGTCGCTCCCCCAGGCCAGACCGCCTCAAGATTCAGGTCTTTGCCAGTCCCCCACAGCTTTCTGAGTATGGTCGCTCCCCCAGGCCAGACCGCCTCAAGTTTCAGGTCTTTGCCGGTCCCCCACAGCTTTCCGAGTATGGTCGCTCCCGCAGGCCAGACCGCCCCTCTTTGGTCTGTATAAGTAGGCAGTCCTGCAGGCCATGTTCTGGTGTTTGCTTGGGGGGTACACAGTCCCACGTGGCGGTGTCTCTGAGACCCATTCTGTGGAGGTGGGCCTTGAGTCTGCAATGTCCCGTTCTGAGTCTGAAGATCTTTGTCTGCCCATCTCTGCCAAGTTTGTCTATGCTGTAATTTTCTGGCATGTATTCTTTGTGCTGGTCTCTCCGTTCTGTACTCATGGATTGTATGATGAGTGTATTTGCTTCTTTACAGCTCCGTGTATGGCAAGTCTGCGTGCCATCACATCCGGCTTTTGCAAACTCATCTGCCTTCTTGCTTCTCGTTTCCAAGGATCCCACGGTGGGCCAGAATCCATTGTAGGACTAGATATGTTTTTTGAGACAGCAATCCAATGTTGTATTTTATTTCACAAGAGAGTCTATCATGTTTGGGGCTTAAGATGGCTTGGAATACACTCCTGGAGTCTGTTAGGATGACCGTTTTCCTTGTAGCTGTGGTTTGTCTGATAAGAATCTGAGTTGCTGTATGAACAGCTCTTGCTTCAGCTCTGAAATTATTACAAGTCTCTCCTGCTGGTTTGTAGTAATTAGTGTTATCTGAAACACCTCATCTCTATTGCCTGTATTTTCCCATCAATACAGCATTTAATGTCCATGTTTCACACGCGTAATAAGCCACAAGAGGTTAGCATTATAAAATAAAGAACGTACTACGGGTTGTATTTGGCTACCTGGCAGCAGGCATAACTTGCCTGTTTGAACTCCAGAATTCTAAGTATCCGCATATGCTGAGTTAGTAACATGCACAATTTGTTTGTGGGGCCTGGATTCTCCGTTTTCATCTTGGTGCGTATTTAATCCAGAGAGGGTGGTGTGTAATTAATTTAAAAATTAGGTCAACAATTGACACCATTCTCAAACTAGATCAACACACGACATGATTCTAAAACTAGGTCAACACAAGATACCATTCTCAAATTAGGTTAACACATGTGGGTCACTATGTCAAACAATAATACCACAGGAAAGAATGCTACATCAAAGAATGATTGACAGAAGAAAAGTTTCAAAAAAATCAAAAGTGTACAAAAGCAGAAGATACAATCTCTTTTTAAAATTTAACTTAACTTCTTTATACTGGTTTAGAACATTCTGCAGAGTCTGTATACAACCAGTTTCATTTCGTTTTCCTTTTCCTAAAAACTGCGCATCAAATATATTCCTAAATGCATTAATTGTCCCTGCCTCCACTACTTCCTGTGGCAATGCATTCCAAGCAGACACCACTCTCTGACTAAAAAAATATTTCCTAATATCTAATCTGGACCTCTCTTTAGTCAGCTTGTAGCTATGCCCTCGTGTTATTGTGGGTGGCTGTATTTAAAAAAACTTGTTATAGTCTAATTTATCCATTCCTCTGATCATCTAATAAACCTGTATTAAGTCACCACAAATTCTTCTCTCTTCGAGACACTGTAGGCTGGTTTTTCTGAGTCTTTCCTCATAACTGTAATTCTGGAATCCCACTATCAGCTTTGTCGCTCTTTTTTGTATTCTTTCCAGCATGTTTATATCCCCTCTATGATAAGGACTCCACACCTGTACACAGTACCCCAATCTAGGTCTAACTAAAGCTTTATACAGTTTGACTATCACTTCCTTGCTCCTATGTTTAATATTTCTTTTTATCATACCTAACATTGCATTTGCCTTTTTCACCGATACCTGGACTTACTCACTCACCTTACCTGTATGATCTATTATAACCCCTAGGTCCGTACATTTTCATAATACCTCAATTGAAAAAAGTAACAAAGCAGACTTTATCTAAATATAAATAAAAGAAATGGCTCAGTGACCACACCGGAGAAGAAATAAGATGAATCCGACATTACAACCACATGGTCTTCATCAAGGCAAAGAACGAATGAAAACAATAACCCCCAACAACGGAACAAGGCATGATGTTTCTTGTTTTTGGTGTGGTTATTTGTTAGCATTGGTTGTTTTGTCCTTGATGAAGACCATGTGGTCGTGACATCAGGGACATCTTATCTCTGTCCTGCTGCAGCTACTGAGTCATTACTTAACTTTTCCCGGCCCAATATCGTAAGATTACAACAATTTGGCTCTGTTCCACTGGCGCTGCACGCCGCCTACTCTAGAGTCAACACTTTATTATATTTAGACTACTGGTTTAATGCCATAGAAACAGACAGACATACTGCTCATTTGATTGTAGAGAGTTCCAACACTATCAGTGGCAACTGGAAAATTTTCAAGCAATTTCAGAGCGGAGGCAGAGGCACTGAGGGCTGCAGTAGAAGAAATGGTGACATGCAAAAGAAATGAAAGCCATATAGTCCTGTTTACAGATGCCCTGGCAGTAGTCACAGCACTAAAAAGCCAGAAAAATACTGAACTTAATGATTTAAGTGCAGTACTCTGTCAACTATACCAGCAGTCCGCACCAAAAAGAGTAGTGGTACAGTGGGTTCCATCCCACTGTAACATCCAAGGCAACGAGGAGGCAGACAGACTGGCAAAAGAAGGTGCAAGACTACCACAACCAGATACTAGTATGACGTACGAAGAGTCAAAACGGCTTAGTAGAGCTAGATACATGACCAAATGGGAAACAGAACATACTGGCTACACAAGAAACAATGCCTATTACCAGTTGAACAGAAGAGAGCAGGTCGTGGTCTTCAGACTTCGCACTGGCCACAATAGACTGAGGTACCACCTATTCAATAAATTGAAGATAGGTGGCACTGACGAATGCTCGTGTGGTACCGGGAAAATGACCGCTGAACATTTGCTGCAAAACTGCCCGACATACAAGTATCAGAGAGAGCAGATGTGGCCATCACCAGTGGCAACACTAGACAAGCTCTATGGCAGTGTCGACAGCCTCAGGATGACCGCTGCTTTTTTCGAAAAAATAAAGGTTGACGTCTGACAGCGTACGAAGAAGGAGATTGTAGAGAGTTCCGACTTCCGTCTTGTACGGTTGGACGAAAACAATGGCCATTATTTAATTTGGCTTAGATTTTCTAAAGAATTTCTACTGTTTTCGCTTGAATTTGAAGATTCACCCCTTATTGAGAATGGGGGAGTTACGTGTCTGCAACGGATCTTCCTGAAGTAGATCTATTTAGTTTGTTTATGTAGATACAATAATAAGGTTTATAGTCGAAGTGACAGATATAGCCATTACGGTAAACATCTGTAGAGAGTAATAGCGCGGTTTTTTGGACCGAAAGGTACAAATATCACAGTCAAGCTGTAAACTAGCGACACAACACATTCCGTTCTCCAGACTACATCCTGCTACTTGCAAAGCTCTGTTCAGAGCTTGGTAGCGGGAGATTGAGAACGAACACAGAAGAGAAGAAAGAGTATGTTTGTCTGTACAAAAAAAATTTTCCTAACCAAGGAACGCCGCTATCGGGTGAGTCTATGTTTGTGCTATTTTTCACCACTATCACCTCCATCTTCTTGTATCTGAGAAACTAACATACACACAATAACACCAACAAGTTCTTTATTTATATATGTCTTGAGACATGCATGCACAAATACACATTTTGTTTTTAAATTTGATGTTCTCAAAATCAACAGCCATTTCACGGCGTGACGTACTGAAAAATTATGTGGAAACAGGAAATAGATGTAATTTTGTAATCTAGAAAGTAAAAGGGTATATGTGTTATTATCGCCTAATGAGCTTTAGTAATACAGCAGCTTTAGTTAATTTATTTATACATTCTTCTTCTTTCTTCTTTTCGCTAATCCTATTTTGCCTTTCAGCGTCAGGGTATGTAGAGATCTCTAGAACGAGCCCTGACTGTCTGCCTCATGCACAGCAGCATTCACCGGCTCAGATATTTCTGTGTCACCTTTTTCCTGGTCGACCTTTGAATCTGTTGTATCTAAATAGTTTATTTATACATTGAATTTATCTAAAGATACCTGACTTTATCACATCAAACCTGACTTTATCTAAAGAAACCTGACTTTATGTAAAGAAACCTGACTTTATCACAACAAACCTGACTTTGTCTGCATCATAGATGTAGAAACTGAGAATCTGGAACCCACTGGGCATGTGAAGGATGAACTCCTCCCCCCACAACGGGTCTAACGTCTTGTACACTGTCGCTGTTCTGTGAACACAAGCAATATCAAACACTGAGAAATCCATCCTGGCATAAGAGGCCTTTAGGGTGAGAAGGGCGAACTCACCAAAAACATGATTTCTAGTTTGATGAATATTTTAGCCAGTGAGCCTATCATAGCATTTGACCCAATAGTTATCCTCTCTTCTTTCATAATACGACATGTATTGCGACGAAACCCGCCCGCACTGCGTCACGTGGACATATCCGCAAGGAGCGTGAAGACGTCACATCTAACTTAATAATCACATACATGTGTGCACGTGTTCATTACTCTCACATTCATTGGTTCAGCTGCAGAGCTTTGAGAAAATGGCGGGTGTGATACGCAATTCCTCCAGGGTTGATCAGCGAGCGGTGATTCTGTTCCTAACAGCTGAAGGATGTCGACCAGCCGATATACATCGCAGAATGCAAGCAGTGTATAGTGACAAAAGTGTGTAAAAGACGGCAGTGAAGAACTGGGCACAGATGTTTCGGGAAGGAAGTGAGTTATGGAAAGATCTTCTGTGACCAAATCAGGCATATATTGTTGCGACAAAAGAAGCCATCGTCGAAATTGATGCAGCAATACAGGTGGGCCGTCGTCGAAGCTGACATTTGCTTGCAGAGAAATTCGCTGTTGTCGTCAGGGCCAGTTCAAATGGTGGTTAGTAAGAAACTGAAGTATCGGAAGGTGTGTTCACAATGGGTACCACGGATGCTGACTGACCACCATAAGGAAGAATGAATGGGGTAGAGTTTGAACCCCTTGCTGCGTTACAAAGCGGAGGGTGATAAATTGTGCAGGAAGCGCTAGCACAGAAAAGGTGGGAAGTTCCACCACACCCAGCCTATCGCCCCGATCTGTCACCATGTGACTTTCATTTGTTCAGATCCTTAAAAAAATGTCTAAAGGGACAATGATTTGATTCCGATGCAGACATCATGGCCTCGTTTATCAAATTGTTCAATGAGCAACCAACGTCATTTTTCTCAGACGCTATTTAACGTCTGCCCATGCAGTAGGATGCATGTCTCATTGCCTATGGCAACTATTTGTAACGAACCAATGCATGCTAGCTTCATAACAAATTCTTTCTTGAATTCTACCCCATCTGCTGATGTTCCTTTCATACGTTTGTAATCGATCCACCGAGGGAGGTTTCATTTGAACACGCCTTCTAGATAACAACATATATAGCCTGCCAGGATGTCATAAGATGCAACTTAGTAAGATTATGTAAATTGCCAGTTAAGTCCTCCTGCAGAAACTATAAGCAACCTGAAGAAGGAAAACAGATGACAATACCTAAAAGTAGAAGAAAAATGACTATGTCAAGTCAGAGCTGCGAACGCATATTCTTACCTGGCAATGACCACATTGTCCACCTTGATAACACAGTATGGATCACTTTTGCCATTACTGAAATTACAGAAAATAAATAAATAATCTGGTACAATTTGATAAAATGCTCGGATTAGACAAATTCCACTTTGTAGCTTCTATTTTGTTCACATTCAAATATCCATAATTATTTCATTTGAATACTTGACAGTCTGCCCCAAACTTCTCTCATCAACATTTAGTTAGCTGTCTGGATCAAGATGCTGAGCAGCGCATGAAGTGCAGCAGTCAGCAACACATAGCTGATTGCTAGCGTCAGAACCAGAGCTGCCAAGACCCTTCTACACCTACACATAGGGATCCTGGATAACAGGCTGCAACAGAGCAGACTGGCTAAGAAGAAGCAGAAGTCGAAGAGGGAAGGCTAACTCAGTACTCAAAATATGCCTGCTGCCTCGGAGACGGGTGTCTGGGACCAAAAGGTGCAACTATCACAATCAAGCTGTAAACTAGTGACACGGCGAATTCCATTCTCTGGACTACATCCAGCTACTTACAAAGTCCTGTTCAGGGCTTGGTAGCGGGAGATTGAGAACGAAGGAAGCCAAGCCAAGCCAAATCATCACTTCTATTTATTTCATAATCTTGGTGATCGTTTGATGATTTCTGTCTCTAACATATAGTTTAGCAGTCACATAATCACACTCATTTCCTTTATAAATTTGGCAGTATGTGTCTGGTAATCAAATAATCACATCTACAATCACAGCCACAAATAATCACATCTACCTTTTTCGTAATCTTGGTGGTTGTCCCCTGTTTCTCTCGCTGATATACAGTTAAGCTGTCACATAATCACATCTATGTCCATGAGACGCTAGTCCGATCAGGCACAACATACTGACCAGGACATCTTGTCAGAGTCAGGCCCAATATACTGACCAAGACCACTATCTCTTTTTCATCTAGCATTCCCTGGAAGCAGGCTGTTTTCAATGCAGTCTAGCTCACGAGATTTAGATTGACGTGATCCACATTGTAGTGAGCATTATGCAGATGAAGCCAAGCGTAGTACAACCGCCTGGAGGACCCGGTCCACCTTCATCAGCACGCTTGTTATGTGAGGAAAGCTATGACAACCCACCACTTAATGCCCTTTTCATGGTGCACAAAAGAGTAAACTCACTCATTGTGGGCATTAAACAACAACAAGTCCTTCATAAATGTGGTGGTCTACCACAGGTTCTACTGCGCTCGTGTTAGTATCTAGCTCGTGTTGCTAGCGATACATAAATTAACGAACATTGGTTATTTTCCTGACTGAATACCAGTACAGCACCTTATAATAATGATACAGAGTGCATGTTTCGAAGAGTATGTACTTGTGACTTCACTTAATTAATCTCGCTTCTTCTGACTATTGTGACGTGTAGAGGTCTTTTGTGATATTTCTTCTTGTTGCTAAGTTAGTAGTATTAGTAAGTATGAAAGCCCAAAACTCCTTCCTTAGTTTCCACTGCCGACATACCTGGAATGTTATTTATCGTTCTACTATTCTCTGCTCCATTTTCAGGCCCTGGTAACACACGGGAGTTTATTTATTCATTCATACCCAGACACATAAGATATATATGCAGACAGTTCAAAAATGCAATCCATTTCACAAACTACTGTACTACTTCGTGAGTACAACACAAGTACTCAGCCCTGGATAAGAAGCCAGAAGCGTTTCACTACTCACAAATCTTTCGCCAAAAGTTCTTTAGCTTCCGACACTCTGAGATACAGTGTAGTATGGGTAGATACCATCCTCTTACATGAAGATTGGCAGGTATGGTATGTCAAACATGTCTTGTGTTGGCAGGTTGTTGTTGTCAAGATTTGGCCCGCTCATTTGTTTATTGATCCCTTTCGCAACTGAAGATGTTGTGACTAGAGCCGGAAGTGATGTCATGGACTCGGCACATTATCCATTAGTATGTACATCTTAGATATGAAAACATGGAGAAATGTGGAAAACGAAAAGCTTCTACATAAAATACGAACTATTTTTTTTTTTTTAAGGGATCAACATCACTTCTTGACTAAAACAGGACTATATCATCCATTTCCTCTTTCTTCTTACCTTACATTCTGTTTCATTTTACTCTGTCAAATAATCACACTCTTACACAAAAGAGGACTGCTCCAAGATCCCAGAGCCTGTCGATATTTTTCAAAGAGACATGGGTACATCAGGATTAGGCTCAATCTGTATTACAGAGGAAATAGTTTTAAAAAAATTGGAGGGGATGAAAGTGGATAAATGTCCAGGTCAAGATGGTATTCATCCAAAATTGCTGTTTGAAATTAGAGACCAATTAGAAAAACCATTGGCTATATTATGTTCTCAATCACTTACAAAAGGGATTGTTCCAGGGGATTGGAAAGATGCAGGAGTGATTCCCCTATTCAAAGAGGGCAAAAAAGCAGATCCAGCAAACTATAGACCTGTGAGCTTAACGAGCATAGTCTGTAAATTGTTAGTCAATAATCAAAGAAAACTTTGTAATGCATTTAGACAAATTTAATCTAATTAGAAATAGTCAGCATGGGTTTACCAGAGGGAGATTATGCTTAACAAATCTATTAGAATTCATGGAGGAGGTTACTTAACTTAACTTAACGTCTTTATACTGGTTTAGAAGACCCTGTAGAGTCTGTATACAACCAGTTACATTTGCATCACCTTGCTCTAAAAGCTATGCGCATCCAGTTTATTCTTAAATGCATTAACTGTCCCTGCCTCCACTACCTCCCCTGGCAATGCATTCCAAGCGTTATTTATCTGGATTTTGTTAAAATCACATGGAATAGGTGGGGAAGTTGCCAAATGGATTGAAAATTGGTTAACGGGAAGAAGGCAAATGGTTGGTATAAATAGGAAGTACTCTGAGTGGTGTGAAGTGAAAAGTGGAGTGCCACAGGGCTCGGTTTTGGGGCCAATTTTATTCTTTATATATATATATAAATGATTTGGACATAGGTGTGGTATCCATTATTGCAAAATTTGCTGATGACACAAAACTATGCAGTAGTGTCTCATCTAAAGCAGAAGTGGATATATTGAGGTCGTATTTAGATATAATTCGAGAATGGTCTGTAAGCTGGCAAATGGAGTTTAATGTGGATAAATGTACAGTCATCCACATGGGTAGATCGAATATGGAACACAATTACAGAATGGGTGAGAACAATATTAGAAAGATAGATAAGGAAAGGGACCTAGGGGTTATAATAGATCATACATGTAAGGTGAGGGAGCAAGTTCATGTAGCAGTAAAAAAGGCAAATGCAATGTTAGGGATGATAAAAAGAAATATTAAACATAGGAGCAAGGAAGTGATAGTCAAACTGTATAAAGCATTAGCTAGACCTAGATTGGAGTACTGTGTACAGGTGTGAAGTCCTTATCATAGAGGTGATATAAAAATGCTGGAAAGAATACAAAAAAGAGCGACAAAGCTGATAGTGGGATTCCAGAATTACAGTTATGAGGAAAGACAGAAAAACCGGCCTACAGTGTCTAGAAGAGAGAAGAATTCGTGGTGACTTAATACAGGTTTATAAGACGATCAGAGGAATGGATAAATTAGACTATAACAAGTTGTTTTTTAAAAATACAACCACCAACAAGAACAAGAGGGCTTAGCTACAAGTTGACTAAGGAGAGGTCCAGATTAGATATTAGGAAGTATTTTTTTAGCCAGAGAGTGGTGTCTGTTTGGAATGCATTGCCAGGGGAGGTAGTGGAGGCAGGGACAGTTTATGCATTTAAGAATAGATTGGATGCCTACAGCTTTTAGAGCAAGGTGATGTAAATGGAAGTGGTTGTATACAGACTCTGCAGAGTCTTCTAAACCAGTATAAAGACGTTTAGTTAAGTTACACAAATTTCACACAGGGTGAGACCTTCCGTTGCACTTTGGTTGGGTTGACCGCTGAGAGCGCCCTAACTAGCATAGGTACACACACACATCCAAGCACTGGTTAATACGTCCTGATGTAACCTAAAAGGCTACAGCCGTCGGGGAGCGGCGTACCTCCGCCAATAGAATACAGAGAAGCAAATACTTTACAAACAAAACATGAAGCGAACAAGATGCTGAGCAGCGCATGAACTGTAGCGGTCAGCGACCCATAGCTGACTGCTAGCGTCAGGGTCAGCGACCCATAGCTGACTGCTAGCGTCAGGGCCAATGACCCAAAAGCTGACTGCTAGCGTTAGGGCCAGCGAACCAGAGCTGACTGCTAGCGTCAGGGTCAGCGACCCATAGCTGACTGCTAGTGTCAGGGCCAGCGAACCATAGCTGACTGCTAGCGTCAGGGCCAGCGAACCATAGCTGACTGCTAGCGTCAGGGCCAGCGAACCAGAGCTGACTGCTAGCGTCAGGGTCAGCGACCCATAGCTGACTGCTAGCGTCAGGGCCAGCGAACCATAGCAGCCAAGACCCTTCTTCCCCTCCACGCGGTGATCCTGGATAACAGGCTGCAGTAGGGCAGACTGGCTGAGGAGAAGGGATCTAGGAAAGAAGAATAACCCGGCACACAAAAATACCTGCTGATGTTGTACGTGTTGGACCAAAAGGTGCAAATATGGCAGTCAAGCTGTAAACCACGACACAACGCATTTCATTCTCCGAACAACATCCTGCTACTTTCAGGGATTAGTAGCGGGAGATTGAGAACGAACGAAGAAGCAGTAGAAGAAGAAGAAGAAGAAGAAGAAGACGATTTTATTAATTACAAATGGAGACGCTTTAAATCCGAGTCTGGAGACAGACTTTGGTCCTTATAGTAGGACGCCTTTGTTTATGCCTGAATTGTGATCCAGTTTTCCTTGGTGGGGCGAGATTAGAGGAGGTAGACGAGTAAATCTATCTTGTGTGCCTCCTTTATATGGAGAACAATCTGGAACTGACAAGACATCGCCGCGTGAGCTTGGCAGCCTTCTCATCCGTTAAGACAGTCCTGGACGAGTGCCAAGACCAGAACTTCCGAGCCTCTCTCATCAATTCCACTGTGCTTCCTGCGATGTGCTACGGTTCTGAGACATGGACACTAACACAATCACTGGACGACAAATTGAGAGCGGCCTATGCCTCCCTTAAGAGACGCTTGGTCGGAGCCACTCTCCTAAACTAACGTATGCAAAATCTTCACAATTCTGACATACGACAATTGGTCTTGGTGAAGGATGTGATAATCTGTGCAGACAAGGCAAAATATAGATGGGCAGGTCACATGTTGCGTCGGAACGATGATCAGCGGAACGCGGCGACAGCAGTCTGGTACCCCCGAGTTTGGTGGAGCGCGGCGACAGCAGTCTGGTACCCACGAGTTCGGTGGAGCGCGGTGACAGCAGTCTGGTACACACGAGTTCGGTGGAGCGCGGTGACAGCAGTCTGGTACCCACGAGTTTGGTGGAGCGCGGTGACAGCAGTCTGGTACCCACGAGTTCGGTGGAGCGCGGTGACAGCAGTCTGGTACCCTCGAGTTTGGTGGAGCGCGGTGACAGCAGTCTGGTACCCCCGAGTTCGGTGGAGCGCGGTGACAGCAGTCTGGTACACCCGAGTTCGGCGGAGCGCGGTGACAGCAGTCTGGTACCCCCGAGTCAAAAATAGACCGCGGGGAAGATTGCAATGTATTGGTGAGACTCTGTCAAAGACACATGTGTCGGACTGAAAGGAGCAAATATTGTAGTCAAGCTGTAAGCTACGACACAACGCATTCCGTTCTCCAGACAACATCCTGCTACTTGCAAAACCCTGTTCAGGATTTGGTAGAGGAAGATGTTTTTTTTTCTTTGTTTGCCTTATTTCTCTATTCCTCAAGGCAGTGTGCTTTGCACCATATTTTTATTTTGCGCCTGTCGGCCTAGTGCATCCGACTTCGGCATTCATTTTATGTATGGGTCTGCTTCCTCGGGGTAACGGCAGATGCTGTGATGGGGAACGAACCCAGAGGCTTCAGTATACTAAGCCAAGGTTTGTCCCATAGCAGTTACACTACTGTCGGAGAATGAAATTGTTAGAGACTTCAGTATACTAAGTCAAGTTTTGTTTTCCTAGTCGTATGCCAGGTACTTATTTACAGCTGGGTCAACAAGAACATGACGGTCGTGAGAGTTGAACCCTGTACCTTTGCCGTGAAAACCGAGTGTTCCGGCACTCCACTATCATGGGAATCTTGGCAACAAAAAGAGCCGACATCTTGGCTACGCAAGCATCCATTCTCGGCACATTAGATATTTAGAGACGTGACATTTCGAAGTCTGTCAATGGCCGTTTATTGGATGATGACACTTCAATTAGCATAACCCAAACTGCTTAACTTTTTAATACGTCGAGAGGAGTGGGATTCATGAGAAAATGTAGCAGAAAGTGCGTACAACCAGCAGGCTACATGAACCATCAGTATCCACACCCTTCATCATTTGCTGAGAGATACTAAGCACTTATGGGTCTACCCCTATCTGCAGTGAAGTCGATTTCTAAGAATAGATAGGCCACGGCTGAGCCATGACCTTGGTCATGACGGAGCACAAAATGTGCTTTGGAAATAAAAACTATTGGATTTTGTTGTTGTTTGTTTATCCATGTTATTTTATGGTGTAGCCTTGTTAATCCACTGTTGAGTGAGCTTCTATCCTCAAGTCTGATCCATGTCATTTGACAGTGTAGTCTTATCAATCCACTGTTGAGTGAGCTTCTATCCTCAAGTCTGATAATGCATCACCTCTTAGATATGTCTGTAACTTTGTCTTCCCATCTTGCCAGAGTTATGTCCACTGTCTTCATGTCCAGGTAACTGCCTATTGGAGATTGCGTGGCAGCGTCTTTGATACGGAACTTCAAGCCTGCAGAGCCGTAGCGCTCCCTTCGTTCTTTATTACAGTGAAACGTGGACTGTGGACAGCTCGTGCTTGAAAAGTAGGGCATGCCGATGAATGTGTCTGCGGCCCTGGCACAATGACTTTTGAATGTCTGCTACAAAAATGTCTAACATACGAGGAACAGAGAAAGCAGACAAGGGGATCACTGATACCCATCCTAGACAACCGCTATGATGATTCCAATAACCTCAGGCTGACCACTGCGACCTTGAGATATATTCAAATTGACTCCTGAGAGTGTACGAAGAAGAAGAAGATATTAAACATAAATGCAAGGAGAGAAAGTGATAGTCAAACTGTATAAAGTATTAGTTAGACCTAGATTGGAGTACTGTGTACATGTGTGGAGTCCTTATCATAGAGGGGACATAAACATGCTGGAAAGGATACCAAAAAAAAAAAAAAAAGAAAAAAAAAAAAAGCGACAAAGCTGATAGTGTGATTACAGAATTATAGTCATAAGAAAGGACTCAGAAATACCGGCCTACAGCGTCTAGAAAAGTGAAGAATTCGAGGTGACTTAATACAGGTGACTTAATACAGGTGACTTTTTTAAAATTTTTTAAAATTTTTTTTGCGTTCGCCTTATTTCTCTAATCCCCAAGGCGGTGTGCGTTGCACTGTGGTTTTTATTTTGCGCCTGTCGGCCCAATGCATCCGACTTCAGCATTCATTTTATGTAAGGGTCTGCTTCCTCCTGCATTTTCTAAGGGTTTGCTTCCCCGGGGTAACGGCCGGTGCTGTGATGGGGATCGAACCCAGCACCTTCGGATTGTGAGCCGTGCCACTTATCCACTAGGCCACGCCGTCCCCTTATACAGGTGACTTAATACAGGTGACTTAATACAGGCGACTTAATACAGGCGACTTAATACAGGCGACTTAATAAAGGCGACTTAATACAGGTGACTTAATACAGGTGACTTAATACAGGTGACTTAATACAGGCGACTTAATACAGGCGACTTAATACAGGTGACTTAATACAGGCGACTTAATACAGGCGACTTAATACAGGTGACTTAATACATGCGACTTAATACAGGTGACTTAATACATGTGACTTAATACAGGTGACTTAATACAGGCGACTTAATACAGGCGACTTAATACAGGCGACTTAATACAGGCGACTTAATACAGGCGACTTAATACAGGTGACTTAATACAGGCGACTTAATACAGGCGACAATACAGGCGACTTAATACAGGCGACTTAATACAGGTGACTTAATACAGGCGACTTAATACAGGTGACGTAATGCAGGTGACGTAATACAGGCGACTTAATACAGGTGACTTAATACAGGCGACTTAATACAGGCGACTTAATACACGCGACTTAATACAGGCGACTTAATACAGGCGACTTAATACAGGTGACTTAATACAGTCGACTTAATACAGGTGACTTAATACAGGTGACTTAATACAGGCGACTTAATGCAGGTGACGTAATACAGGCGACTTAATACAGGCGACAATACAGGTGACTTAACACAGGTGACTTAATACAGGTGACTTAATACAGGCGACAATACAGGTGACTTAATACAGGCGACTTAATGCAGGTGACGTAATACAGGCGACTTAATACAGGCGACAATACAGGAGACTTAATACAGGCGACTTAATACAGGCGACAATACAGGCGACTTAATGCAGGTGACGTAATACAGGCGACAATACAGGCGACTTAATGCAGGTGACGTAATACAGGCGACTTAATACAGGCAACTTAATACAGGTGACTTAATACAGGTGACTTAATACAGGTGACTTAATACAGGTGACTTAATACAGGTGACTTAATACAGGTGACTTAATACAGGCGACTTAATACAGGCGACTTAATACAGGCGACTTAATACAGGCGACTTAATACAGGCGACAATACAGGTGACTTAATACAGGCGACTTAATACAGGTGACGTAATACAGGCGACTAAATACAGGCGACTTAATACAGGCGACTTAATACAGGCGACTTAATACAGGCGACTTAATACAGGCGACTTAATACAGGCGACTTAATACAGGCGACAATACAGGTGACTTAATACAGGCGACTTAATACAGGCGACTTAATACAGGCGACTTAATACAGGCGACTTAATACAGGTGACTTAATACAGGCGACTTAATACAGGCGACTTAATACAGGCGACTTAATACAGGCGACTTAATACAGGCGACTTAATACAGGCGACTTAATACAGGCGACTTAATACAGGCGACTTAATACAGGCGACTTAATACAGGCGACTTAATACAGGCGACAATACAGGCGACTTAATACAGGCGACTTAATACAGGCGACTTAATACAGGTGACTTAATACAGGCGACTTAATACAGGTGACTTAATACAGGCGACTTAATACAGGCGACTTAATACAGGCGACTTAATACAGGCGACTTAATACAGGCGACTTAATACAGGCGACTTAATACAGGCGACTTAATACAGGCGACAATACAGGCGACTTAATACAGGCGACTTAATACAGGCGACAATACAGGTTTATAAGATATTAAAGGGAAAGGATATATTAGACTATAGCAAGTTTAAAAAAAAGTGCACAAGTGGGCATAGCTGCAGCCGGCTACAAGAACAAGTGGGCATAGCTGCAGCCGGCTACAAGAACAAGTGGGCATAGCTGCAGCCGGCTACAAGAACAAGTGGGCATAGCTGCAGCCGGCTACAAGAACAAGTGGGCATAGCTGCAGCCGGCTACAAGAACAAGTGGGCATAGCTGCAGCCGGCTACAAGAACAAGTGGGCATAGCTGCAGCCGGCTACAAGAACAAGTGGGCATAGCTGCAGCCGGCTACAAGAACAAGTGGGCATAGCTGCAGCCGGCTACAAGAACAAGTGGGCACAGCTGCAGCCGGCTACAAGAACAAGTGGGCACAGCTGCAGCCGGCTACAAGAACAAGTGGGCACAGCTGCAGCCGGCTACAAGAATAAGTGGGCATAGCTGCAACCGGCTACAAGAACAAGTGTAAAACCAGTATAAAGAAGTTAGGTTGACTTAAGCTACATCAAATTTGAAAGAATGGGATATACGAACTGTGATGTCTGGAAATGCGGAGCGATACAAGACCCCAAACATTTGTTTAATTGCCCAAGAATACAAGAACCATGTACGAGGGGGCTTCAAATTAAAGGAAATTAAAAAAAACCATGCCTTTGTACTGTAACTTGTTAATATGGTTGCTAAGGGTGTCAAGAGTTAAAAGAAGGACGTGAGTTAACGAAACAAAATGTGCCTGACCTGGTCTCGGAAGATATTTCGTTAACTCACGTCCTTCTTTAAATATCGTTGCCCAGTTCTTAAATGTTGTCTTCGACACACTTTTGTTATCATACACTGCCTGCATTCTGCGATGAATGTCAACTGATCGACATCCTTCAGCTGTTAGAAACCGAATCACCGCTAAATGATCAACTCTGGAAGGATTCCGTATCACACCCGCCATGTTTTCAACGGTCTGCTGAGGAAACTGTGAATCGCAGAATAATAACATTTTGCAAACTTGACGGTTGGTATGTGCTGCTTACACCAAAAGTGACGTCATCATGCGCATTGTACGTATGTTCACAGTTTGGTCCGGTTTAATTTGAACACGCCTCGTATATTTAAAGTTTTCACTTGAAGCCCCCATGTTCTTCAGCTGATCTCACGAGAGCAAAGGATAGAGCTTCCATGGCAGGTGGTTTCTGGTCTAAAACTGTGAAGTCCGACACCGTAAAAAGTTTCTGGTCTAAAACTGTGAAGTTGTCCGACACCGTAAAAAGTACTCATTATTTTATTTATCCTAGTTTTAACACATGAACACTCTACACTCTGCACCCTAATCACTTGTCTAGTTGGCCTACTGTTTAATGCACATACCCTAGATATCAAAAGACGAAAGATGGCCTGGTGCGGGCACGTCACGAGGTCCAATGGAATTACCAACTCGATACTCTTTGGTTCCGTACCGGGACCGAGAGGGTGAGGACGTCCAAGGAAGAGATGGGTGGACAACATCACTGAGTTGTCAGGCCTTCGTCCCGGTCAGATACGACAGACAGAGAGGGATGGCGTGGGATTTTGGGAGTGTCTTCATGTGTGCCCAAACGACCTGATGGGTTACGGGATGAACTGAACTGAACCCTAGATACAGGCTTTCTGCAGACGGACCAGCAGTGTTATTGTCGCTATGCTTCCAGTTCAAATACCATCTCCGCAACTAATGCCGGCTGTAATGGATCTCTCGTGTACTCTATCTCTTGTCGTAATGATGTAATCTGACAGGCTTTTCAGAGTCATCTCTTGATGTTTTGTTCACTTTCACTAATGTTCCCTTGAACGATTGCCTTCAACCCTACTCTCTAGTATGGTCTTCAACACGGAGGTATGTCTTGTTATATGGCCGAAATATCTTAACTGTCTAACCCTGATTTCGGTCATTAATTCTCTTTACACCCCCAACTTATTTAATACCCTCCCATGTTTTCTTCTATTTCCAAGAAATGCGACCCAATCTTCTATATACCACATTTCGAAGGCTTCAATACTCTTTTCCAACTTGTTATTCAGTGGCCAATGTTTCTGCGCCATAAAGTAGTGACGAGTATACATAACACCCGACAATTCTCTTTTTCAATCTATCTGTTTGGATGTCAGTATGTGTCACATGTTGCTGAATACCATCTTGGCCATACACATTCTCTTTCTGATTTCTTTTTCACACTATCTTTTTCTATTATTATATGACCTAGATAGAAAAAAACTCTATACCTGCTTCAATAGATTAATTTGAATCTGCATACATGGTTTCTTGTCACTTTTCCCAAGTATCATAGTCTTCACTTATAGCGAAAAGTCGAACGATCCGCGCTGTGGCTTAGACTTTCGTTCTGTAATACGGAGCCAAAGATAAGTACACGATTCTCGATAATCTCCATTGCCGAGAGACTAACTCCCGCATGAGTTTGTTGACATCCACAACTGTTCTAACATGCCCAAGAGAAAACTTGACGACGAAAAACGGTTAGTTGGGATTATGTTTTAAAATGACCGAGTACAAATGTCATACTGGAATTCTTGTATTAAATTATACATGTTTTTTTAATAAAACAATCCAGTTATAATACTTGTGCGGTGACTGTGTAGTGTGTGCCACCCCGTGTCTTAGACGACAAACTTCACAAAGTCGACATGTCTACGACTACTCTACTCTAACTACTAGTACTACTACTTACCTTTACTTACTACAACTAGTAGTACTAGTTTAGTAGTTAGTGTCACTATTTGACTGTCACCATTGCCATTGCGTGATTGCCATTAGTCTGTTTTACAAATGTTTCTAAGTTCTCATTCATGATAAGTTTGTGGGTATCATTCTAATCGTACTATTACTAGTTAGTTAGTAGTAATACTATTACTACTAATATTATTAATAGTAGTCCTGGGTAAGGTGCAGATCTAGTAGTGTCAAGTGTGTCCAGAGTTTTCTGCGTTATCATTTACCATATCCAACACTGCCAAAAGTATGTTGGTAATCTGAGCCTACCCAACGTTCTGGCTTTGTTGACTTTTGAGGGTGCTGCCTCAGTGC
The DNA here is from genome assembly GCA_036924085.1 of Ariolimax columbianus. Classification (NCBI taxonomy): domain Eukaryota; kingdom Metazoa; phylum Mollusca; class Gastropoda; order Stylommatophora; family Arionidae; genus Ariolimax; species Ariolimax columbianus. The sequence goes on from JAVGWX010000015.1 coordinate 2,905,349, forward strand.
CTGCTGTTACTTGAAGTATACCTGTGTTACTGTTAGTAGTGTTAGTGTTACTAGTTACTGTCACAAAGTTACTCAACAATTAGTAGTGCTAGTGTTCTGTTCGGGGGTTGTTATAGTAACATCTCTGTAAGTTAAGGCTCTCACTTAGTGTGTCACTGTGTCAACTGTGTGTGGTCTTATTAGTATTATAATATGTATTAGTTTATGCGTTTTCCGCCATCAATTCTAGGAAGTATTGTAACATCAATAGTAATCTTTGTTAAAAGTAAAAAAATATATAAATATTAGTATAAAATATAACATACATTCATGAAGACCATGAGATCTCCAAACTTTTCAATACAAGGGCCACTGATGTTCAGTTTCGCGGACCAAAACAAAATAATCAGGTTGATAAATGCAGAAATAAGAGTATTTTTGGGGTTATTGTTGAATCAATGTCTACAATGTGTATGTTTACTGTTTTGTGCGTCCTGATAATGGCGTTAACTGGCGAATTGCAGTGAGTAGGGTGAGTAGCTTTAATTACATCCCGAGCTTGCTGTTGAGGTGGATATTCTTCTTCTTCGTTCTCAATCTCCTGCTATCAACAATTTAAAGGTCACATGTTATGTTTCTTTGCTTACAAAATTATTTTTAGATTTGGTGTTATGGTAGTTAATCGCTCCTGTGATGCCAGGAATTCTCCTTTGACCCGAAACCTCTGTTTATTTTGATGTTTGTTTACACCGTTATTTTTAGATCTGGCAGGACATACAAAAGAGACTGACACACAAAGTAAATTATATTTAATTTGATGATGCTGGGGACTGGATAAAATATTGGCCAAATGTGACCAACGGTCTGTGGTTTGGAAACCTCTGATGTAGACTACTGTTTTAAGAAGGCTATAAAACTCTGAGATGTTACATGTGAATTGTGATGTAATTATGAACCTTCTTTGTCTTAGTCACTCACATATCATAGATAAAGGGGAGCCAGTGGATGTTATTTATCTAGACTTTGCAAAGGCCTTTGATAGAGTACCTCATCAAAGATTATTTCGAAAGTTAAAATCACATGGAATAGATGGGGAAGTTGCCAAATGGATTGAAAATTGGTCAACGGGAAGAAGGCAGAGGGTGGGCATAAACAAGGAGTACTCTGAGTGGAGTGAAGTGAAAAGTGGTGTGCCACAGGGCTCGGTTTTGGGACCAATTTTGTTCTTGATATATATAAATGATTTGCACATTGATATGAGATCCATGATTGCAAAATTTGCTGATGACACAAAACTATGCAGTAGTGTCTCATCTAAAGCGGAAGTGGATATATTGATGTCGGATTTAGATAAAATTCGAGAATGGTCTGTAAGCTGGCAAATGGAGTTTAATGTAGATAAATGTACAGTTATCCACATGGGTAGATCCAATATGGAACATAATTACAGAATGGGAGAAAACAATATTAGAAAGATAGATAAGGAAAGGGACCTAGGGGTTACAATAGATCATACAGGAAAGGTGAGTGAGCAAGTTAAGCAGTGAAAAAGGCAAATGCAATGTTAGGTATGATAAAAAGAAATATTAAACATAGGAGCAAGGAAGTGATCATCAAACTGTATAAAGCTTTAGTTAGACCTAGATTGGAGTACTGTGTACCAATATTCTCGCTTTCATTAAAACCCCAAAGTACCAAATTAAGTCTAAATGGCAAATTCCTGCAGCCAAACGACAACCCAACCTATCTGGGAGTCACATTTGATCGGCGCATGACATGGAAAAGTCAGATTGAGAGAAACCGAATGAAAGCCAGAGAAAGAATGGCAATCATGAGGAAACTTGCTGGCACAAGCTGGGGAGCAGACGAAGGCATACTAAAGAAACTGTGTACTGGAAGAGTGAGACCAGTTCTCGAGTATGGCATTGCGGCATGGACAACAGCAGCGAAGGCGAACTTCGATAAAGTTAACAAACTTCAAAACCAAGCCATGAGAATTATAACAGGTGGCATGAAGTCAACGCCAATTGTAGAACTTGAAAAGATTACAAAACTGCAATCCATGACCGATAGAAGAGACTGCAGAGCCCAGCTGCAGTCAGAGAAACTCCGAAGACTGACGGACCATCCAATGCACCAGAGACTAAACAATTTGGGAAATGGGAAACTAAAGCGGAGAAACTTTGCAGAAATAGCCAAAGCAAAGATGCACGAAGATCCCATAAACGCACTAACAACACCAGAACCCATCACTACTGTACGAAAACCTACCTGGAGGCAGGATATATTTCCAGAGGTGGTAGAAAATATACCAGGTATTGCAAACAAAAACTGCCAGACTGAAAAAGAAAGGAGAGATACTACCCTAAGCTTCATAACGAAAAGCTACCCAAGCATCGACTGGACCCATGCATACACCGACGGTTCTGTAACAAACACTACACAGAACGGAGGGGCAGGAGCATTCCTGAACCTACCAAATGGCAGACAAATAACACTGTCACTCGCTACTGGTAAGTACACAAGCAATTTCAGAGCGGAGGCAGAGGCACTGAGGGCGGCAGTGGAAGAAATGGTGACACACAGTGAAAATGAGAGCCATATAGTCCTGCTGACAGATGCTCTCGCCGTAGTCACAGCGCTAAAAAGCCAGAAAAACACTGAGCTTAATGACTTAAGAGCAGCACTCTGCAAACTGTGCCAGCAGTCCGCACCAAAAAGGGTAGTGGTACAGTGGGTTCCATCCCACTGCAACATCCAAGGCAACGAGGAGGCAGACAGACTGGCAAAAGAAGGTGCAAGACTACCACAAACAGATACCAGTATGACGTACGAAGAGTCAAAACGGCTTATCTAAGCCAGATACATGACCAAATGGGAAACCGAACATACTGGTTACACCAAAAACGATGCCTATTACCAGTTGAACCGAAGAGAGCAGGTCGTTGTCTTCAGACTTCGCACTGGCCACAACAGACTGAGGTACCACCTATTCAACAAATTGAAGATAGGGTGTACCGACGAATGCCCGTGCGGTACTGGTAAAATGACCGCTGAACATCTGCTGCAGAACTGCCCGACATACGAGGATCAGAGAGAGCAGATGTGGCCATTACCAGTGGAACTGCAAGACAAGCTCTATGGCAGTGGCGAGAGCCTCAGGATGACCGCCGCTTTTTTCGAAAAAATAATGGTTACTGTCTGACTGCGTACGCAGAAGAAGAAGAAGAAGAGTACTGTGTACAGGTGTGGAGTCCTTACCATAGAGGGGACATAAACATGCTAGAAAGAATACAAAAAAATAGCGACAAAGATGAAAGTGGGATTCCAGAATTACAGTTATGAGGAACGACTCAAAAAAACCGGCCTACAGTGTCTCGAAGAGAGAAGAATTCGTGGTGACTTAAGACAGGTTTATAAGATGATCAGAGGAATCGATAAATTAGACTATAACAAGTTTTTTAAAATACAGCCACATACAATAACACGAGGGCATAGCTACAAGCTGACTAAAGAGAGGTCCAGGTTAGATATTAGGAAATATTTTTTTAGTCAGAGAGTGGTGTCTGCTTGGAATGCATTGCCAGGGGAGGTAGTGGAGGCAGGGACAGTTAATGCATTTAAGAATAAACTGGATGCGCATAGCTTTTAGAGCAAGGTGATGTAAATGTAACTGGTTGTATACAGACTCTGCAGGGTCTTCTAAACCAGTATAAAGACGTTAAGTTAAGTTAAATGGGAAACCGAACATACTGGCTACACAAAAAATGATGCCTATTACCAGTTGAACAGAAGAGAGCAGGTCATGATCTTCAGACTTCGCACTGGCCACAATATACTGAGGTACCACCTATTCAACAAATTGAAGATAAGTGGTGGCACTGACGAATGCCCGTGTGGTACCGGGAAAATGTAATATCGGCTATATCGGTTAACTGACACACAGAAGATAAGTGGTTTGGTTATTTGACAAAGGTGCAGTTATGTGCAGCAGGATTATGCTACAGAAAGGATTCAGGGCCACGAACAAGAGGTCGACCCCGATGGCGATGGATTGAGGGGATCAAAGAAAAACTCAAACAGGTCAGCAGCACAAGTCTTCCGCCTGGCACAAACCAAAAGTTAACGCATACCCCCCTGACTCTGATGCTGCAAAGTAAGAGGTCGAAAAAAAAGAAGATGAAAAAGCAAAGAAAGCTAAGACCATCATTTTTACTCTTCAGTTCAGTTCATCCCGTAACCCATCAGGTCGTTGGGGCACACATGACGACATGAAAATCCCATGCCAACCCTCTCTGACCCAAGCTGCGACCGATCCGGTATAATAGATTTTGATTTTGTCCTCATGTGTGATTCTTAGGCTTGAAATCACCTGGCGGCGCCCATCTCCTCTCCAAGCTGTGGTGGGCAAACATCTGCAAGTAACCTGAAGGAGCACGTCCCCCCAGGCGAGCCATTGCCTCGTTAGCCTAGAACCTCACGGTTCTAGTTGCCCAGTGTGTACTACGAGGAGGTGAGGTTGGCTTGTGAGCTCACTTTAATCGGCAGGCTACTAATTTCACTTTTCACTCTTCCAGGGAAGAGCTAGCCGACCTCAGCGCCACTGGAATGCGGCGCCAAGCATGAGCACACCTTACACCTTTCGGTCATGGCACGCAATTTCCAAGCAGGTCGTGCACACCAACCAAGGACGGTGCGCAATCCGTAGTGACGTCCTATCCAACAACGCGTATTCTATTACACACGAAGAACAGATCGTGTATCTCCGAATTCCGATGAAATTTACACACATAGCCTTTCTGTGAATAGCGTAGGACGTGTTAGAAAATGATCGTCACACAACACCGCGCCCCACACATGAAGAGGAACGAATATCGCAGACCATAAGAGTAGCTTCTGCTTGGTCGCCATCTTACCGGAAGGCTCAATAATTCCACCATGTTTAATTTTTGCGTGTACCACAAGCTATGACCCATACTTTTTGCTGTGGGTACATTAGTAAATTCATTGTGTTTATTTTTTGTATGTGCAGTGAGGAAATGAAAGATGAAAGCAGCGCAGATGAGAAGAGAATCCAGTGTGTGTTTCAATCAGAAAGTGGTGAGAGAGAAGGACCTCCATTTGAGTTGCCAGTCGACATCACCAGAGAGAGGCTACAGCTGGTTTGCGATGCTGTTTTAAAAAATGTAAGTTGGTATAATCTTTTCTACTCTTTCTCATCTTTCTCCCACTACCAAGTCCTGAAAAGAACTTTACAGGTGGTCCGCCTATCACAATACAGTTTATCCCTTGATTAGATAGAAGAGGACTATTTTGTCACTCTGCTCCTTCTGTGGAGCCTACAAATGGCAAGAACATATTCCACTGTCTGTTTGCTCTTTGTTGAGAACATATATTTTTTCTATTGTTCCCAGGAAGACAAAGTTCCCTATGCCTTCTTTGTGAACGGGGTTGAGATTCGAGAAACGCTGTCAAAGTCTGTCGGAGAAGATGTTCTTTCGAAAACTGAGTCAGCCCTCGAGATTGTTTACCAGCCCCAGGCAGTGTTCAAGGTCAGGGCCGTGACACGATGTACAAGCACGTTAGAAGGCCACGCAGATGCTGTACTGTATGTGGCTTTTAGCCCCAATGGAAGGTACGCACGGCTAAATTGTTTTTGCTGTAAATTCGTCTAAATTATTTCTCTAATCATTTCTCGTTGACTTTGATTTCATTCTTTGCTTGTTCTATTACTCTCTTATCAGTATTACCTGGTATATTAAGTAGGGCAGGCTTCCCTGTGTGGGTAGCCAAGTCGACAGTGAGCTGGCTTACTAAACTGGGATTACAACGTGCCAGGGTTCGGGCTCATGAACGGAACGAAAAATATATGGGCCGTTGTTTGTGTCTTGTACGACAGCTCCTCCAGTTGACCCAGCTGTTAATGGGTACCTGTCGTATGAGTTGGGGATGGTAAAAACAGCAAGGACGGGAACTAGCCACCCTACCTCACACAGCCCGTGGCTTAATACACGAAGAGTTATCTTCACCTCTGGCTGCAATTGTTGCCATGGGACGGACTTATTTTACCTTCACATCCCCATTGGGGGATCGGGACGCTGAGCAGTGCATGAGCTTCAGCGAATCAAAGCTGCCAAGACTCTTCTACACCTCCATGCGGTGATCCTGGATAACAGACTGCAGCAGAGCAGACTGGCAAAAGTGAAAGGTTCGAAGACGAAAGGCTAAATACGGTACTCAAAAATGCCTGCTGAAATCGGATGTGTCGGAACGAAAGGTGCAAATATCGCAGCTGAGCTGTAACCTACGACAACGCATTTCATTCTCCAGACAACATCCTGCTGCTTGCAAAGCCCTCTTCCGGGCTTGGTAGCGGGAGATTCAGAACAAACGAAAAAGAAAAAGATTGTGCTGCATTTTCAGCCCTGGTAGAAGTAGTGACCAATTCAAGATATGGTAGACAATTTTATACAATTTACACAACAATTAACGATTATTCATAGATCATTTGTAGAACATTTACAAATAATTTGTTCCAGTACTTGCTCTTTTACATTTGAACAGATACCTCGCTAGTGGATCAGGGGACACCACTGTCAGGTTTTGGGATATAAACACAGAGACACCAGAGTTTAGGTGTAAAGGTGAGTACTGGATTACGGTCAATTACTATTCATCTTTGCATACAACGTGGACATGGATAATTTTCTGCCTGTTTCCCCAGTGATACACTCTTCTTCTTCGTACACTGTCGGACGTCAACTTGAATTTGTTCAAAGAAAGCAGAGGTCGTCCTGAGGCTGTCGTCACTGCTATAGAGTTTGTGTAGTGTTGTCACTGGTGATGCTGTCTCTGGTCCTTGTATGACGGTCATTTTTGCAGCAGATGTTCAGGTGTCATTTTCGCAGTCATTCATAGGCGGATCAGTCTTTGCTGGCCATGCCCGTGGCACCCTCCTACTACCAAGCCCTGAAAGTTCTCAATCTCCCGCTACCAAGCCCTGACCGTTCTCAATCTCCCGCTACCAAGCCCTGAACGTTCTCAATCTCCCGCTACCAAGCCCTGAAAGTTCTCAATCTCCCGCTACCAAGCCCTGAAAGTTCTCAATCTCCCGCTACCAAGCCCTGACCGTTCTCAATCTCCCGCTACCAAGCCCTGACCGTTCTCAATCTCCCGCTACCAAGCCCTGAACGTTCTCAATCTCCCGCTACCAAGCCCTGAACGTTCTCAATCTCCCGCTACCAAGCCCTGAACGTTGTCAACTCCCACTACCAAGCCCTGAACGTTGTCAACTCCCACTACCAAGCCCTGAACGTTGTCAACTCCCACTACCAAGCCCTGAACATTGTCAACTCCCACTACCAAGCCCTGAACGTTGTCAACTCCCACTACCGAGCCCTGAACGTTGTCAACTCCCACTATCAAGCCCTGAACGTTGTCAACTCCCACTATCAAGCCCTGAACGTTGTCAACTCCCACTACCAAGCCCTGAACGTTGTCAACTCCCACTACCAAGCCCTGAACGTTGTCAACTCCCACTACCAAGCCCTGAACGTTGTCAACTCCCACTACCAAGCCCTGAACGTTGTCAACTCCCACTACCGAGCCCTGAACATTGTCAACTCCCACTACCAAGCCCTGAACATTGTCAACTCCTACTACCAAGCCCTGAACGTTGTCAACTCCCACTACCAAGCCCTGAACATTGTCTACTCCCACTACCAAGCCCTGAACGTTGTCAACTCCCACTACCAAGCCCTGAACGTTGTCAACTCCCACTACCAAGCCTTGAACATTGTCAACTCCCACTACCAAGCCCTGAACGTTGTCAACTCCCACTACCAAGCCCTGAACGTTCTCAATCTCTTGCTACCAAACCCTGAACGTTCTCAATCTCCCGCTACCAGGGAGCCCTGAACAGGGATTTGCAAGGAGCAGGATGTAATCCAGAGAGCGGAATGCGTTGTTGCAAGTTTACATCTTGACTATGATAATTGCACATGTCGGTCCAACACATCCGTCTTCGACAGCTGATACTCTCTGATTTCTACCTCTTCATGTTTTCTTTCTTGTTCTGTCTTGGCGGCACACTCTCTCCGAGAGACTATTGCTGGATTGGTACTTGCTTTTTGCCAGGGCTTTGTTTGTGACAGATGTAAATAGGACTGCTGCCACACTTATAGCATGTCGTCAGAGATGACTTCAGGGGTGACCATATGATTTGTAAGGAGTAGAAATGTTTCTCCAGTTTATAAACAAATGGATCTTTAGTTTATGTACAAATGGATATCTAGTTTATGTACAAGTGGATCTCCAGTTTATGTACATGTGAATCTCCAGTTTATGCACAAGTGGATCTCCAGTTTATGTACAAGTGGATCTCCAGTTTATGTACAAGTGATCTCCAGTTTATGTACATGTGGATATCCAGTTTATGTACATGTGGATATCCAGTTTATGTACACGTGGATCTCCAGTTTATGTACAAGTGGATATCCAGTTTATGTACAAGTGGATTTCCAGTTTATGTACAAGTGGATCTCCAGTTTATGTACAAGTGGATCTCCAGTTTATGTACAAGTGGATATTCAGTTTATGTACAAGTGGATCTCCAGTTTATGTACATGTGGATATCCAGTTTATGTACAAGTGGATATCCAGTTTATGTACAAGTGGATCTCCAGTTTAGGAAAGTTATTTGGGGAGTTAATTGATCTTTATGTCTTCTGGCAACATGTTTTCTGTTGAAGCAGTTTGTTGTAGAATAAAAATAAATAGAAGATGCGGCAGTACAGTAGATGATAAGACAAAGCTGATAGTGGGATTCCAGAATTACAGTTATGAGGAACGACTCAGAAAAATCGGCCTACAGTGTCTCGAAGAGAGAAGAATTCGTGGTGACTTAATACAGGTTTATAAGATGATCAGAGGAATGGATAAATTAGACTATAACAAGTTTTTTTTAAAATACAGCCACCCACAATAACAAGAGGGCATAGCTACAAGCTGACTAAAGAGAGGTCCAGGTTAGATATTAGGAAATATTTTTTTAGTCAGAGAGTGGTGTCTGCTTGGAATGCATTGTCAGGGGAGGTAGTGGAGGCAGGGACAGTTAATGCATTTAAGAATAAACTGGATGTGCACAGCTTTTAGAGCAAGGTGATGTAAATGTAACTGGTTGTATACAGACTCTGCAGGGTCTTCTAAACCAGTATAAAGACGTTAAGTAGGCAAAAAAAGGGAAATGTCAACTTAACAACTGAGGCACAGATGGCATATATTATGCTCCAGCAAAAACACTGCCCCAGGTCCCTATGGAGTACAGTGTACATACATCAAGTTGCTGGTTACGGCAGACACTGCCATGTGGTGAAGGGATTCAAACCACGAAATTGTTGATATCAGTGCTCGAGGACTGGCTCCATAGCTATCCGTGCCCACTTGTTTCTGCTTGCAGTTTTTGGTTTTCTTGGCTGTCATTACCTTGGTTTTGTTGGTGTTCAGCTAGAGATATTATTCATTTCAATGTTGTTTAACTGACAGAATCATCTGTTCTAGTCTCATTGCTATGTTGTTTAACTGACAGAATCAGCTGTTCTAGTCTCATTGCTATGTTGTTTAACTGACAGAATCATCTGTTCTAGTCTCATTGCTATGTTGTTTAACTGACAGAATCATCTGTTCTAGTCTCATTGCTATGCTGTTTAACTGACAGAATCATCTGTTCTAGTCTCATTGCTATGTTGTTTAACTGACAGAATCACCTGTTCTAGTCTCACAGCTATGTTGTTTAACTGACAGAATCACCTGTTCTAGTCTCATTGCTATGTTGTTTAACTGACAGAATCACCTGTTCTAGTCTCATTGCTGTGTTGTTTAACTGACAGAATCATCTGTTCTAGTCTCATTGCTATGTTGTTTAACTGACAGAATCATCTGTTCTAGTCTCATTGCTATGTTGTTTAACTGACAGAATCATCTGTTCTAGTCTCATTGCTATGTTGTTTAACTGACAGAATCAGCTGTTCTAGTCTCATTGCTATGTTGTTTAACTGACAGAATCATCTGTTCTAGTCTCATTGCTATGTTGTTTAACTGACAGAATCAGCTGTTCTAGTCTCATTGCTATGTTGTTTAACTGACAGAATCATCTGTTCTAGTCTCATTGCTATGTTGTTTAGCTGACAGAATCACCTGTTCTAGTCTCATTGCTATGTTGTTTAACTGACAGAATCATCTTTTCTAGCCTCATTGCACTCTTTGTGAGGATAACTGTGTCATCTGTGTATCATAGTTGATTTAATAACATTTTTGTGTCGTTTTGACATTTCTCGTCACCTACTTCACTTGTCGTCTCAATATCTACCAGGCCGTAGTCCAGTGCCGTGGTATGTACGTGTCTTTCGCCTCTCTTGTGGCCCAAGTAACATTTTACGACAGGTCTCGTTAACGCTGCCTATCCACCTTCACTTCGGTCTACCTCTTGCCCTTCTTCCCGATGTTCTCCCGTAGAAGGTTGCGTGAACAACATGGTCTGGTTGCATTCTCACAATGTGACCAAACCAATCATTCTCTGCTGCTCGATGCACTGTAGGCAGGGAACTGTTCCAACTTTCTCCCGATTGCTCATATTTGTGATTCTGTCTCTTCTGGTGTTAGTGACCGTTCGAAGGCACCGCATTTTGCAGGTGGCTAACTTTTGTTCCTGGGCCTAATTCATTGTCCATATCTGGCACTGGTAGCACAGGATTGGGGGGGGGGGGGGGGGGGGAGTACACTTTGATGGTAGTTGCAATTGCGTCATTGTGCGATATCAAGACTCAGCCTGGCTGTTCGTTCTTCGTGGACTAGCCTTGATGCCTGAGTGTTCCCTGGCTGTTCGTTGTTTGTGGACTAGCCTTGATGCTTGAGTGTTCCCTGGCTGTTTGTTCTTCGTGGAATAGCCTTGATGCCCAAGTGTTCCCTGGCTGAACAACATGGGGTCTGTTGTGTCCAGTGTGATTTCAGTAGCACATGTTCTTACATAATGACGCTATGCAAGCCTCAAGCACAACCCTCTTTAGCTACATTTTACAATATGCATGGAGCTGAGCTTATTCTGTTCTCCTCAGTAAGGTACCCCGGGATCCATACAGCGAACCTAACCTGAAGCGGTTAGTGTGAAATAACAGTCTGTCTTATCTTATCAGTAAGGTACCCCGGGATCCATACAGCGAACCCAACCTGAAGTGGTTAGTGTGAAATAACAATCTGTCTTATCTTATCCACTTGTGTCTTGAGACATCGTGGTGATCCGTAGGTTTCTGTCCAGGGCCAGATGCATTGCTGATGTAGTCATCATCCCATGCCAGTTTATAATATCCACAACATTTCTTATCCATCTCAGTCTACTATAATTGTGAAAACCAGATTGCTGTTCATTATAGACGCACAGGAACAGTTGTCAGACTGCATTGTCATTAGGTGGTCGAACCACTTGTTTTTGTTCTCCATCAATATATTCTGTACAGAATCTTGCTCCAATGATGTTTTGCAGCTATTCACTCCGCCATCTGTCTCTCCTAGCTACGTTGATTTATTTCCGGAGGCATCTCATCTCACATGTTGTGATATTTCTCTCTAGAGATCTTGTGTTAAAATCCATGTTTGGCACTGGTAACAGAGAGTTTTCAAGAATTTACTGTTGATTAGCATTCTCTAAGCTTTATATCGAAAAACTACCCAAGCATGGACTGGACCCATGCATACACCGACGGTTCTGTAACAAACACTACACAGAACGGAGGGGCAGGAGCATTCCTGAACCTACCAAATGGCAGAAAAATAACACTGTCATTCGCTACTGGTAAGTACACAAGCAATTTCAGAGCGGAGGCAGAGGCACTGAGGGCGGCAGTGGAAGAAATGGTGACACACAAAGAAAATGAAAGCCATATAGTCCTGCTTACAGATGCTCTCGCCGTAGTCACAGCGTTAAAAAGCCAGAAAAACACTGAGCTTAATGACTTAAGAGCAGCACTCTGCAAACTGTGCCAGCAGTCCGCACCAAAAAGGGTAGTGGTACAGTGGGTCCCATCACACTGCAACATCCAAGGCAACGAGGAGGCAGACAGACTGGCAAAAGAAGGTGCAAGACTACCACAACCAGATACTAGTATGATGTACGAAGAGTCAAAACGGCTTATCAAAGCCAGATACATGACCAAATGAGAAACCGAACATACTGGTTACACCAAAAACGATGCCTATTACCAGTTGAACAGAAGAGAGCAGGTCGTTGTCTTCAGACTTCGCACTGGCCACAATAGACTGGGGTACCACCTATTCAACAAATTAAAGATAGGTGGTACCGATGAATGCCCGTGCGGTACCGGTAAAATGACCGCTGAACATCTGCTGCAGAACTGCCCGACATACGAGGATCAGAGAGAGCAGATGTGACCATCACCAGTGGAACTGCAAGACAAGCTCTATGGCAGTGTCGACAGCCTCAGGATGACCGCCGCTTTTTTCGAAAAAATAATGTTTACTGTCTGACTGCGTACGAAGAAGAAGAAGAAGATTCTTTTTGTGGACATGTTTATGTTAGGGTGTTTCAATAATTCTGACAGCTGCTATGCTATTGCATTTGCTTTTTGGCACCTGATTTTAATCTCTCTAGCTAAACCTCCATCCTGTGTGAAAACACTGCTCAAGTACTTGAATCCATCAACTTGTTTAATCTTGGTCCCGTTTACCGCAACGTTCATATTTTTAGGCCTATGCGAAAGTGAACATTATTATTATCTTCCGTGATCTTTTAGATAATAATAAAGATGGGGCCTAATAGGCAGAGGGTCTAACTTTGCTCTCATGTTTTAGTCCATTATGGCTACAGAATTGACTAAATTCATACTAGTCGACGACTTACATTTGTGTTAACCGAAACATGCTGTGCTGTAGTTTTCTAATTGGAATTAATTAGCTTGTTCATTTTGGGGTCTTTTCCCCCTCAGATTATTCTGACATGGTCTTCGGCTATTTTAAATAGTATTTCGGCTACCCTGTGTTGTATTTCCACAGTCCAGTGAACGTGGCTGAACTTCACCAAATTAGTGCCCTAAGCCCTGTTTCTGACAGTGTCGGTTCTAATCTGTGTAGAAAATGACACACGGGCCAACTATGGACTAACACATCACTAGAGAGATATTGGGCCCTGCCTGGTTAGCAATATTCCCAAGACACATCACTAGAGAGAGATTGGGCCCTATCTGGTTAGCAACATGCCCAAGACACATCACTAGAGAGAGATTAGGCCCTGTCTGATTAGCAACATGCTCGAGACACATTGCTAGAGAGATATTGGGCCCTGTCTGGTTAGCAACATGCCCGAGACACATTGCTAGAGAGATATTGGGCCCTGTCTGGTTAGCAACATGCCCGAGACACATCGCTAGAGAGAGATTGGGCCCTGTCTGGTTAGCAACATGCCCGAGACACATCGCTAGAGAGAGATTGGGCCCTGTCTGGTTAGCAACATGCCCAAGACACATCACTAGAGAGAGATTGGGCCCTGTCTGGTTAGCAACATGCTCGAGACACATCACTAGAGAGATATTGGGCCCTGTCTGGTTAGCAACATGCCCGAGACACATTGCTAGAGAGATATTGGGCCCTGTCTGGTTAGCAACATGCCCGAGACACATCGCTAGAGAGATATTGGGCCCTGTCTGGTTAGCAACATGCCCAAGACACATCACTAGAGAGAGATTGGGCCCTGTCTGGTTAGCAACATGCCCAAGACACATCGCTAGAGAGAGATTGGGCCCTGTCTGGTTAGCAACATGCTCAAGACACATTGCTAGAGAGATATTGGGCCCTGTCTGATTAGCAACATTCCCAAGACACATTGCTAGAGAGATATTGGGCCCTGTCTGGTTAGCAACATGCCCAAGACACATCACTAGAGAGAGATTGGGCCCTGTCTGGTTAGCAACATGCCCAAGACACATCACTAGAGAGAGATTGGGCCCTGTCTGGTTAGCAACATGCCCAAGACACATCACTAGAGAGAGATTGGGCCCTGTCTGGTTAGCAACATGCCCAAGACACATCACTAGAGAGAGATTGGGCCCTGTCTGGTTAGCAACATGCCCAAGACACATCACTAGAGAGAGATTGGGCCTTGTCTGGTTAGCAACATGCCCAAGGTACATCACTCTTACGCTGAGTGGTCTTTATCCTCATGGCCCCCACCCCAAGGCAGTTGAGTACTCGGCTCCCCTCAGGGAGTCTTAGGGACCTCTTCCGACACATTTACCATGAAACCACAAGATGCCAGGGCTTCATTTCCGGATATTGGAAGTACAATGAAAATTGCAACTTGGTGTACCCTTTTTTGCTGCAGCATATGGCAGTGGTCGATCGACACAATGTGCCACTAATGATTAAGAGAACATTTTATTATTATTTTGTCCGCGATAACCACTTTTTCGTCCATATTTCAGGCCATCAACACTGGGTTCTCTGCCTGGCCTGGTCACCGGATGGGAAAAAACTGGCCTCTGGTTGCAAAGGGGGAAAGGTACATACGTTTTTGATTATCTATGCTATTTCATCATCGTCCCTTTCTTTGTTCGGAGCTTAGTCGAGGGCTGAGACTAACATCGGGGTCAGATAATACATATTGGTCAAGACATTACTTCACCTCCACGTTATTGTTATATTTACAGGTGGTAACGATAACAAACTTCTATCTGTCGTTATCACCTCATGCTTCAATGTGTTTACCCTGATATGACTGTGTGTCGTAGACGAGGCTGCGATATTTGCACCTTTTGGCCGGGTACATCCGGCTTCTGCACAACATTGCCTGCTCTCTATGGTCCCTGTTGTCTGAGCCAGCCTGCATGTGTGCATTCTGTTTCCAGGGCTGTCACTTGTAGGTGGAATAGGGTCACAGTGAACCATAGTTCGCTGACCCTGATGCAAGCAGCCAGTTATGAGATACTGTCGTCAGCTTGTTCATGCTGCTGGATCTTCGACCCCCACTCCAATGTTAAGCACAGGTGTCAACTGCAGCTGGCCCCTTCACAGGAAGCCTGTATCCAAGATTTTACATTGACTGACTCCAGATTAGTTCCCTAGCTAATTATAATAGAGTTAATGTTTCCCTTACCAAAAGTTGTGACGGACGACTAGGGAAGAGTGTGACGGACGACTAGGGAAGAGTGTGACGGATGACTAGGGAAGAGTGTATCGAGCGATGAGGAAAGGGTCTGAGGTGGATGGCTTTGGAAGGGTCTGAGGTGGATGACTTTGGAAGGGTCTGAGGTGGATGACTTTGGACGGGTCTGAGTTGGATGACTTTGGAAGGGTCTGAGGTGGATGACTTTGGAAGGGTGTGAGGTGGATGACTTTGGAAGGGTCTGAGGTGGATGACTTTGGAAGCGTCTGAGGTGGATGACTTTGGAAGGGTGTGAGGTGGATGACTTTGGAAGGGTCTGAGGTGGATGACTTTGGAAGCGTCTGAGGTGGATGACTTTGGAAGGGTGTGATGCTGACTAGGGAAGGGGGTGAGACAGGAAAATTATGACTGGGGAATAATGGAATAACCTTCCAAATCCGCGTGAAACAGAAAAAAATCATTTAAAAATGATCTGGTCAAAATAGCCATTGTATTGTTATTGGGGCGGACGGAAGGGGTCTCACTTTCGATTCAGCCGGTTCTATACACCGAATACACTGACTACAGACACAATGCCTTTTGTTGCCTGACCCTGACTAACATGTCTGATCAGCATATTGTGCCTGACCCTGACTAACATGTCTGATCAGTATATTGTGCCTGACCCTGACTAACATGTCTGATCAGTATATTGTGCCTAACCCTGACTAACATGTCTGATCAGTATATTGTGCCTGACCCTGACTAACATGTCTGATCAGTATATTGTGCCTGACCCTGACTAACATGTCTGATCAGTATATTGTGCCTGACCCTGACTAACATGTCTGATCAGTATATTTTACCTGACCATACCTTAGTCTTTCTCTCCAACCCATTCAGATATCACAAAAAGTCCTGGTTTCACTTGAACGTCCCTCATTTAATTGTTCTAACTACCACTTTAATCTGTGTCTGTGCAGGTTTGTTTATGGAGTCCTAGAACGGGCAAGCAGATATCGAGGCCGCTGGCCGGACACTCTGACTACATCTCAGCATTAGCCTGGAAACCTCTACACTTGTAAGTTATTGTTTTGTATCCAGCAGAATTCTAGCTCTTTTCCTTCCACCCAGATCATTTTATTCGCATATGTTTTGTTGTCAGTGAGCAGTGATTTGAGCTGTATATGGTCTTATTGTCTGGAACCCCGAAAAACACCCAATCGTTGTCAGTAAACCAGAGCTGACCAAGACCCTATTCCAACTCCAAGTGACGGACCAAAACTACGACACATTGAAGCAAAAGGTGAAAGTTATTGTCTGGAACCCCGAAAAACACTAACTTTCACCTTTTGCTTTAATGTGTCGTAGTTTTGGTCCGCCACTTGGAGGAGTTGGAATAGGGTCTTGGTCAGTTCTGGCTTACTGACCCCGATGGGGGACGTGTGAGCTAGTGGTTTAGTGACACGGCTCACAATCCGAAGGTACTGGCTTCGTTCCCTATCACATCACCGGCCGTTACCCTGGGGAAGCAAACCCTTAGAAAATGCAGGAGGAAGCAGACCCTTACATAAAATGCATGCCGAAATCAGAAGCACTGGGCAGACATGCGCAAAATAAAAACCACAGTGCAATGCGCACCATCTTGGGAAATAGATAAATAAGGCGAATGCAAACAAAACTCTCATGGAATCAGCCAGCTATGAGTCACTGACTCTGATGGAATCAGCCAGCTATGAGTCACTGACTCTGATGGAATCAGCCAGCTATGAGTTACTGACCCTGATGGAATCATCCAGCTAAGAGTCACTGACTGCTGTCTGCTCATTCACTGGTCTGCATCTTTGACCCCATTCTCAGTAAATTTATCTATTGCTCAATTTTGGAGGAAGTCGCATCTTTTAATTCTTGGTCCAGAAATAAATCGATGCGTCTTACAATCGAAGAAAGAAATACTGTTTATCTAAAACTGACTGTCGTCTTTTGCTTATCGCGAGTTGTAGATGTAGCAATGTGTGTGTTTTTCCAGAGACCAGAAAACTATTTCAAGAGTTTCTCTTGTACTTACTTAGTCGCTTCTCTTCTACTGTGAGGTGAAGAGTCTTCTACCTTACTTACTTAGTCGCTCCTCTTCTACTGTGAGGTGTAGAGTCTTCTACCTTACTTACTTAGTCGCTCCTCTTCTACTGTGAGGTGTAGAGTCTTCTACCTTACTTACTTAGTCGCTCCTCTTCTACTGTGAGGTGTAGAGTCTTCTACCTTACTTACTTAGTCGCTCCTCTTCTACCGTGAGGTGTAGAGTCTTCTACCTTACTTACTTAGTCGCTCCTCTTCTACCGTGAGGTGTAGAGTCTTCTACCTTACTTACTTAGTCGCTCCTCTTCTACTGTGAGGTGTAGAGTCTTCTACCTTACTTACTTAGTCGCTCCTCTTCTACTGTGAGGTGTAGAGTCTTCTACCTTACTTACTTAGTCGCTCCTCTTCTACTGTGAGGTGTAGAGTCTTCTACCTTACTTACTTAGTCACTCCTCTTCTACTGTGAGGTGTAGAGTCTTCTACCTTACTTACTTAGTCGCTCCTCTTCTACTGTGAGGTGTAGAGTCTTCTACCTTACTTACTTAGTCGCTCCTCTTCTACTGTGAGGTGTAGAGTCTTCTACCTTACTTACTTAGTCGCTCCTCTTCTACTGTGAGGTGTAGAGTCTTCTACCTTACTTACTTAGTCGCTCCTCTTCTACTGTGAGGTGTAGAGTCTTCTACCTTACTTACTTAGTCGCTCCTCTTCTACTGTGAGGTGTAGAGTCTTCTACCTTACTTACTTAGTCGCTCCTCTTCTACCGTGAGGTGTAGAGTCTTCTACCTTACTTACTTAGTCGCTCCTCTTCTACTGTGAGGTGTAGAGTCTTCTACCTTACTTACTTAGTCGCTCCTCTTCTACTGTGAGGTGTAGAGTCTTCTACCTTACTTACTTAGTCGCTCCTCTTCTACCGTGAGGTGTAGAGTCTTCTACCTTACTTACTTAGTCGCTCCTCTTCTACCGTGAGGTGTAGAGTCTTCTACCTTACTTACTTAGTCGCTCCTCTTCTACCGTGAGGTGTAGAGTCTTCTACCTTACTTACTTAGTCGCTCCTCTTCTACTGTGAGGTGTAGAGTCTTCTACCTTACTTACTTAGTCGCTCCTGTTCTACCGTGAGGTGTAGAGTCTTCTACCTTACTTACTTAGTCGCTCCTGTTCTACCGTGAGGTGTAGAGGTTTGCCAAAGAGAACGCCACACTGCTCTATCCGCCGTCTTTTTTCTGGCCTCTTTCCAATCCATCCCTCTATCACTTAAGGACTGTCGTATGTTGTCTTCCCAACGTACTTTGGGATGCTCTGGGGGTCTGCGTCCTTGACTTTTTATCTCCCATGACCGCTTTGGTATCCGATCTTTTTGCTTATTGTCCTATTTGGCAACAATTATTGATACTTTTTGTTGGCTCCACAGAGATCCAGAATGTAGGTACCTGGCCAGTTCATCAAAAGTGAGTATTCTTATTTAAATTGTTGTACGTTGATGTTGTACGTATAGCATTAACGGGTGTAGACGATGATTGTTCTCCGCAACTTCCTGTACAGTATGTTTTTTTTATTGATCGATTCTGTCGACTATCATCTTCCGTGGCATGATATCTGTTGGTTGTTGATCCAGCGGCCTATGGGCTCCTGCCCTTTAGCCCAATGCCATATAGTGGTATCTGCAAGTGTTTGTAAGCTGGTGTTTAGTTCCGTACAAAGTGTTTCATTTGTCTGGCCTCAGAGGGAGAAGCTCTTTCCTAACACTGGCAAGCATCGGACATTCAAAAAGATGATGTTCAACAGTTTCATAAGGATGTGTGCACGGCCGACACTCTGGAGTATGTTCTAGTTGGATTCTGTTCAAGTGACTGTTAAGTTGTATCCGTTGAGTGTGAAGTCGAAAAATGGTGCCTTGGTCTCTCCTTTTCAGGAGGTTGATGTTGTCTTTGGGATTTGGGATGGTCAAATGTTCGTAGATTTCTCTCCCAGTATTTCCCATCTATTCAGCCAGGCCTCTTTGTATAGTCTACAGTAGTTGTTTGACTGTCTGTATGGTTGTTGGTGTGTATTGTTGTTGTTGACTTGCTCCCTTCTTAGCCCGTCTGTCTGCCTTGTCACTGCCAGGTGTATTTGGGGGACCAGAAATACATTGTATAACTATTGTCCTGTTTTTGAAAAAAAATCATAATATGTCTCTGGATACAATATATTTATATTTAGTACCAGGATTATATATATTACTATCTCATGATTACATACATTCATATCTCATGATTACATACATTCATGTCTCATGATTTACATACATTCATGTTTCATGATTTACATACATTCATGTCTCATGATTACATACATTCATGTCTCATGATTTACATACATTCATGTCTCATGATTACATACATTCATGTCTCATAATTACATACATTCATGTCTCATGATTACATACATTCATATCTCATAATTACATACATTCATATCTCATAATTACATACATTCATATCTCATGATTACATACATTCATGTCTCATGATTACATACATTCATATCTCATGATTACATACATTCATGTCTCATGATTACATCCATTCATGTCTCATGATTACATACATTCATGTCTCATGATTACATACATTCACGTCTCATGATTTCATACATTCACGTCTCATGATTTCATACATTCATGTCTCATGATTACATCCATTTGTGTCTCATGATTACATACATTCATGTCTCATGATTACATACATTCGTGTCTCATAATTACATACATTCATGTCTCATGATTGCATACATTCGTGCCCTGTCTCAGGATCGTACAGTGAGGATCTGGGATGTCGTGACCTTCAAAACACACCTCATCATATCTGGCTACAGCGCACACATATCGCACGTCAAGTGGGGCGGGACAGACCTCTTGTACACAGCGTCACACGACAGAACTGTCAAAGTCTGGCGAGCGAGTGACGTGAGTGGTCGTGCCTGTTCTTCTTATTGTCAGGTTAATCCTTGATGCTCTTGCGAGATGAAAACTGTCCGCTAAATGTCAGAATGTCTACATCCTAATGTGACCAAATGTTCCCACTAAATGTCCATGTATCTACACCCTACTGCTCCCACTAAATGTCCATGTCTCTACACCCTATTGTGACCAAATGCACCCACTAAATGTCCATGTATCTACATCATAATTCACCGTCCATGTATCTACACCCTAATGTACCCAGTAAATGTCCGTGTATCTACATGCTAATGTGACCAAATGCACCCATTAAATGTCCATGTATCTGCTCCCATTAAATGTCCATGTATCTACACCTTAATGCTCCCACTAAATGTCCATGTATCTACACGCTAATGTGACCAAATGTACCCATTAAATGTCCATGTATCTACACCCTAATGCTCCCACTAAATGTCCATGTATCTACACCCTAATGCTCCCAGTAAATGTCCATGTATCTACACCCTAATGCTCCCATTACATGTCCATGTATCTACACCCTAATGCTCCCATTAAATGTCCATGTATCTACACCCTAATGCTCCCATTAAATGTCCATGTATCTACACCCTAATGCTCCCACTAAATGTCCATGTATCTACACCCTAATGCTCCCACTAAATGTCCATGTATCTACACCCTAATGCTCCCACTAAATGTCCATGTCTCTACACGCTAATGCTCCAACTAAATGTCCATGTATTTACACCCTAATGCTCCCACTAAATGTCCATGTATCTACACCCTAATACTCCCACTAAATGTCCATGTATCTACATCCTATTGTGACCAAATGCTCCCACTAAATGTCCATGTATCTACACGCTAATGCTCCCACTAAATGTCCATGTATCTACACCATAATGCTCCCACTAAATGTCAATATATTTACACCCTAATGCTCCCACTAAATGTCCATGTATCTACACGCTAATGCTCCCACTAAATGTCCATGTATCTACGTCCTATTGTGACCAAATGCTCCCACTAAATGTCCATGTATCTACATCCTACTGTGACCAAATGCTCCCACTAAATGTCCATGTATCTACACGCTAATGCTCCCACTAAATGTCCATGTATCTACACCATAATGCTCCCACTAAATGTCCATGTATTTACACCCTAATGCTCCCACTAAATGTCCATGTATCTACACGCTAATGCTCCCACTAAATGTCCATGTATCTACATCCTATTGTGACCAAATGCTCCCACTGAATGTCCATGTATCTACATCCTATTGTGACCAAATGCTCCCACTAAATGTCCATGTATCTACATCCTATTGTGACCAAATGCTCCCACTAAATGTCCATGTATCTACATCCTATTGTGACCAAATGCTCCCACTAAATGTCCATGTATCTACATCCTATTGTGACCAAATGCTCCCACTAAATGTCCATGTATCTACATCCTATTGTGACCAAATGCTCCCACTAAATGTCCATGTATCTACATCCTATTGTGACCAAATGCTCCCACTGAATGTCCATGTATCTACATCCTATTGTGACCAAATGCTCCCACTGAATGTCCATGTATCTACATCCTATTGTGACCAAATGCTCCCACTAAATGTCCATGTATCTACATCCTATTGTGACCAAATGCTCCCACTAAATGTCCATGTATCTACGTCCTATTGTGACCAAATGCTCCCACTAAATGTCCATGTATCTACATCCTACTGTGACCAAATGCTCCCACTAAATGTCCATGTATCTACACGCTAATGCTCCCACTAAATGTCCATGTATCTACACCATAATGCTCCCACTAAATGTCCATGTATTTACACCCTAATGCTCCCACTAAATGTCCATGTATCTACACGCTAATGCTCCCACTAAATGTCCATGTATCTACATCCTATTGTGACCAAATGCTCCCACTGAATGTCCATGTATCTACATCCTATTGTGACCAAATGCTTCCACTGAATGTCCATGTATCTACATCCTATTGTGACCAAATGCTCCCACTGAATGTCCATGTATCTACATCCTATTGTGACCAAATGCTTCCACTGAATGTCCATGAATCTACATCCTATTGTGACCAAATGCTCCCACTAAATGTCCATGTATCTACATCCTATTGTGACCAAATGCTCCCACTGAATGTCCATGTATCTACATCCTATTGTGACCAAATGCTCCCACTGAATGTCCATGTATCTACATCCTATTGTGACCAAATGCTCCCACTGAATGTCCATGTATCTACATCCTATTGTGACCAAATGCTCCCACTGAATGTCCATGTATCTACATCCTATTGTGACCAAATGCTCCCACTGAATGTCCATGTATCTACATCCTATTGTGACCAAATGCTCCCACTGAATGTCCATGTATCTACATCCTATTGTGACCAAATGCCCCCACTGAATGTCCATGTATCTACATCCTATTGTGACCAAATGCTCCCACTGAATGTCCATGTATCTACATCCTATTGTGACCAAATGCTCCCACTGAATGTCCATGTATCTACATCCTATTGTGACCAAATGCTCCCACTGAATGTCCATGTATCTACATCCTATTGTGACCAAATGCTCCCACTGAATGTCCATGTATCTACATCCTATTGTGACCAAATGCTCCCACTGAATGTCCATGTATCTACATCCTATTGTGACCAAATGCTCCCACTGAATGTCCATGTATCTACATCCTATTGTGACCAAATGCTCCCACTGAATGTCCATGTATCTACATCCTATTGTGACCAAATGCTCCCACTGAATGTCCATGTATCTACATCCTATTGTGACCAAATGCTTCCACTGAATGTCCATGTATCTACATCCTATTGTGACCAAATGCTTCCACAGAATGTCCATGTATCTACATCCTATTGTGACCAAATGCTTCCACTGAATGTCCATGTATCTACATCCTATTGTGACCAAATGCTTCCACTGAATGTCCATGTATCTACATCCTATTGTGACCAAATGCTTCCACTGAATGTCCATGTATCTACATCCTATTGTGACCAAATGCTTCCACTGAATGTCCATGTATCTACATCCTATTGTGACCAAATGCTTCCACTGAATGTCCATGTATCTACATCCTATTGTGACTGGGGTTGTTTGTTCTATCAGTTTGAAAATATGACTATATTTATGTCTTCGTTCAGGGTGTGTTCTGTCGTAACCTTGAAGGTCACGGTCACTGGGTCAACACATTAGCCTTGAGTACAGATTATGTCATGAGAACAGGTGCCTTTGATCCAGCAGACGCCAAGATTGTACATGATGAGGTTACAGACGCAGGTGAGTGGGCATGATTTTCTTTGAGCATGAATGAGAGGGCACACATCCAACACCTAAACCTCACACAACTATCTGAAACCTCACACAACCACCTACCAAACCTCACACAACCACCTACCAAACCTCACACAACCACCTACCAAACCTCACACAACCACCTACCAAACCTCACACAACCACCTACCAAACCTCACACAACCACCTACCAAACCTCACACAACCACCTACCAAACCTCACACAACCACCTACCAAACCTCACACAACCACCTACCAAACCTCACACAACCACCTGAAACATCACACAACCACCTAAACCTCACACAACCACCTGAACCTCACACAACCACCTGAAACCTCACACAACCACCTACCAAACCTCACACAACCACCTACCAAACCTCACACAACCACCTACCAAACCTCACACAACCACCTGAAGCCTCACACAACCACCTACCAAACCTCACACAACCACCTACCAAACCTCACACAACCACCTGAAACATCACACAACCACCTAAACCTCACACAACCACCTGAACCTCACACAACCACCTGAAACCTCACACAACCACCATCTAAACCTCACACAACCACCATCTAAACCTCACACAACCACCTGAAACCTCACACAACCACCACCTGAAACCTCACACAACCATCTAAACCTCACACAACCACATGAAACCTCACACAACTACCACCTAAACCTCACACAACCCCCTGAAACCTCACACAACCACCTGAACCTCACACAACCACCTGAAACCTCACACAACCACCACCTAAACCTCACACAACCACCGGAACCTCACACAACCACCTGAAACCTCACACAACCACCTGAAACCTCACACAACCACCATCTAAACCTCACACAACCACCTGAAACCTCACACAACCACCTGAAACCTCACACAACCACCATCTAAACCTCACACAACCACCACCTAAACCTCACACAACCACCACCTAAACCTCACATAACCACCACCTAAACCTCACACAATCACCACCTGAACCTCACACAACCACCATCTGAACCTCACACAACCACCTAAACTTCACACAACCACCACCTGAACCTCACACAACCATCAAAACCTCAGACAACCACCACCTAAACCTCACACAACCACCACCTAAACCTCACACAACCACCACCTAAACCTCACACAACCACCACCTAAACCTCACACAACCACCTGAACCTCACACAACCACCTGAAACCTCACATAACCACCACCTGAAACCTCACACAACCACCATCTAAACCTCACACAACCACCATCTAAACCTCACACAACCACCATCTAAACCTCACACAACCACCATCTAAACCTCACACAACCACCTAAACCTCACACAACCACCATCTAAACCTCACACAACCACCATCTAAACCTCACACAACCACCTAAACCTCACACAACCACCATCTAAACCTCACACAACCACCTAAACCTCACACAACCACCATCTAAACCTCACACAACCACCATCTAAACCTCACACAACCACCTAAACCTCACACAACCACCATCTAAATCTCACACAACCACCATCTAACCTCACACAACCACCTGAAACCTCACACAACCACCATCTAAACCTCACACAACCACCATCTAAACCTCACACAACCACCATCTAAACCTCACACAACCACCTAAACCTCACACAACCACCATCTAAACCTCACACAACCACCATCTAAACCTCACACAACCACCTAAACCTCACACAACCACCATCTAAACCTCACACAACCACCATCTAAACCTCACACAACCACCATCTAAACCTCACACAACCACCTAAACCTCACACAACCACCATCTAAACCTCACACAACCACCATCTAAACCTCACGCAACCACCATCTAAACCTCACACAACCACCTGAAACCTCACACAACCACCATCTAAACCTCACACAACCACCATCTAAACCTCACACAACCACCATCTAAACCTCACACAACCACCATCTAAACCTCACACAACCACCATCTAAACCTCACACAACCACCATCTAAACCTCACACAACCACCATCTAAACCTCACACAACCACCATCTAAACCTCACACAACCACCATCTAAACCTCACACAACCACCATCTAAACCTCACACAACAACCATCTAAACCTCACACAACCACCATCTAAACCTCACACAACCACACAACAAGTCAAGCAGCTACACATATTTTTATTGACATAACTTCCCAAATGATAACCGGTCGAATTAACCAGTCGACATCATATAACCAAAGAAACCAAAACTAATGAATGCAGTTGGTTGGGGATTAAGTGGAGAAAAGAAACATGAAAAGTACATGGATTAATTTCTTTGATATGTAGGGACTGAAAGAAAGAGCATCATGGGAGTCTGGAGGTAGGATTTTACCAATGTTGTTTTATGGAAGTGTATCCTGGACAATGAATAAACAGAGACATCGCTGGCCGATAAAGGATTTTGATTCATGAGAAAGACCCTATGTATATTTTGGATATGTCGTAGGTATTCTGCACGATATCCCCGATATGTCGTAGGTATTCTGCACAATATCCCCGATATGTCATAGGTATTCTGCACGATATCCCCGATATGTCATAGGTATTCTGCACGATATCCCCATGGTTTGGGTGCTGGCAATAACTTTTGTCTGTCTGCGGTGAGTCCTTGGCAAGTGAACAGCACAAGTTTCACTGTCTCGTATTGATAGGGGCAGTTAGGTTCGTGTGCGGGGTCCAACTTGTTAGTCTGGTGTATTCTGCCGTTAGTTGCAACATTATACTATGCTCCCTTTGTTGTACTTTGCTGATATTGTTATTCCTGTTTGGATGCGTTATTTCTTTGTAGGAAACGGTGTGGGCTAGTGGTTAACTGACACGGCTCACAGCCTGAAGTCTCTGGGTTCGCTCCCCATCACAGCTCTGGCCGTTACTCTGGGGAAGTAAACCCTTAGAAAATGCAGGAGGAAGCAGACCCTTATATAAAATACATACTGAAGTCGGATGCGCTATGCTGATAGGCGCAAAATAAATACAAAGTGCAACGCACACTACCTTGGGGAATAGAAAAATAAGGCGAACATTAAAAAAAATATTTCTTTATATATGTCACCACAAGTAGGCCATTTAATTTTGAAGTTGTTTTGAGGTTGTCAGGACAACCCGGTGACAATGAGAAAAGATGAAGGCAAGAGAAGCAGAGGAAGACGAAGCAAGAAGGTCTGGCATGGCATGACGGACTGGTTGGGAAAACATCAGAAGTGGTGAAATGATGAAATAACATGAATAAATTGTCACTGCTATATGGCATGACATGTGGCCAACAGCATAGCTCCTATCAAATTTAGACGAACATCATCGGAGGAGGTAGAGGGCATCATATCCCTAAGGAACATCATCGGAGGAGGTAGAGGGCATCATATCCCTAAGGAACATCATCGGAGGAGGTAGAGGGCATCATATCCCTAAGGAACATCATCAGAGGAGGTAGAGGGCATCATATCCCTAAGGAACATCATCGGAGGAGGTAGAGGGCATCATATCCCTAAGGAACATCATCAGAGGAGGTAGAGGGCATCATATCCCTAAGGAACATCATCAGAGGAGGTAGAGGGCATCATATCCCTAAGGAACATCATCGGAGGAGGTAGAGGGCATCATATCCCTAAGGAACATCATCAGAGGAGGTAGAGGGCATCATATCCCTAAGGAACATCATCAGAGGAGGTAGAGGGCATCATATCCCTAAGGAACATCATCAGAGGAGGTAGAGGGCATCATATCCCTAAGGAACATCATCAGAGGAGGTAGAGGGCATCATATCCCTAAGGAACATCATCGGAGGAGGTAGAGGGCATCATATCCCTAAGGAACATCATCGGAGGAGGTAGAGGGCATCATATCCCTAAGGAACATCATCGGAGGAGGTAGAGGGCATCATATCCCTAAGGAACATCATCAGAGGAGGTAGAGGGCATCATATCCCTAAGGAACATCATCGGAGGAGGTAGAGGGCATCATATCCCTAAGGAACATCATCGGAGGAGGTAGAGGGCATCATATCCCTAAGGAACATCATCGGAGGAGGTAGAGGGCATCATATCCCTAAGGAACATCATCGGAGGACAGGTAGTGCAGATGAGGATGTTAAAGAAGGAATACCAAAGGCAAGAGTAGCCTTGGTCAGGATGCATACTGAGCTACGGATCTTCAACAAGTGTAGCCTTGGTCAGGATGCATACCGAGCTACGGATCTTCAACAAGTGTAGCCTTGGTCAGGATGCATACTGAGCTACGGATCTTCAACAAGTGTAGCCTTGGTCAGGATGCATACTGAGCTACGGATCTTCAACAAGAGTAGCCTTGGTCAGGATGCATACCGAGCTACGGATCTTCAACAAGAGTAGCCTTGGTCAGGATGCATACTGAGCTACGGATCTTCAACAAGTGTAGCCTTGGTCAGGATGCATACCGAGCTACGGATCTTCAACAAGTGTAGCCTTGGTCAGGATGCATACTGAGCTACGGATCTTCAACAAGTGTAGCCTTGGTCAGGATGCATACTGAGCTACGGATCTTCAACAAGAGTAGCCTTGGTCAGGATGCATACTGAGCTACGGATCTTCAACAAGAGTAGCCTTGGTCAGGATGCATACCGAGCTACGGATCTTCAACAAGTGTAGCCTTGGTCAGGATACCAAGCTGCCTATCTTCAACAAGTGTAGCCTTGGTCAGGATGCATACCGAGCTACGGATCTTCAACTGCGATGTGGAGTCAGTCCTATCATGTGGAACGTATACATGACAGAAAGCCAAACATAATATTAAGAGATTACAGGGCTGCTTCTTCTTCGATCAACTGATGCTGTTCTTCTAGTCCGGTGAGGTTCACGGAGACTGCGTTTCAGGTCTTCACAGCTTTTGGAGCATGACCGCTCCCTCGTGCCAGACTGC
This sequence comes from Ariolimax columbianus, assembly GCA_036924085.1. Lineage (NCBI taxonomy): Eukaryota > Metazoa > Mollusca > Gastropoda > Stylommatophora > Arionidae > Ariolimax > Ariolimax columbianus. The sequence goes on from JAVGWX010000015.1 coordinate 2,933,796, forward strand.
CTCTCTTTGGTCTGTGTAGGTAGGGCAGACCTGCAGGATATGTTCTGGTGGTGTTTGCTTGTATGCTCCACAATCACACATAGCAGTGTCTCTGTGACCCATTCTGTGTAGGTGGGTCTTGAGTCTACAATGTCCCGTTCTGGGTATGAAGATCTTTGTCTGCCCATCTCTGCCAAGTCTGTCTATGCTGTCATTTTCTGGCTTGTATTCTTTGTGCTGGTCTCTCCATTCTGTACTCATGGATTGTTTAATGAGTGTCTTTGCTTCTTTATAGATCTGTGTATGGCAAGTCTGCGTGCCATCACTTCCGGCTTTTGGTAGCTCATCTGCCTTTTCATTTCTAAGGATCCCACAGCATGCCGGAATCCACTATATGACTAAATCTGTTTTTTGAGACAGCAATCCGATGTTGTATTTTATTTTGTGTAACAGTCCATCTTGTTTGGGGGCTTGGGATGGGCTTCGTCAACAAACCCCTGAGAAAGATTCTGGGCCTGCAGTAGTTCGACAGGGTTCAAACGAAAGCTAAGGGAGAGAACTGGAAAAAGGCAGGTAGAACAGGCAATCTTACGAAGAAGGTGGAGCTGGACAAGATGCATACTGACAACTCATAGGTGGCTGCTTGGATCCGAGTCAGTGAACCACAACTGACCAACAGCCTATTTCACCTCCGTGTGCCAGCCCTGGAAACAGGCTGCACTAGTGTAGTCTGACTAAAGGATAGGAAAGTCAACCTGTTACTCAAAAAAGTCAGCTGAATCCAGATGTGTCTGGCCAAAACGTGCTGATGTCGCATCTTCGCTGTTAACTAGGATACAACATCACATCGGAATTTTGAGGATAGGCGCTAAATAGTTAGAAGATGGGTCCAAAATAGACTTACTGAGTACATGGGACTTGTACCATAGGGCGGCAGCTCGTGCAGGAGAAGGAAAAACTCTGATTTCAAATCCACATGCTGTCTTGCAGAAGACTTCCGGAGAAAACCGAAGACAGCCTGGGTGGAGGATACTCGCTAGCTTGGTGTGTAGCTCATCTAGAAGGAGGAAGACATGACCCCCAAACCACTTAGTGCCTTGCAGGTATACTGGGTACAGCCATAGGTTATGAAGTTCAACCTCCAACACCACAAAAACAAAATGCCGAGCAGAAATCACAGCACATCTGTAAATTATGGTGCAGCGTAACTCACGCTCATACCAAACAAATTTTTAAAAGTTTTGCAATGAAAGTCAAGGTCACCAACTATTGTAGTAACCAGAACTGAAACGTCAATATTTTGTCACATTCACAGAGCACAAACATAAATACGAACTTGACATAATGAATGAGTAATGCCAAAGTATGCAATATGTACGTACAGTCTGATATCTTTCTACAGTGACTCACTTTTGTGACTCAATTTTTATGTGGTAACTCTTCTTCTTCTTCTTCTTCGTTCGTTCTCAATCTCCCGCTACTAAGCCCTGGGGTTTTGCAAGTAGCAGGATGTTGTCCGGAGAACAGAATATGTTGTCTTGTAGTTTACAGCTTGACTATAATATTTGGGAACCGCGTAGCGCAGTGGTTAGCGCGCCGGCTTCGCATCTGAGTGGTCCTGGGTTCATTCCCCACTTGAGGCGGTAGTTTTTTTTCAGACCGCAATGGCTCCCGGGTCGACCCAATCTTAAATGGGTACCAGTTCAGTCCGGGAAGTAAAAGTGGCGAGGGAGAGGAGATCGCTACCTCCCTCATATAGCCGAGCCTTTGAAATATGAGATCGCTAACACCTCACACCCCTACGGCAGTAATGCTATGGGATACTTTACGTTTTTTTTTTACTATAATATTTGCACCTATCAGTCCGACACATCCGACTTCAGCAGGCATATTTGGGTACCAGGTTATCCTCCTGTCTTCGATCCCTTCTCCTGAGCCAGTCTGCCCTGTTGCAGCCTGTTATCCAGTATCACTCTGTATATTACACCGTTTATTTCAAAATAAAATGAATGAATATTAAACAAGAAATCTTAAGAGACAATTCAGCTATGACAAGACATATATAAAATACAAATATACGTAAAGGATAGGGCATAGGGCTTCCTTCAGCAGACTTGACATCTGGTCTCGTATAAAGTTGTTAGAGACTTCAGTTTACTGGGCCACATCTTGTGTGAGGTGGGGTGGCCAGTTCCCTACCTTGCTGCCTTTTTCTTCCTAAACCGCAACTCGGGTACCGATTTAAAGCTGGGTCAACTTGGAGCATGGCGGTTTTGGGGGTTGAACCCAGAACATTTGCAGTGAAAAGCGAGTGTTCTACTACTACACTAATCTTTATTGCGGATTAGCAATATGACCACCAAAAAAAATGTATGTCACTGTTTGAAATCCCTCAAAAACATTGATCAATTCCTTTCTTCTGTGCGCCAGTCAAAGTCTGAACCTTGCATGTCTTGGATACCCTGTATAATCCGGAAGTGTGATCATTAGTCTGATCAAATAATCCAACATTTCTTGGATCTGGATGTCCCATATTTCATCGAATGGAAAGGCCAACTTCCAAACATTCACCACAAGTATTAACCGTGTCAATGTTGTATTGAGAATAATACATTAAACAAAAGTTGTGTTTATGTCGAGCTCCCGGCTATAAAGTTAGAATGTCATTTTTTACCATAAGTCAAAATGTAATTTTCCCCATTCCACCATAAGTCAGGATACCATTTTCCCCATTCCACCATAAGTCAGGATACAATTTTCCCCATTCCACCATAAGTCAGGATACCATTTTCCCCATTCCACCATAAGTCAGGATACCATTTTCCCCATTCGACCACAAGTCAGGATACCATTTTTCTCATTCGACCACAAGTCAGGATACCATTTTCCCCATTCGACCACAAGTCAGGATACCATTTTTCCAATTCCACCATAAGTCAGGATACAATTTTCCCCATTTCACCCTAAGTCAGGATACCATTTTCCCCATAAGTCAGGATACCATTTTCCCCATAAGTCAGGATACCATTTTCCCCATTCCACAATAAGTTATAATACCATTTTCCCCATTTCACCATGTCAGAATACCATTTTCCACATTCCACCATGTCGGATTACCATTTGGTAGAGGGTATATAATATATCCTTATTTTATGTTTATCCGTGCCTCCACCTTTTGTCTATATTTCTACCAAGATACATGTCTGCTTCCACATCTTGTAGGAGTGTGTCTCCCTCCCAACACAATCTGATTGTCTTTAGTTGAATAATAATTGAATGGTTTGTTTCCTCGTACATCCTGCAACAAGAGTTTGAAACAGATAATCCCCTGGTGGACATTGCCATCGAGGTTGAAGTGTTAAACACTTTTTTGAACAAGGTCGCAGCTTCTTTGAAATGAGAGTTACCAGTTTCTTTGATTTCACTAATTTTAATAATCATGTACCAATTTACAGCATGGTAGACAGGAACATCTGGCAAAGAACAGAACGATAATAAAATTGGATATTGGTCAGTGGAAATGGATGGGTTTCACTCTCAGAAAGATTCTCATTTAACATTACCATACAGGCACTGGAGAAGACACCACCAGGAAAGATGTGTGAGGAAAATAAGGAGCAGCTGGTAATAAACACTGGAAGAGGTGGCCAATGCAGCTGAAATTCAAGAAGACGGCTCAGAATAGAAACAGATCTAGAGCATCTGTTGCGGGCCTATGTTCCAAGGGGAGCCAGATGAAATGGAAAAGCTTGGAGGTCGAGCAACAAAAGTTATGAACAGGAAATGGGCAGATTTTGGTCGAAGATGGGGGCTGTGTGTCCATTGCTTGCACACTCCCTCCAGCCTGTCTTCCAAACCAAGCTGACGTCGATGAGGTCAGAGTCGCGGAAGAACCTTGGAGTCCCACTCTGGTATAGAAGATGTTTGATATCCTCGCTGTGCAGTGTCTCGTTTGTGCGGTAGTAGTGGAATGTTATAGGGATGTTGTCGTTTACACCACTCTCGATGGAATCAGCATACTGGCTCACTGTGGAGCATGCATTATTTTGTAGTTTGTTTATGTTCATGTGGATATCTCCGAAGACTTTTTTCTTGAATAACGACCCCGGTTTCTCGTAATTCAGTTTCATGAAGAGGGTAATGGAATTTGTAAAGAAAGTTGCTTGGGAGCAGGTGGTGTTTGGCACCTGTGAGATCCTTGTTGTGGTTTTGTCAATAGCGTAGCATTCAGACAAAGTCCAGTTGCTGTCGTCGCGCTGTCTTTGTGATATCGCCAAGTTGATAATGCTGCCGCCGTTAGACCCATGTTCTATTTTGAAACTGAAGCTCCCTGGATCATCTTGTCGGATTCCGTAGACTGTATCCAGGTGTATCCAGTTTCCCAAAGAGTTGGTCTTGTCAGGGGTTAGGCCAGCTTCGTTGGAGAGGTCTGCGCTGTGGACAAAGATGCTAACGTCCCTAAAATAACGCTGGTCGTTGTACGTATCATCAACAACGGTAGAAGGGACCCGAAAGATGACATCCCCAGCATTATCCCTTTCAGTTTGGGTCAGGAAGAAGATCGCTCCTGCGCATAAAGCTTCCAGAATGATCCCCAACATAATGACGGCCTTGATCTTGACATGATGGTGAGACCGCACCGCCTCCTTGTTACAGTATTTCACAGATGTTGCTATGATGCGTACGACAACTCCAATCAGTACAACAGCGGCTTTTGATAACTGGAAAACGCTGATTGGTTCTTCTCTGCACAATGCCAGGTACAAGCTGATGAGAACTTGGGGAATATCCTCAATCCAGATGACGATGGCCGACAGCCAGTCGGAGTCTATCCACGGATTGTTGCGGAAGGATTCCCACCACAGGTTGGTGCATTCGAAGATGAATGTGAAAGTTCCGATGATTGAGAAGAGTAGAAGGCACCACACTGCTGCTGGCTCAGGTGGTCCGTAGACCAGGCCCTTTTCAGCGATGACCACATCCGAGAAGAAAAGCCAGTCGCTGACAAAGTCTGCGATATCGTTCGCCAACAGAAAGAGGAACATGATGATGTGGATGCATTTCTTCCATCCTTTCAGTCGCCTGGGAAGCTGTTGAAGAGAGAACGAGATTGAGGTCAGTAGGATGATAACCTAGTCCAGACATGTCCGATAAGCTGGCTTAAGAGAGTCCCGGCTGGGACAGGCAATCTCATGTAAAAATAAAACACTACTATTTTGATGGATTGAAAAAAACACCTTTTGTAATTAACTGCCCAAAAAAAAGCACTACTGTTGTAATCGACGACTGCAAAAAGCTTGGATACTGACTTCCTCTAAGGGAACAGAAAACAAAATCTACGTTCTACAGGAGCTCAAGAGACAGTATCCTAGCATCTCCTGGACATACGTGTACACAGATTGATCAGCCTCGGTGAGTAATAAAAGAGGAGGCAGTGGAATCTACATCGCACACTCCAACGACGACATAGAAAATCACTCCATATCAGCAGGAGAGACATGTACCAATTTCAGAGCTGAAGCAAGAACTGTTCATGCAGAAACTCATCAGCCGAACCATAACTACGAGGAAAACGGTCATTCTAACAGACTCCAGGAGTGTACTCCAAGCCATCTCAAGCCCCAAACAAGATAGACACACAAAATAAAATATAATATTGGGTTGTTGTCCCAAAAACACATCTAGTCCTACAATGGATTCCGCCCCACTGTGGGAAGGCAGATGAGCTCGTAAAAGTCGGTAGTGACGGGAAGCAGATTCCCCATCCACAGAGCTATAAAGAAGCAAAGACACTCATCAAACTATCCATGAGGACAGAATGGAGAGACCAGCACAAAGAATACAAGCCAGAAAATGACAGTTTAAACAAATTTGATAGAGATGGGTAAACAAAGATCAGATCCTGAGTGTGAGAAAAACGTGCGGGTATGAAATCATGACCCACCCACTCACATGACTTGGCACCTAGTGTATTCTTCATGACCCACCCACTCACAGGACTTGGCACCTAGTGTATTCTTCATGACCCACCCACTCACAGGACTTGGCACCTAGTGTATTCCTGCATGACCCACCCACTCACAGAACTTGGCACCTAGTGTATTCCTGCATGACCCACCCACTCACAGGACTTGGCACCTAGTATATTCCTGCATGACCCACCCACTTACAGGACTTGGCACCTAGTGTATTCTTCATGACCCACTCACTCACAGGACTTGGCACCTAGTGTATTCCTGCATGCCCACCCACTCACAGGGCTTGGCACCTAGTGTATTCCTGCATGCCCACCCACTCACAGGGCTTGGCACCTAGTGTATTCCTGCATGCCCACCCACTCACAGGGCTTGGCACCTAGTGTATTCCTGCATGACCCACCCACTCACAGGGCTTGGCACCTAGTGTATTCCTGCATGACCCACCCACTCACAGGGCTTGGCACCTAGTGTATTCCTGCATGACCCACCCACTCACAGGGCTTGGCACCTAGTGTATTCCTGCATGACCCACCCACTCACAGGGCTTGGCACCTAGTGTATTCCTTCATGACCCACCCACTCACAGGGCTTGGCACCTAGTGTATTCCTGCATGCCCACCCACTCACAGAACTTGGCACCTAGTGTATTCTTCCTGTTTCCAAACATGGAAGATCTGCTTCTTGGACGACATCTTTCTGACGTCTGGGTCCTGATTACTGAACTGGAAACGAGGTTACGGGCCCAGACGGAGGAGATTTAAAATCAGGGCTCAGGATGGGAAAGAATAGACACGAGAAGTTATCACCTTGCAGGGTGAATATGCAAAGGTTATCACTTTGCAGGGTGAATATGCAAAGGTTATCACTTTGCAGGGTGAATATGCAAAGGTTATCAACTTGCAGGGTGAATATGCAAAGGTTATCACCTTGCAGGGTGAATATGCAAAGGACAAAAGGACTAAGGTTCACACCAATGTTCAGGTAACTGTCTTCACGCCTTTATAATGACATGCAAAGCTTTTCGGCCTCCCGTCTCATATAATTTTATTATAAAATGCATGGGATGCACAACGGACAAGCGTTTTAAGAATAGTCCGAGTAGGGATTTTGACAATTGAGTAGTATGCCCTCGCTCGGTATGGTGTACAACATGGACGCCCTACTGCCGAATTGCACTGGGGAAGAACAGTGAGTCGTTGTTCATTTTTTGTGGTCAGAGATTGTGAAACCCTAAAATCTACAGAAGAACGAAGGTTCAGTATGGAAACGGTTGTTTGAGACATAATAGAGTGTATGAATGTGTAGAAAGATTTTAAACCGGAAGACAAAACGTCATTGATGAACCGTGGTGTAGGGGACCAGCAAGTTTGGTAACTGGCAGAGTGAAACAGTAGATCGACCAGCTAGTCTGTGGCAACAGATGAGTCACTGTTAGTGAAGTAGCTGTAGATTTCAACACGAGTCACGGAAACTGTCCTAACGACCTCGGTTTTAAAAAACGGTGTCACAGATTGGTCTCAAGACAGCTAACAACGAGGTAACGGAGATGTTGCATAATTGGTTAGACGCCACACCAAAAGACTTTTTTTCTATAGGGCATCCATAAGCTACTGGACAGGTGAACAAAGTGTGTTGGACATCCACAAGCTAGTGGACAGGTGAACAAAGTGTGTTGGACATACACAAGCTAGTGGACAGGTGAACAAAGTGTGTTGGACATACACAAAGTAGTGGACAGGTGAATAAAGTGTGTTGAACATCCACAAGCTAGTGGACAGGTGGACAAAGTGTGTTGGACATCCACAAACTAGTGGACAGGTGGACAAAAGGGTATAACCAAGCGCATGAGACTAGGGAAATATGTCGACAAATAAGGCCGCCAAAAATATCTGGATCGCACTCTTGTAAAAATGTTATCAATACAATGACTGTTATTTAATAACTGTCCCTCGTGTATGTCTGTATATATATATATATATATATATATATATACGGTAGTTGGGGGGGGGGGGGGCATGTTTACCGAATGGAAGACGAGAGGTTGCCAAACGATATCCTTTATGGACAACTCACCATTGGAGTTAGAAGAATAGGCCGTCCCACACTGCGATTCAAGGACGTATACAAGAAGGACATGAAGTCATGCGACACCCATCCGAGGGCTGGGAAGAAATTGCTCAGGATCGAGATATCTGGAGACAGTCAGTTGGAGGGGGCGTAGTGGCTGCTGAGGCTCGAAGAGGTCTTCTGGCTGCAGAGAAAAGAGAAAGACTGAAGAGATCAAGGGACAGCCAAGCAAGTCAGCCTTCTCAGTATGGTTGTACGATCTGTGGCAGGGACTGTCACTCGCGGTTCAGCCTTTACAGCCATAACAGACAGAGTCGAAATACAGGAGACAGCTGGACAAAACTTACAGGTCAACACGCGCATGGTCTACAGAGACTGAGACGCATATGATGATGATTATGATGTATAAATAAATGCGTCCGTCCTGTGAAATAGGACATTATGTGATTTGAGCGACGTCAGAAGATAATACTATATATTTGGCAAAGCTATTATGGGATACTGTAGTGTACATGTACTGACTAAATAGCCTAGATTGTGTACGCCTAGAGTACTCTATGCCAGCTACGAAAAGTAATGGGTTACCCTGTCAGCGAATGAACTGTATGGAGCAAGATAACACTGCCCCCACATGACCTACACCAATCACTGGTTTTCTACCTTTCTGCTAGAGTTCAACTTCCAAATCGATACTTCTGCTTCGTCTGTTGCTGTAGCCACCAGAACAGGTTTTGTTGCGTTTAGGAGTCTTGATGCGGGGTTACGGTAATGTCTTTTCAACAGAATATTACACAAGACGCGCAATTCTTGAAGGTCGGTGCTGCTCCGTACAATCCAAGTGTTGGCTGTTAAAGGGTAAATTGGTTATTTGTAAGTCGGGGAAAGTTCACATTGAAATAACGGTAAAAGGTAGCTTACGGCGCATATATAGGCCTGGGGCTCTCGTAGGATCCATTGCTGAAACTGCCGTCGGGATGAAGTGTTGGAGACTTCGTTATACTAAGTCACAGCTTGTGTGAGGTGGGGTGGTCAGTGACCTCGCTGTCTCTCTGTTTTGTTGTGCTGGAGGAAAAAGCTTCTTCCTCCGAGACTAGAGAAATGGAACACTTTGTCCGGAACTAAACAGCAGCTCACAAACACTTGCAGATACCACTATATGGCATTGGGCCAAAGGGCAGGAGCCCATAGGCCGCTGGATCAATAACCCACCCGATGCCTCTCTTTCCCTAACGATTGTATAGGTACCCATTTACAAGTGAACCCCCTTCGGTGATGTTCGCCCATCACATGTGATAAAGATCACTCTCTTTGTTCAGCCGTGTGGACAGTCTTTTCTCTTGCTGTGTCCATGATGTTCGTCCATCACGTGATGAAGACCATTCTCTTTGTTCAGCCGTGTGGACAGTCTTTTCTCTTGCTGTGTCTGCTGAAATGGGGGATTTGCGCGGTGATTTTGATTAAAATTAGGAAGAAACTGCGCATTTTGTCAACCTCACTCTCTGGTCCTGGGCTACCTTTGACCAGTGGCAAGATTATATCGAGGATGCAAATTTTTCCTCAGGGTTTACTCCCAGAGCCTTTCCCGTAAACAGGTATCCCACACGGCAGCGGAGGGGGATGACATCTAACATTGTGTGTCATACCTTTCCCACGAGTGAGTTGGGTATCTCTCCCCGGCTGTGTTCAGTCTATCATCATAGTCGTGTCTAAATTTACACAGCAAAACTGACACTGTTTGCAGCAAGTCACCAATCTCGTAAAGTTCAACCATGTGAACTAGACCGTGAATATACGACACAAGTTTAAGCGTAGTGTTAATTCACATAGACGATGTCCAGGCCAGGATATTCACATAGACGATGTCCAGGCCAGGATATTCACATAGACGATGTCCAGGCCAGGATATTCACATAGACGATGTCCAGGCCAGGATATTCACATAGACGATGTCCAGGCCAGGATATTCACATAGACGATGTCCAGGCCAGGATATTCACATAGACGATGTCAGGCCAGGATATTCACATAGACGATGTCAGGCCAGGATATTCACATAGACGATGTCAGGCCAGGATATTCACATAGACGATGTCAGGCCAGGATATTCACATAGACGATGTCCAGGCCAGGATATTCACATAGACGATGTCAGGCCAGGATAATCGGAAGAATGAAAATACAAAAAAAAACCAACTAATTCACTAGTCAAAATGGGAAACAACAACACGTTTCCGTGAACACAAGTGTAAGTTGTCGACTAGAGTGAATTCCAGACAAATCCATGGTCTGACGGCATCCATAATGAACTAAAACCCCGGAGCAATGTAGACACGCAGCTGGCAAGGCGCCATCTTTGCCGCTCTATTCAGCTAGGTCGACTGAGGCGTGCCGATAGCGAGAGTCTTCTCCTTCTTCTTCGTTCGCTCTCAATCTCCCGCTACCAAACCCTGAAAGGGCTTAAGTAGCAGAATGTAGTCCAGAGAACGGAATGCGTTGTGTCGTAGCTTACAGCTTGACTGCTATATTTGCACCTTTCGGTCCAACACATCCGACTTCAGCAAGCATTTTTTGAGTTCCGGGTTAGCATTCCGGGAGATTGAGAACGTTCAGGGCTTGGTAGCGGGAGATTCAGAACGTTCAGGGCTTGGTAGCGGGAGATTAAGAACGTCCAGGGCTTGGTAGCGGGAGATTGAGAACGAACGAAGAAGAATATATAACAGCAAAGCTGCGACATTCACGCCTTTCGAACCAGCACACCCGGTTTCAGCACGGCGTCTTTGAGGTAGGTGCTGCCTTCCCTCTTCGATTATTTTCTCAACCAAGCTGCACGAGTTCTGTTTGCAAGGCCTCCACTTGAATGCACACCAGAGCCTTGATCAAAGCTTATTCGCTGAGCCTGATGCAAGCATCGGGCCTATGAGCCGCTGTCAGACGGAAGCTCATACTCCATCTGGAGCCCTAGTCAATTTCTGGCCGATGGACCTAAATGACGTTATTGTTTACAACACATCTTTACATTATTGTGTCTGTTTCATTTGGGCTCATTTTGGAAGAGAGGAACGAGGGAGCTTGGAGAAATATTTCAAATGGTAAACGATTGTCTGACATTGTTTGAACTAACTTGACCCTTGACCTGTGTGCAGGTGGAAACCTCTACAGTTTGTTTACAATGTCGCCGGAAGGCACTGCGCATTTGCGTCCTTGGTTACCGTGTCAGTTTGATTAACGATGACAATAATATATTGTGTTGAAAGGCAGCAACTAAAGTCCAAGTCGGGGCTCTCAAACTCGGATCAGGTGGGGGCCGTTAGAAGTTTGAGGACTTATAGCCGCATGCTTGCGCCAGAGTAAGTAATCCTAGCTGACAAAGATCATATTCCACCTCCCACTGAGGGCGGCAGTGGAAGAAATGGTGACACACAATGAAAATGAAAGCCATACAGTCCTGCTTACAGATGCTCTCGCCGTAGTCACAGCACTAAAAAGCCAGAAAAACACTGAGCTTAATGACTTAAGAGCAGCACTCTGCCAACTGTGCCAGCAGTCCGCACCAAAAAGGGTAGTGGTACAGTGGGTCCCATCACACTGCAACATCCAAGGCAACGAGGAGGCAGACAGACTGGCAAAAGAAGGTGCAAGACTACCACAAACAGATACTAGTATGACGTACGAAGAGTCAAAACGGCTTATCAAAGCCAGATACATGACCAAATGGGAAACCGAACATACTGGTTACACCAAAAACGATGCCTATTACCAGTTGGACCGAAGAGAGCAGGTCGTTGTCTTCAGACTTCGCACTGGCCACAATAGACTGAGGTACCACCTATTGAACAAATTGAAGATAGGTGGTACCGACGAATGCCCGTGCGGTACCGGTAAAATGACCGCTGAACATGTGCTGCAGAACTGCCCGACATACGAGGACCAGAGAGAGCAGATGTGGCCATCACCAGTGGAACTGCAAGACAAGCTCTATGGCAGTGGCGACAGCCTCAGGATGACCGCCGCTTTTTTCGAAAAAATAATGGTTACTGTCTGACTGCGTACGAAGAAGAAGAAGATATTCCGCCTCCAAGTGATGGCCCTGGACACTGGCTGCACTGATGTAGTTTGGATAAGATCAAATGGATCGATGGGGGAAACCAAACCTGGTCTCAGCAATGCAGTGTCAGGCAGAAACGAACAATAATCGCAGCTTCGCTGTAAACTACAGCCCAACATAGCAAAACATTCTTTCCAGGATTAGCGCCATCTTAGGAACAAGAACTCTAAATTGGAAGCTGTACAGTGCTCCCTCCCTCTCTCTCTCTCCCTCTCTCTCTCTCACTCTCTCCCCCTCTCCCTCACTCTCTCTCCCTCTTGCTCTCTCTCCCTCCCTCTCTCTCCATCTCCCTCACTCTCTCTCTCCATCTATATCCCTCACTCTCTCTCTCTCTCTCTCTTTCTCCCTCTCTCTATCTAAAAGTTAGTCGCCCATCACAACCGGAAATGACGACACCATCAGACGGTCTTGATGTAACGTGCGCTGTAGTTGTATTATAGTGAGGAAGGAGCTGCGCTGGTCATCAACCTCATTCTCTGATCCCGAGCTGCCTTGGGCCAGTGGCAAGACATAAGTCAAGACGACTAGAGGTAACTCAGGATGCAGGCACTCTGGTCCTTTGAGACCGGTGGTCGCTTGAAACCTGCGGGGCTCGAACCCACCCTGTTTCCGTTCATCACTTTGAGAGGCCACAGCGACTGAGAAGCTATAGACAACTGTTGAGTTGATCATGAGAACTCTTCAAAGATTCCATCACAAGAATAAGTCAACTCAAGTTTGGAACACTTCCCTCCGGATAACTATGGGTCCACATTAAATATATGTCCCTTATTCTACATAGTGACGTCATTCATGTCGCGGGCCGCATGATAAACATTGCGTGCTGTCGACCCCCGCGGGTCGCAGTTTCAAACCTTGGACTGTATTTACGACTGCTAATATCTACCGTTTCACACAATACTCACACAGAACAATGCATACGACTTATGGATTATCACAGAAATATTAGCGCAGCGCTGTCTGGTAAATTAAATATTGACAATATATCGGCTATTCACAAGAGGATTCAGGCTCTTTAGAAGAGTGTTTATCAATACACGCTAGACTACATGATTGAGCCTAACAGCAGTTCTTGGAATGTTATTCTGCCCCTTGAAGGCACAGATGCCTGTCTAATTGGGAAGAAATAATAGGATCAATGAATTACATCTTCGTACGCTATCAATGGTCGGCTTGAATTTGTTCAAAAAAAGCAACGGTCATCCTGAGGCTGTCGGCACTGCCATAGAGCTTGTCTAGTGTTGGCACTGGTGATGGCTTCTTCTGCTTTTTTTGTGTCATCTCATTTTCTACCTGGTTGTAGCCCAGTGTCATCTCATTTTCTACCGGGTTGTAGCCCAGTGTCGTCTCATTCATTTTCTACCGGGATGTAGCCCAGTGTCGTCTCACTTTCTACCGGGTTGTAGCCCAGTGTCCTGGTATGTATTTGTCTTTCGCCTCTCTCGTGGCCCGAGTACAATTTTCCCCCATTATATGGCAGGTCTCGTTTACGCTGTCTATCCACCTGTTCCTCAGTCTACCTCTAGCCCTTTTCCTGATGTTCTGCTGAAGAAGGTTCCATGAACAATATGGTCTGGTTGCATTCTCACAATGTAGCCAAACTAATTCATTCTCTATTGCTCTATGTACTGTGGCAGGGAATTTTTCCAATACATCGAGCAACGGCTACATTGTGAGAATGCAACCAGACCATATTGTTGATGATCACGTGTGCTCTCTCTGGTCCTCGCATGTCAAGCAGAAGATATTGAGGGGTCACTGTACTGAACTGTGTGTGTCGTAAAAAACGATTAAGGAAGGCTGTGCATGGTGTTGGTAACCGCAACCTTACATAAATTGGTAACTTAACATTCATAATTGAAAGCTAAACTTACAGGATTGGAAGCTAAACTTACAGGATTGGAAGCTAAACTTACAGGATTGGAAGATAAACTTACAGGATTGGAAGCTAAACTTACAGGATTGGAAGCTAAACTTACAGGATTGGAAGCTAAACTTACAGGATTGGAAGCTAAACTTACAGGATTGGAAGCTAAACTTACAGGATTGGAAGCTAAACTTACAGGATTGGAAGATAAACATTTTAATATTGGAAACTAAACTAACAAGTTTGGAAACTGAACATTTTAATATTTGAAACTAACAAGATTGGATGCAAAACTAACAACATTTGATAATAAATAATATATTAGATTGGCAACTCAACAATATTGGAAACTGAACTTACTAAATTGAAATTAAACCGAATGTTTGTTTTGCGTTCGCCTTATATCTCTATTCCTCAAGGCGGTGCGTGTTGCACTATGTTTTTATTTTGCGCCTGTCGGCTCAGTGCATCCGTCTTCAGCATTTTATGTAAGGACCTGCTTCCTCCTGCATTTTCTAAGGGTTTGCTTCCCCGGGGTAACGGCCGGTGCTGTGATTGGGGAGCGACCCCAGAACCTTCGTGTTTTTAGCCGTGTCACTTAACCACTAGCCCACGACGTCCACTAAACCGAACACTTCAGACCGGAGACTTAACCGAAAAGACTGAAACTACGCTAACAGAAATGGAAACGGAGTCTTCAAGACACAACACACCAACGGCAGACATATTGTGGAAGCTGAGACACGGCCAGGACAGTCAATGAGGAATGTTATGTAAACGTTGTTGTTCGTCCATTGTAATCGATGAGGACCACTTTGTCAGCATTCGCTGTTCGCATGAGTTCTAGGATGGCTAAATAAGCCAATCTGAGCCTTGAATTGTGTCGTGTACTTTGTACATGGAAATAGGACACATCCGTCGACTGGGGTTGATATGAGTTGACTTGAGGACCGATCGTCTCTGGATGGTCTCATGTCTCCGGATGGCCTCATGTCTCTGGGTAGCCTCATGTCTCTGGATGGCCTCATGTCTCCGGATGGTCTCATCTATTCTTGATGTCTCATGTCTCTGGGTGGCCTCATGTCTCTGGATGGCCTCATGTCTCTGGATGGCCTCAAGTATCTGGATGGCCTCAAGTATCTGGATGGCCTCATGTCTCTGGAGGGCCTCATGTATCTGGATGGCCTCATGTCTCTGGATGGCCTCATGTCTCTGGATGGCCTCATGTCTCTGGATGGCCTCATGTCTCTGGATGGCCTCATGTCTCTGGATGGCCTCATGTCTCTGGATGGCCTCATGTCTCTGGATGGCATATCTCTGAATGGCCTCATGTCTCTGGATGACCTCATGTCTCTGGATGGCCTCTTGTCTCTGGATGGCCTCATGTCTCTGGATGGCCTCGTCTATTCTTGATGCTTCATGTCTCTGAACACCCTCAGCAATAGTGCTGCGCCAGTTTGTGCGGTTGGTGGCGGTTCTTTCCCAGTCACGTGGTTAATACCGCACAGGATCAGTGGTCTCTTTAGCGTGTCCTTGTACCTTTCCACTGCCCGCCGCTTGCTCTCTTGCCATTTTGTAGCTCGTCATAGAGCAGCTCTTTTGGTATACATTGATCCGACATGCGTACCACATGGCCAGTCCATGTCAGCTGTGCTGCACATATCATGCTGTGTATACTGAACATGCCTGATCGCGCTAGCACATCTGTATTTGGTCATGCCATCTAATCCTCAGCTCTAATCTGACGATGCAAACGTAAAGAATGGGACGGTAGTAGAACTAGTACAGGGGCATGTAGCAGAAATATTCTTTGAGGCGTGTCGGGAGTGTAAATACAGGTGGGCTCGTTACCTGGTCGCGAGCAGATGGATGCTGTCGGAGATTTGATGGAGACAGAGAGGTTGGTGGCGGTGGCTTCAGTGGACGGGCAGTGGCTACAGGCTCTAAGTATAGCTAGCGAGAGAGTGCGGATCAGGTGTTCTCAAGCTGGTTGTTGTTGAGTGCCCGTGAGGTGTGGGGGAAGAACAACCAAACAGTGGAACATGTTCTACAGGTCTGCTGACTCCACGTGAGGCACAGAGTGATAACATGACCCTCATCGACCCAATCGCGAGATAAACTGTATGGCGACGAGAGAAGCATGAGAGATCAACTGTATGGTGATGAGAGATAAACTGTATGGCGACGAGAGAAGCATGAGAGATAAACTATGGCGGCGAGAGAAGCATGAGAGATAAACTGTATGGCTATGAGAGATAAACTGTATGGCACCGAGAGAAGCATGAGACGGACCACCGGTATTATGAGGGACATAGATGCTATTATTTGAGAGCGGACGACGACGAAGTTTGATGGACGACAAGCAAGCGCAGAGACCTTTGGAAGCAGCGAAGATGTGGTTTTAGAAACGAATAATGCTGATCACATGGACTGCAAAGAAGGCTAATAATGCAGTACTCGAAGAGGCACAAAGACAACTTTTTGCAAGGATCAGAACATGGCAGTCAGTCAGAGAACATTTTTCGGTGTTTTGCTGATAATGGACCAAGTGTATACGACGTTAGCACGCATTTTTAAATGTGAAATACATTTACTTCCCGTAGAGATACGACCTGGCGGTTTCATGAATGTGATTGCCAGCAAGTTTGGGTTATGTGAACTTACACTAACCACTTGACCACACCCCTCGCCAACTCAATACGTCCATCTCTCCTCGCTTCAACACACCGCTCCCAACCACAACATAAACTTCGCCACGCCCCTGTATATATAGTATGTGTGTACGTATTCATCTTCTTCTTCTCTCGTTCGCCGTGCTTTTGTCTTGTTACGTCCACCCGTGAAGAACAGTTCATCTGATTAAAGGCTGCTGCAGTGGAGGGTTCTTCCGGGCTTCCAAACAGCTTTCTGTGGATATTCCTCTCCATGGGCGAGTGCTCAGTACGCAGTTGGTTAAACATATAACAACCTAGCAGGATATGTTCGGATGTCTGTGCTGCCTGCCCTCACATACACATGAACGATGGAGTCAATTTTAGCCGGTGTAAGTGGCTATTCAATCTGGTATGTTCCATTCTCAAGCGAAACAGGATCACTTGTTCTGCTCAATAAAGACAGTGATAGTTGTCTTTCGTTTGAGCGACGTTTCTTATTACTTAGATAAGTGTCTTCTTTTCTTGGAAGGTGAATTGTTTGTTCGTTTTTTCTTGCGTTACTCCCTCCTTTGCCATCCTGTCTGCTGTCTCATTTCATGGTATGCCTCAGCGTGATGGTAACCCCTGTACCACTACCATTCTTTCTACTTTTAGTTCGCCCTAGGCTTTCTTAAGCTCTGGCAGTTTATCATTTCCGAGGGCTTGTAGAACTGACATTGATTCTGTAAGGAATACAGTCTGCTGGGATTGGCTTGTTGTGTTACCCATCATCTGTATGTATTCTTCTTCTTCTTCTTTCGTTCTCAATCTCCTGCTACCAAACCCCGAAAGGGCTTAAGTAGCAGAATGTAGTCCAGAGAACGGAATGCGTTGTGTCGTTGTTTACAGCTTGGCTGCGATATTTGCACCTTTCGGTCCAACACATCCGACATCAGCAAGCATTTTTTTGAGTACCGGATTAGCATTCCCTCTTCAATCCCTTCTCCTTAGCCAGTCTGCCTTACTGCAGCCTGTTATCCAGGATCACTGCGTGGAGGTGTAGAAGGGTCTTGGCAGCTATGGTTCGCTGGCCCTGACGCTAGCAGTCAGCTTTGGGTCGCTGACCACCGCAGCATCTTGTATGTATTCAAATTGATAACGCTGGCATGTCATTCTGCTCTCGTCTAGTATCTTCTGGGTAATTATTTGAACGACTGGCAAGACGACTCTTGTCGCGTAAATGCCTTCAGTTTTGCAAGTCAGAACTCGTGAGTTCACTAATGGTAGGCAAACTTGCATATATTAAATGTTGTCGCGAACTCTTGGCGAACGTGGGTCTACATCTGGACTCATTAACCTTTTTATACCTGGCGCCTACTTTTATAACTTTGGTGAGGGTCAACTATCCTTAGCGCCCACTAGATCTAAATTGAAGAAAACTCCGTGATCGTCCACCGAGTGTTTATTTTGGATGTTTTTAATTCATCGTCATCATCATGTGCTAAGTCCATCGCTCCCATCACAACCCGTCTGAAAGAAACGCAAACTCTTGTCAAATTACCAGCCTGCTCCAGAGTCATACCCAAGCATTCCTTGACATCTTGGTGCCATCGCCTTCTCGGTCTGCCTCTGCCTCTCTTGTCTGGAACCCGTCCTTCCATCGCCTTCTTGGTCTGCCTCTGCCTCTCTTGTCTGGAACCCGTCCTTCCATTCCCCTCTTGGTCTGCCTCTGCCTCTCTTGTCTGGAACCCGTCCTTCCATTCCCCTCTTGGTCTGCCTCTGCCTCTCTTGTCCGGTACCATACCTTCCATTCCCCTCTTGGTCTGCCTCTCTTGTCCGGTACCATACCTTCCATTACCTTCTTGGTCTGCCTCTGCCTCTCTTGTCTGGAACCCGTCCTTCCATTACCTTCTTGGTCTGCCTCTGCCTCTCTTGTCCGGTACCATACCTTCCATTACCGCTCTCCCAAAACCGTTGTGCCTTTTGATGTGACCAAAGCATTTCATTTTTCTGTTCATGATAAAATCTATGACCTAATTCTTTATACCCAAATCTTATAGAATGTCTGATTTTTGTTTGTTTATGTTTTTGTTCTGGGGACCTTACTATAACATTTCGACAAGAAAGGACTCTATGCTGGGTAGCTTGTCCATGTTTCGCAGCCGTATGCTTCCACGGGAACACAGGTTCTCCAAATGTTCACTTATGTTGGTTTGATGGTATTATGTTATAGTTTTCCTCAGGTTGTTTAACACACCAAGTAATCATTCTGCTAGCGCCCACCTCACAGATAACATCCCCCACCTCACATATAACATCACCCACCTCACGGCTAACATCACCCACCTCACATCTAACATCACCCACCTCACATCTAACATCACCCACCTCACGGCTAACATCCCCCACCTCACATCTAACATCCCCCACCTCACATCTAACATCGCCCACCTCACATCTAACATCGCCCACCTCACATCTAACATCGCCCACCTGACATCTAACATCCCCCACCTCACATCTAACATCCCCCACCTCACATCTAACATCACCCACCTCACATCTAACATCCCCCACCTCACATCCCCCACCTCACATCTAACATCACCCACCTGACAGCTAACATCCCCCACCTCACATCTAACATCACCCACCTGACAGCTAACATCCCCCACCTCACAGCTAACATCTCCCACTAGGCAGCGCTAGCAGCCTGGTCGAAGGGCCCTGGTCCAGAGTGTAAGGACTTTGGTAAACAAAAATAGGACGCGTCGCGTTGCATATCCTGTGTCACTGGGAAACCATTACGTCTCAGATTTGGTCATTTTATTGACATAAAACTGAGCATCTCTCATATCTCTCTCGTGTACCGTGTTTGAGTTGGCCTTGTGTGACGTGGCTTAGCACCGGCCGTGATTAGGTGGTTTGTTAAGAGCAGCATAGATGGACCCTAACAGACTGCGGGTCTGCTTTGCTGTAGTGTTTAAGTCTATTAAGATTGACAATCTATTAAGATTGAGAGTGTACAACCAGCGAGCTACAGGAACCATCAGCATCCAGACCCTGCGCCATTTGCTGAGAGAGAATGAGCACCTATGGGTATGCCTTGAGTGCAGTGACGTCGATTCTGAGAAATAAATAGGAGAGCAAAGAGAATTGATGATCGAAATCAGAGTCCGACAGTAAAGTTATTTTTGTTACATACCAAAACATAACATCTTGCTGAAAACAAAACTGCAGAGAAAGATGGAAGGTGAACAGCTTTATAAATAGAAGGATACCATCAAACGATGGACAGAAAAAAGCCTGGCAGATTATACCATCAAGGTAAGAGATGGATTTCATCTGACCTTCATTGTGCACCTGGCTGAACTATATCCACTCAATTTCAGTGGCGGCTTCGAACCAATGGTTTGACATGATGAGGCTGCTGTAGCAGACCCCACTGTTTGCCCTGGCCGTTATTCTAACTTAGAACATTCTCACACTCATCCACATCATCATGACCATACTCAGTAAATGACATATCACACAGCAGGTGGCATATTTATTATATCATACTCATATCATAGAATGAGTAGAGAAATTACAAACACAATATAATACATTTCTTAACTAAAGATTCTACTAAAACGGGAATTGTAAGCATTAGCTTTTGATGGAATTCCCAACTAACTAAAAACCCAGTTCTATTGCCTTGCAATTACATCACACACACATCGCCTTAACTGCGTCTTCAACACACCTTATCAAATACTCTTCCTCACTGAAACCCCCTCAGGCGGGCGATCTCGACATAACTCGTTCACAATGTGTCCTTGCTTACAAACACATGTTCAGATTATCTATTAATGCAAAACTCACACACCTATTTGAGCGATCCTGTTCTATCACTAAACATTCGTCCAACCGTCTATCAATCGCTCCTCTATCTAAGTCGGTGAGTTAAACATACTGTCTACATTCAGTCACGCTCTCTCTTTCTCACTCTCCTCCATACAGCCTCTCTCTCTAGCCTCTCTCCATCCCTCTATCCAGCCTCTCTAGCTAAACTTTGTCTCGAGTTATATATCCTCAAGCAAGGCCAGAGCTTGACAAATCGATCTCAGGTGATGGCCATCTTCAGTCACATTGGACGAAACACTTTGCACACCTGTCACTCATTCTCTCGCAGCAAGCCCCGCTGCCAATTTCGTCTGTCAATCAATCTCCCCCTACCAAAATGGGAAGGCCAGTGGTCAGTTTCTACCTGTCCACATTCCTTAACTCAACTCTGTTCTCCTTTGCTGAGACGGTGAGTGACCTTGACATGCATTCAGGTAGCTTTAAGCTTTAACATGTTCAGGCATCCTAAACTCCCCTTGCTCCGACGGGAACTGTTACACTGCACAACCACCTTTAGTCGCATGTTAGGACATGCTTAGAAGGTCGCAGTTGCCACATGTTAGGACATGCTTAGAAGGTCGCAGTTGCCACATGTTAGGACATGCTTAGAAGGTCGCAGTTGCCATGTCCGCTTTACCCCGCCCGTTTTCACTCAGGTGCGAAATTTTTTAGTCAATGATGAAACGCAATTGTACAGTGTCATACAGTGGTCCAATCCCACTGCAATATTGAAGGCAATGAAGCTGCAGACAAACTAGCAAAGAGTGGAGGAGCATCCCCACAAACAGACCTGAGTATCAAATATAATGAGGCCAAGACCATAATTAAAGCCAACTTCAGGGTAAAATGGGCTGATCAACACCCCGACTTCCGAAAAGAAGACAGCTACTATAACTGAACTAGAGAAGAGCAAGTCATCATCTTCAGACTGAGAACTGGGCATAACAGACTCAAGGGTCATCTTTACAACAAAATGAGGATTGGGACAGATGACATGTGCCCATGTGGGGAGCATACCATGACCGTGGAACACATCCTACAAAGCTGCACGCTCACGCAGGAAAAGAGAGAACAATACTGGCCTCGTGAGACAAAAGCTGTATGGAGGTGAAACAGCCTTCTAAACAACGGTGTCCTTTGTAAGAGAAACCAGGACCTTGATCAGAGGATGTAAGAGAAACCTGTACCTTGATCTGAGGATGTAAGAGAAACTGGGACCTAGATCTGAGGATGTAAGAGAAACCAGGACCTTGATCTGAGGATGTAAGAGAAACCAGGACCTTGATCTGAGGATGTAAGAGAAACTAGGACCTAGATCTGAGGATGAAAGAGAAACTAGGACCTTGATCTGATGATGTAAGAGAAACTGGGACCTAGATCTGAGGATGTAATAGAAACCGGGACCTTGATCTGAGGATGTAAGAGAAACTGGGACCTTGATCTGAGGATGTAAGAGAAACCTGTACCTTGATGTGAGTATGTAAGAGAAACTCGGACCTTGATCTGATGATGTAAGAGAAACTAGGACCTAGATCTGAGGATGTAATAGAAACCGGGACCTTGATCTGAGGATGTAAGAGAAACCAGGACCTTGATCTGAAGATGTAAGAGAAACTGGGACCTTGATCTGAGGCTGTAAGAGAAACCAGGACTTTGGTCTGAGAATGAAAAAGAAACCGGGACCTTGATCTGAGGATGTAAGAGAATCCGGGACCTTGGTTGAGGATGTAAGAGAAACCGGTACCTTAGTTGAGGATGTAAGAGAAACCAAGACCTTGGTTGAGGGTGTAAGAGAAACCAGGACCTTGGTTGAGGGTTAAGAGAAACCAGGACCGTGATCTGAGGGTGTAAGAGAAACCGGGACCTTGATCTGAGGATGTAAGAGAATCCGGGACCTTGGTTGAGGATGTAAGAGAAACCGGCACCTTAGTTTTAGGATGTAAGAGAAACCAGGACCTAGGTTGAGGGTGTCAGAGAAACCGGCACCTTAGTTTTAGGATGTAAGAGAAACCAGGACCTAGGTTGAGGGTGTCAGAGAAACCAGGTCCTTGATCGGATGATGTAAGAGAAACCGGGACCTTGGTTGAGGATGGAAGAGAAACCGGGACCTTGATCTGAGGATGTAAGAGAAACTGGGACCTTGGTTGAGGGTGTTAGAGAAACCGGGACCTTGATCTGAGGATGTAAGAGAATCTGGGACCTTGGTTGACAATGTAAGAGAAACCGGCACGTTAGTTGAGGATGTAAGAGAAACCAGGACCTTGGTTGAGGGTGTAAGAGAAACCAGGACTTTGATCTGAGGATGAACAACGAAGAAACAGAAGAAGTACAACGTCGCAAATGTCAGCTTTAGATCAGCATGCTCCATTAACCCTATATAGACCAGCATGCTCCATTAACCCTA
Organism: Ariolimax columbianus; assembly: GCA_036924085.1. NCBI lineage: Eukaryota > Metazoa > Mollusca > Gastropoda > Stylommatophora > Arionidae > Ariolimax > Ariolimax columbianus. The sequence goes on from JAVGWX010000015.1 coordinate 2,956,714, forward strand.
TATAGACCAGCATGCTCCATTAACCCTATATAGACCAGGATGGGTCATTGACCCTATATAGACCAGCCTAACTGATGAGTTTTGCATTAGAAATAACTGAAACCAAAAACGCGTTCTATTGTGTTGGCCTGTCCTACGCATTTCTAGAAATTCGCCGAAATTGATTCATTAGAAAATGTATTCTGAAAATGAAAGTTCATGAGATCTTCTTCTTCTTCTTCTTCTTCTTCAACTTCTTATTTCGTTCTCAATCTCTCGCTACCAAGTTCTGAAAAGGGTTTTCCAACTAGCAGGATATAGTCCGGGGAACGGAATGTTTCGTAGTTTACAGCTTGACTGTGATATTTGCACCTTTCGGTCCGACACATCCGACTTCGGCAGGCATTTTTTTTAGTACCAGGTTAGCCTTCTTCAATCCCTTCTGCTTAGCCAGTCTGCCCTGTTGCAGCCTGTTATCCAGGATAACCACGTGGAGGTGTAGAAGGGTCTTGACAGCTCTGGTTCTCTGGCCCTGACACTAGCAGTCAGCTATTGGTTGCTGACCGCTGTAGCTCATGCGCTGCTCAGCATCTTGATCCCATGAGATATTCTTCTTCTTCTTCTTCTTCTTCGTACGCTGCCATGAGATATTCAAAGCTACACCATTTGAGTTTAGTTAAATGTTTACGTTTATTTGTAGCATGTTACTCTGGTACTTGTACCTGAATTCACCCCAGACAGGGTTCCCAAAATACGTATTTGACATCTGATGACTGTAGCGGGTCATTCCATTTCGAGTTAAGGAGAGGACAGGTCGATATCATTTTATTGTTTAATAAATAAGTTAAAATCTAGACAACGATAGATTTGTAGAAAAGATGGTTATATTGAGTTTACGACCAATCTTCTGGACCACTGCAAGACCCTACACATGTCTTGTCTTGGTGGTACACTCTGAGAGAGTTTTGTTTGTCCATCTCTTGTCTTGGTGGTACACTCTGAGAGAGTTTTGTTTGTCCATCTCTTGTCTTGGTGGTACACTCTGAGAGAGTTTTGTTTGTCCATCTCTTGTCTTGGTGGTACACTCTGAGAGAGTTTTGTTTGTCCATCTCTTGTCTTGGTGGTACACTCTGAGAGATTTGTGTTTGTCCATCTCTTGTCTTTGTGGTACACTCTGAGAGACTATTGTTTGTCCATCTCTTGTCTTGGTGGTACACTCTGAGAGAGTTTTGTTTGTCCATCTCTTGTCTTGGTGGTACACTCTGAGAGAGTTTTGTTTGTCCATCTCTTGTCTTGTCTTCGTGGTACACTCTGAGAGAGTTTTGTTTGTCCATCTCTTGTCTTGGTGGTACACTCTGAGAGAGTTTTGTTTGTCCATCTCTTGTCTTGTCTTCGTGGTACACTCTGAGAGAGTTTTGTTTGTCCATCTCTTGTCTTGTCTTCGTGGTACACTCTGAGAGAGTTTTGTTTGTCCATCTCTTGTCTTGGTGGTACACTCTGAGAGAGTTTTGTTTGTCCATCTCTTGTCTTGTCTTCGTGGTACACTCTGAGAGAGTTTTGTTTGTCCATCTCTTGTCTTGTCTTGGTGGTACACTCTGAGAGAGTTTTGTTTGTCCATCTCTTGTCTTGGTGGTACACTCTGAGAGAGTTTTGTTTGTCCATCTCTTGTCTTGGTGGTACACTCTGAGAGAGTTTTGTTTGTCCATCTCTTGTCTTGGTGGTACACTCTGAGAGAGTTTTGTTTGTCCATCTCTTGTCTTGGTGGTACACTCTGAGAGATTTTTGTTTGTCCATCTCTTGTCTTGGTGGTACACTCTGAGAGAGTTTTGTTTGTCCATCTCTTGTCTTGGTGGTACACTCTGAGAGAGTTTTGTTTGTCCATCTCTTGTCTTGGTGGTACACTCTGAGAGATTTTTGTTTGTCCATCTCTTGTCTTGTCTTGGTTGTACACTCTGAGAGAGTTTTGTTTGTCCATCTCTTGTCTTGTCTTGGTGGTACACTCTGAGAGACTTTTGTTTGTCCATCTCTTGTCTTTGTGGTACACTCTGAGAGACTATTGTTTGTCCATCTCTTGTCTTGGTGGTACACTCTGAGAGACTATTGTTTGTCCATCTCTTGTTTTGGTGGTACACTCTGAGAGACGTGTTTGTTCATCTCTTGCCTTGGCAGTACACTCTGAGAGATTGTTTGTCCACATCTTGTCTTGTCCTGGTGGTACACTCTGAGAGAGTTTTGTTTATCCATCTCTTGTCTTGGTGGTACACTCTGAGAGACTATTGTTTGTCCACATCTTGTCTTGTCCTGGTGGTACACTCTGAGAGACTATTGTTTATCCATCTCTTGTCTTGGTGGTACACTCTGAGAGACTTTTGTTTGTCCACCTCGGCTATTCCCACAAAATCATAACGCTATCTTTATCTTGTCTTGTCTTGGTAGTACACTCTGATAGATTATTGTTTGTCCACCTCGACTATTCCCACAAAATCATAACGCTATCTTTATCTTGTCTTGTCTTGGTAGTACACTCTGATAGATTATTGTTTGTCCACCTCGACTATTCCCACAAAATCATAACGCTATCTTTATCTTGTCCATTTACAACACTTTTCCCTACACCCCACCCCACCCCCTGCAATTCTCCATGCATAGTCGTCTCGCGCATCTCGTGTCTGTCCAATCACCGATCAATAATGCGCACTGCTCTATTTTGAGGATGCATGCTAACACTAACTGCTTCTAGGAAGCCATCGCGGATCAATAGACAGCCAGTCAAACAGGCCTGACTGTGAAGCTGTCGTAGCTGGTGGTGGAATATAGACTGATCTCCCAATCAAATTAACTGCACTCAATGCTTGCGCAACGCATGTCCTCTGACATTTAAAAAACAAACCTACTTCTGACCTATTCTCAGAAGGCCTGTTCCAAATAACTGAAGAGGAGGCGAGGTGCGAGTCTCTGGCACTATAAAACAATAATGCATTGTGCAGACTAAGCCTGCCTCCGTATCTGACCGGGGTACGGAGGAGTTTAGGATGATAACACTGTACTCGTGGGAGATAACTAAAAACGGTTGGGCATGGGGCCGGATACTCTATCCTGTATAAACTATAAACCGCGTGAAAAAGAAAAGAAGACCATTACGCCACGTGGTAGAAGACACTACACTCCGTGGTTGAAGAGTGGTGACTAAGTCAAGTCAGTGAATAGAACCCTTAAGTCAAAGGAGACAATTCATCGTGGAGAATTGTCTCCTGCCTTGCAGGTAGTCGTGTCACAGTCTAGGCAGAGATTATCCACATAAAAAGAGTTGTAGGAAGATGTGTGCTGGGCTGACTCACTTCTCTGTCCTGGGTACCCCGACTTGGCTTGGCCTGGCTTCGTTCGTTCTCAATCTCCCGCTACCAAACCCTGAAATGGTTTAAAGTAGCAGAATGTAGTCCAGAGAACGGAATGCGTTGTGTCATAGTTTACAGCTTGACTGCGATATTTGCACCTTTCAGTCCAACACATCCGACTTCAGCAAGCATATTTGAGTATCGGGCTAGCATTCCCTCTTCGATCTCTGGTTCGCTGGCCCTGACGCTAGAAGTCAGCTATGGTTCGCTGGCTCTGACGCTAGCAGTCAGCTATGGTTCGCTGGCCCTGACGCTAGCAGTCAGCTATGGTTCGCTGGCCCTGACGCTAGCAGTCAGCTATGGGTCGCTGACCACTGCAGCTCATGCGCTGCTCAGCATCTTGATTCCCGTACCTTGACTTACTTCCCCTGTCCTGGACACCACGACTTACTTCCCCTGTCCTGGACACCACGACTTACCTCCCTTGGCCTGGACACCATGACTTCCTATCCCTGTCCTGGACACCACGACTTACTTCCCCTGTCCTGGGTACCACGACTTACTCTCCATGTCCTGGACACCACGACTTACTTCCCCTGTCCTGGGTACCACGACTTACTCTCCATGTCCTGGACACCACGACTTACTCTCCATGTCCTGGGTACCACGACTTACTTCCCCTGTCCTGTACACCACGACTCACTCCCCCTGTCCTGGACACCACGACTTACCTCCCCTGGCCTGGACACCATGACTTCCTATCCCTGGCCTGGACACCACGACTTACTTCCACTGTCCTGGACACCACGACTTACTTCCACTGTCCTGGACACCATGACTTACTCCCCCTGTCCTGGACACCACGACTTACTTCCCCTGGCCTGGACACCACGACTTACTTCCACTGTCCTGGACACCATGACTTACTCCCCCTTTCCTGGACACCACAACTTACTCCCCCTGTCCTGGACACCACGACTTACTTCCCCTGTCCTGGACACCACGACTTACTCTCCATGTCCTGGGTACCACGACTTACTTCCCCTGTCCTGGACACCACGACTTACTCTCCATGTCCTGGGTACCACGACTTACTGCCCCTGTCCTGGACACCACGACTTACCTCCCCTGGCATGGACACCATGACTTCCTATCCCTGGCCTGGACACCACGACTTACTTCCCCTGTCCTGGACACCACGACTTACTTCCCCTGGCCTGGACACTATGACTTCCTATCCCTGGTCTGGACACCACGACTTACTTCCCCTGGCCTGGACACCACGACTTATTCCCCCTGTCCTGGACACCATGACTTACTCCCCCTGTCCTGGACACCACAACTTACTTCCCCTGTCCTGGACACCACGACTTACTTCCCCTGGCCTGGACACCATGACTTCCTATCCCTAGCCTGGACACCACGACTTACTTCCACTGTCCTGGACACCACGACTTACTCCCCCTGTCCTGGACACCACGACTTTCTTTCCCTGTCCTGGACACCACGACTTACTCCCCCTGTCCTGGACACCACGACTTACTTTCCCTGTCCTGGACACCGCGACTTACTCCCCCTGTCCTGGACACCACGACTTACTTCCCCTGTCCTGGACACGACGACTTACTCTCCATGTCCTGGGTACCACAACTTACTTCCCCTGTCCTGGACACCACGACTTACTCTCCATGTCCTGGGTACCACGACTTACTGCCCCTGTCCTGGACACCACGACTTACCTCCCCTGGCATGGACACCATGACTTCCTATCCCTGGCCTGGACACCACGACTTACTTCCACTGTCCTGGACACCACGACTTACTTCCCCTGTCCTGGACACCACAACTTACTTCCCCTGTCCTGGACACCACGACTTACTTCCCCTGGCCTGGACACCATGACTTCCTATCCCTGGCCTGGACACCACGACTTACTTCCACTGTCCTGGACACCACGACTTATTCCCCCTGTCCTGGACACCACGACTTACTTTTCCTGTCCTGGACACCACGACTTACTTCCACTGTCCTGGACACGACGACTTACTCCCCCTGTCCTGGACACCACGACTTACTTCCCCTGGCCTGGACACCATGACTTCCTATCCCTGTCCTGGACACCATGACTTCCTATCCCTGGCCTGGACACCACGACTTACTCCCCCTGTCCTGGACACCACGACTTACTCCCCCTGTCCTGGACACCACGACTTACTTTCCCTGTCCTGGACACCACGACTTACTTCCCCTGTCCTGGACACCACGACTTACTTTCCCTGTCCTGGACACCGCGACTTACTCCCCCTGTCCTGGACACCACGACTTACTTCCCCTGTCCTGGACACCACGACTTACTCTCCATGTCCTGGGTACCACGACTTACTTCCCCTGTCCTGGACACCACGACTTACTCTCCATGTCCTGGGTACCACGACTTACTGCCCCTGTCCTGGACACCACGACTTACCTCCCCTGGCATGGACACCATGACTTCCTATCCCTGGCCTGGACACCACGACTTACTTCCCCTGTCCTGGACACCACGACTTACTTCCCCTGGCCTGGACACTATGACTTCCTATCCCTGGTCTGGACACCACGACTTACTTCCCCTGGCCTGGACACCACGACTTATTCCCCCTGTCCTGGACACCATGACTTACTCCCCCTGTCCTGGACACCACAACTTACTTCCCCTGTCCTGGACACCACGACTTACTTCCCCTGGCCTGGACACCATGACTTCCTATCCCTAGCCTGGACACCACGACTTACTTCCACTGTCCTGGACACCACGACTTACTCCCCCTGTCCTGGACACCACGACTTTCTTTCCCTGTCCTGGACACCACGACTTACTCCCCCTGTCCTGGACACCACGACTTACTTTCCCTGTCCTGGACACCGCGACTTACTCCCCCTGTCCTGGACACCACGACTTACTTCCCCTGTCCTGGACACGACGACTTACTCTCCATGTCCTGGGTACCACAACTTACTTCCCCTGTCCTGGACACCACGACTTACTCTCCATGTCCTGGGTACCACGACTTACTGCCCCTGTCCTGGACACCACGACTTACCTCCCCTGGCATGGACACCATGACTTCCTATCCCTGGCCTGGACACCACGACTTACTTCCACTGTCCTGGACACCACGACTTACTTCCCCTGTCCTGGACACCACAACTTACTTCCCCTGTCCTGGACACCACGACTTACTTCCCCTGGCCTGGACACCATGACTTCCTATCCCTGGCCTGGACACCACGACTTACTTCCACTGTCCTGGACACCACGACTTATTCCCCCTGTCCTGGACACCACGACTTACTTTTCCTGTCCTGGACACCACGACTTACTTCCACTGTCCTGGACACGACGACTTACTCCCCCTGTCCTGGACACCACGACTTACTTCCCCTGGCCTGGACACCATGACTTCCTATCCCTGTCCTGGACACCATGACTTCCTATCCCTGGCCTGGACACCACGACTTACTCCCCCTGTCCTGGACACCACGACTTACTCCCCCTGTCCTGGACACCACGACTTACTTTCCCTGTCCTGGACACCACGACTTACTTCCCCTGTCCTGGACACCACGACTTACTTTCCCTGTCCTGGACACCGCGACTTACTCCCCCTGTCCTGGACACCACGACTTACTTTCCCTGTCCTGGACACCACGACTTACTCCCCCCGTCCTGGACACCACGACTTACTTTCCCTGTCCTGGACACCACGACTTACTTCTCCTGGCCTGGGTACCACGACGTACTTCCCCTGGCCTGGGCACCACGACTTACTTCCCCTGTCCTGGACACTTCGACTTACTTCCCCTAGCCTGGGTACCACGACTTACTTCCCCTGTCCTGGACACTTCGACTTACTTCCCCTAGCCTGGGTACCACGACTTACTTCCCCTAGCCTGGGTACCACGACTTACTTCCCCTGTCCTGGACACCACGACTTACTTCTCCTAGCCTGGGTACCACGACTTACTTCCCCTGTCCTGGACACCACGACTTACTTCCCCTAGCCTGGGTACCACGACTTACTTCCCCTGTCCTGACACCACGTCAGACATCTTGTTTCCAATGTCCATCCACCTGGATTACCCTGTCATTCCCCATCATGTCATCCATATTACATGTTTCCAGAAGGTTTGGGCAGATCATCGGGTGGTCTGGGTCTTGTGTTGCTCCACAGTCCCATGTCTCATAATCCCAGTATCCTATTCTCTTTAAGTTCTTCCTCCATCGTGACACACCAGTTCTGAGTGACTTCCATGTTGTGTAAGACAAGTGGTGTCCAGGCGCAGGTTACTCTCTCACTTCTACTCAGGGGATCGTCGTCAGTCCATTCCATTTTACGATGCGGCCTTCTCTGAGGCAAGTCTATGTGGGCTGTGAATGCACTGCACCTGGTGTCCAAAAAAATGAGCCTTGTGTCGTTTGCCTGTTTCTCTCTTTGAATTTCTGATGGCATGCCTGAAGTAGATTCAATTTGTTGTTCTGATGTGACGCCTGAAGTGGGGGCAATTTGTTGCTACCATAAAGATGACTCTTAAATGTTACATATGAGGATCGCGCCACAAACTTAGAATTACGACGGAGAGTGGAAAATGCCTTTGGGCCTTTTGATGACCTGTTCATGGCTATCAAAAGGTGAAAGATGGCTTGGTATGGGCACTTCATGAGGTCCAACGGAATTACAAATTCGATACTCCATGGTTCCGTACCAGGAAAGAGAGGTTGGGGTCGTGCAAGGAAGAGATGGGTAGACAACATCACTGATGGGTTATGGGCAGACGACATCACTGATGGGTTATGGGCAGACAACATCACTGAGGGTTATGGGCAGACAAAATAAATTGATGGGTTATGGGCAGACAACATCGCTGATGGGTTATGGGCAGACAACATCGCTGATGGGTTATGGGCAGACAACATCACTGATGGGTTATGGGCAGACAACATCATTGATGGGTTATGGGAAGACGACATCACTGATGGGTTACGGGTAGACAACATCACTGATGGGTTATGGCCAGACAACATTATTGATGGGTTACGGGATGAACTGAACTAAAGATACCATGATGGTCATTGGTCAAGGATATGCTGGAGCCGCTGTACTGGAGTGGTAGGGGACCCGCCTCTTGAAGCGATGAACATAAACGGGGGGCGATTGAATCCCGCAAGTCTCAAGCGATCCTTGGTATCAAGGAAGGTGGAACCAGAGTGTCTGTATCCTGAGTTACCTCCAGTCGTATCGACTGGTCGTCTAGCTACTGGGCCAAGGTAGCTCGGGACCAGAGAGTGAGATTGATGACCAGCGCATTTCGTTCCTCACTATAATCTAAATACAGCGCAAGTTACATCATCAACACAAAACCGTCTTCGTGTCGTATCATAGTTTGCCATGGACAACTAACTTACGACAGTTCAAGAACAATCCAAATCATACGTTCACCCACTCCTCATCCACAACAACAGCACCAACCATCCACAACAACAACAACAACACAAGTATATAGTTACTGTACCTGCTCCAGCGGACCCTCCAGAGTTGACCTGATAACTTTTGTCATGTTTGATGGTATGAAACCAAATCTCCCTTGTGCCCTACGTACGGGGCGCTCTCGATCTGAATTATATCTTCAACACTGGAGAAGATTTCTGTGGCCTGCCAGCAACACACAGCTACCTCTACGGAAGGCCACAGATTCAATATCGCGTACTCGGCGCTCTAACCTTTGAGTCTATACTTCAGCGCTGGAATAGATCTAAATAGTTTTTCAATCTAAACTTGTCGAGTTCATAATCACAGAAACAGTATTGTTGTACCCCTATAGGAAGTAAACCCTTGTTTAAAATGAGTGAAAAACACAGTATAACTCGCACAGCCTTAAGGGGTGGGGGTGGCGGGTAATCAAGATACTGCGCAGTGCACAAGCTGTAGTGGCCAGCGACCCAAAGCTGACTGTTAGCGTCAGGGTCAGCGACCTAGAGCTGCCATGACCCTTCCAAACCTCTATGAGATGACCCTGGATAACAGGAAGTAACAGAGCAGACTGGCTAAGGAGAAGGGATCAAAGTGGGAAGGCTAATCCGGTACTCAAAAATGCCTGCTGAAGTCGGATGTGTCGGACCGAAAGGTGCAAATATCGCAGTCAATACGTAAACTACAACACAACGCATTCCGTTCACTGGACAACATCCTGCTACTTGCACGACCCTTTTCAGGGTTTTGTGGCGGGAGTTTGAAAATGAACGAAGAAGACGAAAAGAAAAACAAAAGGAAGAAAAAGACGAAAAGAAAGAAGAAAAAGAAGACTGCTTTAGAAGAAATTAAATAAAACGTAAATATCATTAACTAGTTATGCGAAGTGTCTGAAGTCGAATCTTGGGGACGGTGCACTGCCCTCCTGGATTCTATACTTCAACCGGGGATGGGGGGGGGGAGGGGGGGATTTCTATGGTTTTGTGAGCCACGAGAGGTCTTAGATCAAATCCTGCATCTATCTTGTTACCATGTGCTTACAGCCCATCTTGGAAATATAATAACCCCCAACCAGGAAGAGATTAGAAATACCCAAACCTGTTTTCACCAATTGTTTTCTTTTTTTGTGGCTGTTTGTCCTGCGTGTGCCTTTCAGCGTCAGGTTAAAACATGATGTCATACCATGACATCTAATCAAGTCCTACTTGGATTCCTGGTATTCAAACAGACATATAGTTTATGTCTATCCTGGTATTCAAACATACATATAGTTTATGTCTATCCTGGTATTCAAACAGACATAGTTTGTCTGTTGCCAGGTAGCCGAAGTAGATATTTTAATTTCCCTACGGCTTACTAGTCCTGTCTTCACTCCTACATTGTCCTCATCCTCGTGTACGGCTCGGGTTCTGGACACTACTACAGCAGGACAGGCAACGTCTTGAGGCCTTCCACCTGCGCAGCCAGAGGCACATCCTAATGATCGTATGGCATGGCATGATTCTCAACAGCGAAGTAGTTCGACGTCCTCAACTTGCAGGTATTGTCTCAATGATTGATCGCCGTCGCCTCTCCCACTTCGGTCATGTTGTTCGTCTTTCCCGGGAAGTCCCACCCCACGAGATGCTCCAGCAGGCTGTGGGGGCGAGTTACGGGAATACGCCGTGCTCATCCTGGAAACATCCTCGGACCGCCCTCGCTAAAACAGATCGCCAGCTCCCTAACAGAACTGCAGACCGCCTGGGACGTGGTCATGGACGGGTCATTCGACGCGCCGGACCCTGGTCGCCTAAGCGTACTTATATTATTATTAGTAGGCCTGAGGGAAGGTACATATAATTTTGGTCCATTTTTAACTTGCATTTTTGAATTTTGTCCGGGCAGCGGCCGTTAAGCCTACTCTTTTATATTTCTAACTGCAAAGGGATTATTAACGTGCTCGACACTGCACGCGGGAGTCCGATCTCACTACCCAGAGATTATGGGAAGTTTTACCAAAAGATCCACGTTACAAAAATACCGGTCTCCGCCGTGATTCTTCCTCTTCTTCTTCCTCTTCTTCTTCTTCTTCTTCTTCGTTCGTTCTCAATCTCCCACCACCAAACCCTGAAAGGGTAAGTAGCAGAATGTAGTCCAGAGAACGGAATGCGTTGTGTTGTAGTTTACAGCTTGGCTGCGATATTTGTACCTTTCGGTCCAACACATTCGACTTCAGCAAGCATTTTTTGAGTACCGGGTTAGCATTCCCTCTTCGATCCCTTCTCCTTAGCCAGTCTACTCTGCTGCAGCCTGTTATCCAGGATCACCGCGTGGAGGTGTAGAAGGGTCTTGGCAGCTATGGTTCGCTGACCACTGCAGCTCATGCGCTGCTCGGCATCTTGATCCCCGCCGTGATTCGATACCGCGAGCTTGGACACACGAGTCGGACTACTTACCTCGAGACCACACACGCCACTCAGATTAGATGTTAGAATGGTCAGGAGTTATGTACTTTCATCTTTACTGTGTGACGATGTCACATGGACGATGTCACATGGACGATGAACAAACGGTTGGAGAAGAGAATTTATGCTTTTGAAATGTGGGTATAGCCGATTCTAGTGTAACCTACGAAGAGTCCAAAAGGTTTATTAGGGCCAGATACATGGGAAACAGAGCATACTGGCTACACAAGAGATGACGCTTATTACCAGTTGAACAGAAGAGAGCAGGTGGTGGACAGGGGTTCTCCATGCTGTTGTGATATGCGTGGCTTAATGTGCATGTCGCGTACTACTACAGGGATCACGTCGATCTAGAGGGTAACTATAAGGAAGTAGGGTGGAAGCCTTGGCTAACCCTAACATTGCCCGTCCAGTATATTTTACCTGACCCTAACTAACATTGCCCGTCCAGTATATTTTACCTGACCCTGACTAACATTGCCCGTCCAGTATATTTTACCTGACCCTGACTAACATTGCCCGTCCAGTATATTTTACCTGACCCTGACTAACATTGCCCGTCCAGTATATTTTACCTGACCCTGACTAACATTGCCCGTCCAGTATATTTTACCTGACCCTGACTAACATTGCCCGTCCAGTATATTTTACCTGACCCTGACTAACATTGCCCGTCCAGTATATTTTACCTGACCCTGACTAACATTGCCCGTCCAGTATATTTTACCTGACCCTGACTAACATTGCCCGTCCAGTATATTTTACCCGACCCTGACTAACATTGCCCGTCCAGTATATTTTACCTGACCCTGACTAACATTGCCCGTCCAGTATATTTTACCTGACCCTGACTAACATTGCCCGTCCAGTATATTTTACCCGACCCTGACTAACATTGCCCGTCCAGTATATTTTACCCGACCCTGACTAACATTGCCCGTCCAGTATATTTTACCCGACCCTGACTAACATTGCCCGTCCAGTATATTTTACCCGACCCTGACTAACATTGCCCGTCCAGTATATTTTACCCGACCCTGACTAACATTGCCCGTCCAGTATATTTTACCCGACCCTGACTAACATTGCCCGTCCAGTATATTTTACCCGACCCTGACTAACATTGCCCGTCCAGTATATTTTACCCGACCCTGACTAACATTGCCCGTCCAGTATATTTTACCCGACCCTGACTAACATTGCCCGTCCAGTATATTTTACCTGACCCTGACTAACATTGCCCGTCCAGTATATTTTACCTGACCCTGACTAACATTGCCCGTCCAGTATATTTTACCCGACCCTGACTAACATTGCCCGTCCAGTATATTTTACCTGACCCTGACTAACATTGCCCGTCAAGTATATTTTACCTGAGCCTAACTAACATTGCCCGTCCAGTATATTTTACCTGAGCCTAACTAACATTGCTCGATATATTGCCTAACCTTGACTAAAATTGCTCCATATTTGACCTGACCCTGACTAACATTGCCCGATGTATTATCTTACCATGACTAACATTGCCCGATGTTTTACGTTTTACCTTATCCTAACACTCATTCCCCCCCCCCCCCCCCCCCCTCCTTACCCCACCACCACCGCCTCCGTCACTGAGGCAGATGTTGAACATTCAAATAGCAAATTATACAGATCGGGGTTTGGAGTCAAATATGACTCGGGCCCAATTAAGTGTACAGGCTGCCCTGGGGCTACGGAGGTTCGTGCTGTCGGGTCTGGGTTCATACATAAGTTCAACGTTCCAGCTGGAGTTGGGTCGGCGGATAGGGGAGAGAGAGGACCAGGACTGGTTTGGAGTCGAATATAGGCACAGAGAATAATAGCCTGGCGGAGACACAGAGAGAAAGCCTTAGACAGATACTGTAGATGGAATGTGTTTAGACAGAGCCTAACTTTAGACAGAGAGAAACTAGCTTTAGACAGAGGCTAATTTCAGACAGACAGCCTAGTTAGACAGAGACAGCCTAACATTAGACAGAGACAGCCTAACTTTAGACAGAGAGAGCCTAGCTTTAGACAGAGAGGCTAGTTTTAGACAGAGTCTAGCTTTAGACAGAGCCTATCTTTAGAGAGAGCCTAACGATATACCTTGTCGTTAGGGCCTAGCCATCGAGAGCCTACCGTTATATAAGCCTGAAAATAACATGAGTCTAGCATTCGATAAAGAGAGAGTGTCTAGAGATCAATAGAGATTCTAGCATTCGATAAAGAGAGAGTGTCTAGAGATCAATAGAGATTCTAGCATTCGATAAAGAGAGAGTGTCTAGAGATCAATAGAGATTCTAGCATTCGATAAAGAGAGAGTGTCTAGAGATCAATAGAGATTCTAGCATTCGATAAAGAGAGAGTGTCTAGAGATCAATAGAGATTCTAGCATTCGATAAAGAGAGAGTGTCTAGAGATCAATAGAGATTCTAGCATTCGATAAAGAGAGAGTGTCTAGAAATCAATAGAGATTCTAGCATTCGATAAAGAGAGAGTGTCTAGAGATCAATAGAGATTCTAGCATTCGATAAAGAGAGAGTGTCTAGAGATCAATAGAGATTCTAGCATTCGATAAAGAGAGAGTGTCTAGAGATCAATAAAGATTCTAGCATTCGATAAAGAGAGAGTGTCTAGAGATCAATAGAGATTCTAGCATTCGATAAAGAGAGAGTGTCTAGAGATCAATAGAGATTCTAGCATTCGATAAAGAGAGAGTGTCTAGAGATCAATAGAGATTCTAGCATTCGATAAAGAGAGAGTGTCTAGAGATCAATAGAGATTCTAGCATTCGATAAAGAGAGAGTGTCTAGAGATCAATAGAGATTCTAGCATTCGATAAAGAGAGAGTGTCTAGAGATCAATAGAGATTCTAGCATTCGATAAAGAGAGAGTGTCTAGAGATCAATAGAGATTCTAGCATTCGATAAAGAGAGAGTGTCTAGAGATCAATAGAGATTCTAGCATTCGATAAAGAGAGAGTGTCTAGAGATCAATAGAGATTCTAGCATTCGATAAAGAGAGAGTGTCTAGAGATCAATAGAGATTCTAGCATTCGATAAATAGAGAGTGTCTAGAGATCAATAGAGATTCTAGCATTCGATAAAGAGAGAGTGTCTAGAGATCAATAGAGATTCTAGCATTCGATAAAGAGAGAGTGTCTAGAGATCAATAGAGATTCTAGCATTCGATAAAGAGAGAGTGTCTAGAGATCAATAGAGATTCTAGCATTCGATAAAGAGAGAGTGTCTAGAGATCAATAGAGATTCTAGCATTCGATAAAGAGAGAGTGTCTAGAGATCAATAGAGATTCTAGCATTCGATAAAGAGAGAGTGTCTAGAGATCAATAGAGATTCTAGCATTCGATAAAGAGAGAGTGTCTAGAGATCAATAGAGATTCTAGCATTCGATAAAGAGAGAGTGTCTAGAGATCAATAGAGATTCTAGCATTCGATAAAGAGAGAGTGCCTAGAGATCAATAGAGATTCTAGCATTCGATAAAGAGAGAGTGTCTAGAGATCAATAGAGATTCTAGCATTCGATAAAGAGAGAGTGTCTAGAGATCAATAGAGATTCTAGCATTCGATAAAGAGAGTGTGTCTAGAGATCAATAGAGATTCTAGCATTCGATAAAGAGAGAGTGTCTAGAGATCAATAGAGATTCTAGCATTCGATAAAGAGAGAGTGTCTAGAGATCAATAGAGATTCTAGCATTCGATAAAGAGAGAGTGCCTAGAGATCAATAGAGATTCTAGCATTCGATAAAGAGAGAGTGTCTAGAGATCAATAGAGATTCTAGCATTCGATAAAGAGAGAGTGTCTAGAGATCAATAGAGATTCTAGCATTCGATAAAGAGAGAGTGTCTAGAGATCAATAGAGATTCTAGCATTCGATAAAGAGAGAGTGTCTAGAGATCAATAGAGATTCTAGCATTCGATAAAGAGAGAGTGTCTAGAGATCAATAGAGATTCTAGCATTCGATAAAGAGAGAGTGTCTAAAGATCAATAGAGATTCTAGCATTCGATAAAGAGAGAGTGTCTAGAGATCAATAGAGATTCTAGCATTCGATAAAGAGAGAGTGTCTAGAGATCAATAGAGATTCTAGCATTCGATAAAGAGAGAGTGTCTAGAGATCAATAGAGATTCTAGCATTCGATAAAGAGAGAGTGTCTAGAGATCAATAGAGATTCTAGCATTCGATAAAGAGAGAGTGTCTAGAGATCAATAGAGATTCTAGCATTCGATAAAGAGAGAGTGTCTAGAGATCAATAAAGATTCTAGCATTCGATAAAGAGAGAGTGTCTAGAGATCAATAGAGATTCTAGCATTCGATAAAGAGAGAGTGTCTAGAGATCAATAGAGATTCTAGCATTCGATAAAGAGAGAGTGTCTAGAGATCAATAGAGATTCTAGCATTCGATAAAGAGAGAGTGTCTAGAGATCAATAGAGATTCTAGCATTCGATAAAGAGAGAGTGTCTAGAGATCAATAGAGATTCTAGCATTCGATAAAGAGAGAATGTCTAGAGATCAATAGAGATTCTAGCATTCGATAAAGAGAGAGTGTCTAGAGATCAATAGAGATTCTAGCATTCGATAAAGAGAGAGTGTCTAGAGATCAATAGAGATTCTAGCATTCGATAAAGAGAGAGTGTCTAGAGATCAATAGAGATTCTATCGTTAGATAGCAAGAGAGAGTGAGTATAGCGTCAGACAGAAAGAGCCAACGGTAGACCATCTATAGAAAGAACATATCGCTGGATAGAGAAAAAGTGAGAGGAAGAGATTATAGGTCTGTCCATTGAAGATTAGAATCAAGACATAGTATGCGCACTGAGTGGCGACTGCAGAGGTAAGCGACATTCTCTTCTCAGCCCGGTCTATTTAGTGACTTCCATGTTGCGTACGACAAGTTCGGTCCTAGTGCATGCGTACAGCAAGTGGTGTACAGAAGCAGGTCGACCCAGTGCATCTGTGTTAGCTCATTCCATTTATCGGATGATGTAGACAAAGTGACAACCGAAACTAGCCCCGCAGAAGCATGCAAAGTTCCAAATGGCGTAGGTTTCCTAAATCGTCAGATGTGTGTATTGGAATGGTGAGATACCGCGATAGGAGGACATCAGACACGAAACCTATGTTACGCCCTGAAGGTTTTCATCGGGGGGGGGGGGGGGGGGGGGGGGGTCAGCAAACAACACGCATATGACAGATGACAGTCGTGTCTTGTCTCTACCACTGACGAGTCGCAGTGGTAGGTCGTTCGCTTTTCGTGTCGAATGTGCAGGATACGAATACCGCTATCGGCACGCTACAGTTGTAAATGGGTACCTGGCATACGAATAGGGAAGTAAAAGGTGTCGAGGAAAGCAGTTGTCCACCCTACCTCATACAAGTATACTCAAGTCTCTAGCAACTTCACTCCCTGGCTGTAGTGTAACTACTATGGGACACATCTTTACTGAAGTCCCTAGTAACTTCACTCCCCTTGCTGTAGTGTAACTACTACTATTGGACAAACCTTGACTGAAATCTCTAACAACTTCACTCCCTGGCTGTAGTGTAACTACTATGGTACAAACCCTGACTGAAATCTCTAACAACTTCACTCCCTGGCTTTAGTGTAACTACTATGGGACAAACCCTGACTGAAATCTCTAACAACTTCACTCCCTGGCTGTAGTGTAACTACTATGGGACAAACCCTGACTGAAATCTCTAACAACTTCACTCCCTGACTGTAGTGTAACTACTATGGGACAAACCCTGACTGAAATCTCTAACAACTTCACTCCCTGGCTGTAGTGTAACTACTATGGGACAAACCCTGACTGAAATCTCTAACAACTTCACTCCTTGGCTGTAGTGTAACTACTATGGGACAGACCCTGACTGAAATCTCTAACAACGTCACTCCCCTGGCTGTAGTGTAACTACTATGGGACAAACCTTGACTTGGCCTGTGCTGTCCAGCTTATAGCTATCGCGTTCACATCCCTAGTGTGTGTATTCATCCCTTTATCATTAGTTAACTCATATTTGTGTTGTACCTGATAAAGACCATTAAGTCGTAAATAAGTTTTGTTTCTTTTTTCATAAGCACGTTATCTAACTACACATATCAATGCTTCTTTACGCTTATTTTAACCCACAGTGCCATCACAACCTCGCCTTATTTTTAATTTAGCAACAGTAGTGGTAGCCCTATAGACCGGCTGCAATGAACAATAACAATAATAGGGAAAACCACTTCATCCTCGACTGCAGCGTACGCAATATTTACGTTTTGTCACAACGATAATACACGAAACTGCCAAGGCTGGCTAGGAGATCCAGAAATCCAAGATCGAACACTCACACACACACACACAATGGCAGTACACTCAAAGGCGTGACAGTCTCCCGACGACAGATGACTTAACGTTGGGGAACATCCACTTCCACTTCCCAGACCAGCACAACACATTTATGAAGTGTTGGGGGAGAATTCTGACACCCCTGGTCGCCGATTTCATAAGCTACAATCAGTGTTGTTGCCAGGTTGGCTTTTTAGAAACCAAATTTCAGACATTCGTTGTCGTTTTAACTTATTAAGGTAAAGAAAATACGAGGGGGCTTCACGTGAACCACCCAATACCCCAAACATCGGTATAACTGCCCAATAATGCAAGAACCACGAACGAAAGGGCTTCACTTGAGCCATCCAAGACCCCAAACATCTGTATAACTGCCCAAGAATGCAAGAACCAGGAACGAAAAGGCTTCACGTGAGCCACCCAAGACCCCAAACATCTGTATAACTGCCCAAGAATGCAAGAACCAGGAACGAAAAGGCTTCACGTGAGCCATCCAAGACCCCAAACATCTGTATAACTGCCCAAGAATGCAAGAACCAGGAACGAAAAGGCTTCACGTGAGCCACCCAAGACCCCAAACATCTGTATAACTGCCCAAGAATGCAAGAACCGGGAACGAAAAGGCTTCACGTGAGCCACCCAAGACCCCAAACATCTGTATAACTGCCCAAGAATGCAAGAACCACGAACAAGGGAGCTTTACGTGAGCCTTTCAAGACCCCAAACATCTGTATAACTGCCCAAGAATGCAGGAGCCGTGAACGGTGCGGCTTCAAATGAAAACTTTATAAGTGGGATAGAAATGAGAAAAACCATGCCTTTGTATTGTAGCTGTTTAATATGGCTGCTAAGGATATCTAGAGTGTCCTGCACGTGCCATCATGGTGCAGACGGACAACACGACGTCATAATTGCAGTTAAAAGATAACTGACCACTATTGACATGCACCAAAGAGAAGCAGTTTTCTGTTAACTGTTTTGAGCAGCGAAGGCGTGAAACCCATAGAGATTCATCGGCGAATGAAGGTCCGGTACAGTGATGCATGCCTTACACTCAAGTGTATGAGTGGAGTAGGAAGTTCCAAAACAGCACAAGTTCTGTGACAGACTGTTCACGACTAGGTCAGACACACAAAGTAGTGACCCCCGAGTGCAGACATTGACCGCCTTGTGAAGGACAATCACTAATTGACTGAATAACAGGACTGCATCGATTGCTGTTTACTATTTTTGTTGTTGGTTTTTGTGTGTTCTTTTGTACGTTTTAATAGTTTGTTGGCGCTTGGAACTTTTTATATTCACCTTTTGGCGTGGAATGGAGGGAAATCCTAGCTTATGTCCTTTATGTCAGGCGATCCTCGACTTAAATCCGGCGGGGTAGCTAACAATGTCCTTTATGCAGTCCGATCTTACGCCGTGTCGTATCATTTCTTACTTAGGTATGTCAGCAGAAATTGGTTATATTCGTCTTTTCTTTTCTTTTTTCTTTTTCCTTTTTTTTTTTTTTTTTTTGGCCGTGGTTTTTCTGTTGTTTTTTTTGCGGGAGAAAGTTAACATTAAAGTTTGAAGTTTGGCTTTTAAAAAAAATCTTTTGAAGTTCACGTAGAAAAAAATGATTTTGGTTTTATTGAAAAACATTTTGAGGTGAAGTCATAAAACAATTCATTATGTCTTTTGTAGAGGAAATTGGCCTTATGAAATTAGTTTGGCTTGTTTCGAGGATTATTTGGCTTTTTCACTGCATTAATCTGGCATACTTGCCTCCCAGGCCATCCTAAGCGCGGCAGTCAGGCTCCCTCCACGCAGCACACCGTCCCGACTGCCTGTTTCACAAACCTCCTCCTTAGTTCCAGTCGATAGCACAGCACGGCCTTTATCTTCCGAACGGATGAAGTGTCTGCTTCCTCCCTCGCTAAATCTTTTTCTCAGCTGGTTCCTTTGTGTGTTAACTTCCTTGCTATTTGGCCTGCATTGTTTGAATCGTTGACGCGCTTTGTACATTCTCGTGTTTATTAGTTCGTGTTATTGCTTATTGTCATGGCCCGCCTGACGATGAAAGTCGCGGAGAACACTGCACGGTCTCACTGCACTAGGGTCTGGGTCTATCAGACCTGCGTTCTTGGCACTCTCCTGTATGGAAGCGAGACTTGGCACTCTCCTGTATGGAAGCGAGACTTGGCACTCTCATGTATGGAAGCGAGACTTGGCACTCTCGTGTATGGAAGCGAGACTTGACACTCTCATGTATGGAAGTGAGACTTGGCACTCTCCTGTATGGAAGCGAGACTTGGCACTCTCGTGTATGGAAGCGAGACTTGGCACTCTCATGTATGGAAGCGAGACTTGGCACTCTCCTGTATGGAAGCGAGACTTGGCACTCTCATGTATGGAAGCGAGACTTGGCACTCTCCTGTATGGAAGCGAGACTTGGCACTCTCATGTATGGAAGCGAGACTTGGCACTCTCGTGTATGGAAGCGAGACTTGGCACTCTCGTGTATGGAAGCGAGACTTGGCACTCTCATGTATGGAAGCGAGACTTGGCACTCTCATGTATGGAAGCGAGACTTGGCACTCTCGTGTATGGAAGCGAGACTTGGCACTCTCGTGTATGGAAGCGAGACTTGGCACTCTCATGTATGGAAGCGAAACTTGGAGGACTTACACTTGTCTGCTCAACACCTTTCACGTGAGGTGGTACGGCGTATTTTGACGATTGAATTGCAAGAGTGTCACATAATAGGGTCTTACATAGAGCAAACACACACAGCATATACTCCATGTTGAGCCAGCGATGTCTTCGATGGTTGGGGGTATGTTTACCGCATGGAAGACGAGAGACTGCTAAAGGGTATCCTTTATGGACTGCTAGCCATTGGATTTAGAAGAATAGGCCGTCCCGCGCTGCGATTCAAGGACGTATACAAGAGGGACATGAAGTCATGTGACATGCCATCCTAGGGGACATGCCATCCTAGGGGACATGCCATCCTAGGGGACATGCCATCCGAGGGGACATGCCATCCTAGGGGACATGCCATCCTAGGGGACATGCCATCCAAGGGCTGGGAAGAAATTGCTCAGGATCGAGGTATCTGGAGACAGTTGGAGGGGGCGTAGTGACTGCTGAGGCTCGAAGAGGTCTTCTGGCTGCAGAGAAAAGAGAAGGACTGAAGAGATCAATGGACAGCCAGGCAAGCCAGTCCTCAGCACGACCTGTGGCAGGGACTGTCACTCGCGGATCGAACTTTACATCCATAGCCAGTCAGTGTCGAAATACAGGAGACAGTTGGATCAAACCCACAGGGCGCCACGCGCATGGTCTACATGAAACATCTAGATAAAACTCACAGGGCGCCACGCGCATTGTCTACATGAAACATCTGGATAAAACTCGCAGGGCGCCACGCGCATGGTCTACATGAAACATCTGGATAAAACTCACAGGGCGCCACGCGCATGGTCTACATGAAACATCTGGAAAAAACTCACAGGGCGCTACCCGCATGGTCTACATGAAACATCTGGATAAAACTCACAGGGCGCCACGCGCATGGTCTACGTGAAACATCTGGAAAAAACTCACAGGGCGCCACTCGCATGGTCTACAGGAAACATCTGGATAAAACTCACAGGGCGCCACGCGAATGATCTACAGGAGACAGTTGGATAAAAGTCACAGGGCGCCACACTCATGGTCTATAGAGACGGGGATGCCTATGACGGTTGCGTATTATTTGTGTCCGCATGTCAACAAAAGGCTACACGTCCGACGCGTGTTTCTATTTATTTTAGCCTAGAGCCTAGTGCGTGTCCTTCCACATAATTATGGCGTCTTATGTCATGTCACGTCCAGATTAGAGGCCTTCCACATGCGCAATCAGTGGCCTAACCTGGTCATCCGGTGGCTACATCCACAACAGGGGGCGGGGGCTCTGCTGAAACAGGTCTCCACCCAATCCAGGAAATAGTAGACCGTCGCCTAGTTTCTTTGTTCGGTCATGTTGTACGGCTGGACCAGAAAGCCCTGGCCCACATGACACAAGTCGTTCATCGGCGCCAAAAGACTGCCATACCTTGGCGAACTGAGACGCTAGTCCTGTCAGGCAGAACATACTGACCAGGACGTCACGTCAGGTTCAGGCACAACATACTGACCAGGACGTCGGGTCAGGGCCAGGCACAACATACAGACCAGGACGTCGCGGTACGGTCAGGCACAACATACTGACCAGGACGTCGCGTCAGGGTCAGGCACAACATACTGACCAGGACGTCGGGTCAGGGTCAGGCACAACATACAGACCAGGACGTCGCGGTACGGTCAGGCACAACATATAGACCAGGACGTCGCGGTACGGTCAGGCACAACATACTGACCAACACGTCGGGTCAGGGTCAGGCACAACATCCCAGCAGGACGTCGCGTCAGGGTCAGGCACAACATCCCAGCAGGAAGTCGCGTCAGGGTCAGGCACAACATTCCAGCAGGACGTCGCGTCAGGGTCACCCACAACATACTGACCAGGACGTGGCGGTACGATCAGGTACAACATACAGACCAGGACGTCGCGTCAGGGTCACCCACAACATACTGACCAGGACGTGGCGGTACGATCAGGTACAACATACAGACCAGGACGTCGCGTCAGGATCACCCACAACATACAGACCAGGACGTCGCGGTACGATCAGGTACAACATACAGACCAGGACGTCGCGTCAGGGTCACCCACAACATACTGACCAGGACGTCGCGTCAGGGTCAGGCACAACATACTGACCAGGGCGTCGCGTCAGGGTCAGGCACAACATACAGACCAATACGTCGCGTCAGGGTCAGGCCCAACATCCCAGCAGGACGTCGCGTCAGGGTCAGGTACAACATACAGACCAGGACGTCGTGGTACGGTCAGTTACAACATACGGACCAGGACGTCGCGGTACGGTCAGGCACAACATACAGACCAGGACGTCACGTCAGGGTCACCCACAACATATTGACCAGGACGTGGCGTCAGGGTCAGGCACAACATATTGACCAGGACGTCGCGTTAGTGTCAGCCACAACATCCCAGCAGGACGTCGCGTCAGGGTCAGGCACAACATCCCAGCAGGACGTCGCGTCAGGGTCAGGCACAACATACTGACCAGCACGTCGCGTCAGGGCCAGGTACAACATCCCAGCAGGACGTCGCGTCAGGGTCACCCACAACATACTGACCAGTACCACTATCTCTCTTCCATGTATCGTTCCCGGAAACAGGCTGTGTTCAAGATACTCTGGCTGACGAGATGCGGATCGACGTGATCCCCATAGTAGCGAACGTCATGAAGATGCCAAGCACAGAACAACCGCCTGTAGGCCCGCGGTCTACCTCCATCATCACGCTCATGATGTGAGGAAAGGTACCACAACCCGCTGCTTGACGCCATCTTCAGGACCCACAAAGAGTAAACTCACACATTGTGGGCAATCCACAACAACAAACATCCTCATACCAGCTGGAGGCACAGAAGAAGGCTCCACCCCCACACCCACAATAAGGCTCCGGCAGATCATGGACGAGGCCCACAGCCGTTCCGCGACAATGGGTCGCAGCGTAATCCAATCGCCGTACACGAACCGTATACATCTTAGTGAACGTATTATTATGATGTCAGCCATTGTTGATATTTCTTGAACCTCGTGTCACTGGCAAGCTGTTGTCTGCTGGTTGTATTTTAGACGTTCTGATTTTGTGTTTGTCCTCTCTTCAGTGTTGTCTCTTCTCTCTATTATTCCATGATTTCTGTCCTTACGCGTCAATATTCTTCCTCTTCGTTCGTTCTCAATCTCCCACTACCAAACCCTGAAAGGGTAAGTAGCAGAATGTAGTCCAGAGAACGGAATGCGATATTTGCACCTTTCGGTCCAACACATCCGACCAGCAAGCATTTTTTGAGTACCTGGTTAGCATTCCCTCTTCGATCCCTTCTCCTTAGCCAGTCTGCCCTGCTGCAGCCTGTTATCCAGGATCACCGCGTGGAGGTGTAGAAGGGTCTTGACAGCTCTGTTTCGCTGGCCCTGACGCTAGCAGTCAGCTATGGGTCGCTGACCACTGCAGCTCATGCGCTGCTCATCACCTTGATCCCAAGCGTCCACATTGAAACTGCTGTGGATGATAATGTGTTGTGGGACAGCAGAAGGAAGAAGAAGATTTAACTGACCCGGTCATGTGTTTTTCCGATGGCATTATATAGGCGCAAGACATGGACATTCAATAAAACCACTGCAGACCAGATATCTTCTTTCGAAATGAAGTGTTATAGCAGACTATTCAGTCCCACGAAGAAATCAGATCTGACCTAGCCAGATGGAGCAGAACTGAGGCAACATTGTTCGGGTCACCGCTCAGGCCTGGACAGGACTGTGGACTTCATCCTGGCGATATGACTAAACAGTTAGCATGATCAGAAAAGTTAGTCAGGGTCAGGCAAAACATACTGGTCAGACATGTTAGTCCGGGTCAGATAAAACATACTGGTCAGACATGTTAGTCAGGGTCAGATAAAACATACTGGTCAGACATGTTAGTCCGGGTCAGATAAAACATACTGGTCAGACATGTTAGTCAGGGTCAGATAAAACATACTGGTCAGACATGTTAGTCAGGGTCAGATAAAACATACTGGTCAGACATGTTAGTCAGGGTCAGGTACAACATACTGGTCAGACATGTTAGTCAGGGTCAGGTACAACATACTGGTTAGACATGTTAGTCCGGGTCAGGCAAAATATACTGGTCAGACATGCTAGTCAGGGTCAGACAAAACATACTGGTCAGACATGTTAGTCCGGGTCAGGCAAAACATACTGGTCAGACATGTTAGTCCGGGTCAGATAAAACATACTGGTCAGACATGTTAGTCAGGGTCAGATAAAACATACTGGTCAGACATGTTAGTCCGGGTCAGATAAAACATACTGGTCAGACATGTTAGTCAGGGTCAGATAAAACATACTGGTCAGACATGTTAGTCAGGGTCAGATAAAACATACTGGTCAGACATGTTAGTCAGGGTCAGGTACAACATACTGGTCAGACATGTTAGTCAGGGTCAGGTACAACATACTGGTTAGACATGTTAGTCCGGGTCAGGCAAAATATACTGGTCAGACATGTTAGTCAGGGTCAGACAAAACATACTGGTCAGACATGTTAGTCCGGGTCAGGCAAAACATACTGGTCAGACATGTTAGTCCGGGTCAGATAAAACATACTGGTCAGACATGTTAGTCAGGGTCAGGCACAACATACTGGTCAGACATGTTAGTCCGGGTCAGGCAAAATATACTGGTCAGACATGTTAGTCAGGGTCAGACAAAACATACTGGTCAGACATGTTAGTCATTGTCAGGCAAAACATACTGGTCAGACATGTTAGTCAGGGTCAGGCAAAACATACTGGCCAAGACCCTCACCTCGGCTTCCTCGCAGCCTTCCCTGGAAACGGGCTGTTTTCATGGCAGCTTGGCTAACTAGGTGAGGGATTGACGTGATCACCGTAGTAGTGAGTGAGACGCAGATGAAGCCAAGCATAGCACAACCGCCTGGAGAACCGTGGTCCACCTTCATCAGCACGCTCGGGAGGCGAAGAAAGCTACTACAACCCGGTACTTAACGTCCTTTTCAGGGCGCACAAAAGAGTAACCTACTCTGTGTTGGCATTCGCAAACAACAAAAAAGACTGAGATACAGAAAGCAGTGTTGCTACTAATCTTTAAGGTTAGGGTTTACTGGCAAAAAGGGATGCTTGTCAGCTCTTGAGACTAGCAGTATACAAACAGAATGATATGCCATAGGCTAGCCTCGAAGCCAAGTGCCTCGCCTGACAGGGTGTCCTGCCGACAGTGTATCTGGTGTCCTACCGACAGCGTGCCTGGTGTCCTACCGACAGTGTGCCTGATGTCCTACTGACAGTGTGCCTGATGTCCTACCGACAGTGTGCCTACTGACCTACCGACAGTGTGCCTACTGACCTACCGACAGTGTGCCTACTGTCCTACCGACAGTGTGCCTACTGACCTACCGACAGTGTGCCTGGTGTCCTACCGACAGTGTGCCTGGTGTCCTACCGACAGTGTGCCTGGTGTCCTACCGACAGTGTGCCTGGTGTCCTACCGACAGTGTGCCTGGTGTCCTACCGACAGTCTGCCTGGTGTCCTACCGACAGTGTGCCTGATGTCCTACTGACAGTGTGCCTGATGTCCTACCGACAGTGTGCCTACTGACCTACCGACAGTGTGCCTACTGACCTACCGACAGTGTGCCTACTGTCCTACCGACAGTGTGCCTACTGACCTACCGACAGTGTGCCTGGTGTCCTACCGACAGTGTGCCTGGTGTCCTACCGACAGTGTGCCTGGTGTCCTACCGACAGTGTGCCTGGTGTCCTACCGACAGTGTGCCTGGTGTCCTACCGACAGTCTGCCTAATGACCTACCGACAGTGTGCCTAGTGTTCTACCGACAGTGTGCCTACTGTCCTACCGATAGTGTGCCTGGTGTCCTACCGACAGTGTGCCTACTGACCTACCGACAGTGTGCGTAATGACCTACCGACAGTGTGTCTGGTAACCTACCGACAGTGTACCTACTGTCCTACCGACAGTGTGCCTGGTGTCCTACCGACAGTGTGCCTGTTGTCCTACCGACTATGTGCCTGGTGTCCTACCGACAGTGTGCCTGGTGTCTTACCGACAGTGTGCCTGGTGTCCTACCAACAGTGTGCCTGGTGTCCTACCGACAGTGTGCCTGGTGTCCTACCAACAGTGTGCCTGGTGTCTTACCGACAGTGTGCCTGGTGTCCTACCAACAGTGTGCCTGGTGTCCTACCGACAGTGTTCCTGGTGTCCTACCGACAGTGTGCCTACTGTCCTACCGACAGTGTGCCTACTGTCCTACCGACAGTGTGCCTACTGTCCTACCGACAGTGTGCCTACTGTCCTACCGACAGTGTGCCTACTGTCCTACCGACAGTGTGCCTACTGTCCTACCGACAGTGTGCCTACTGTCCTACCGACAGTGTGCCTACTGTCCTACCGACAATGTGCCTACTGACCTACCGACAGTGTACCTGCCAATGACAACACCATAACACAGCGTTGCATCGTCTGATAGCCTGGATAACGCCAGGCTGCTGTAGAAACTAGATGCTACTCTCCTTATCATGGACCGACGCTGACAGATTCCAAACATTCATCCACAAGACGGCAGAGATAAGCGAAGCTTAAATTCTCGTCTATTCTCTCTGAATGTTTGACACCCCCAACCGTTGAAACGTGGACTATTCTGTGACGCCACTTCCTTAAATCCGGAGCTAAAAAAAAGACATTTATTTTTTAGGGTGAATTTAAACGGAAGTACCGCAAATTACTGAAATGGGTCATCGAGGTACTTATGGAAATAAAGAACATTCGGGGTTGAAGAGACTGCACAGTGAATAAGTTGACCAAGCGCGTATTCCGTCTCCAAGCGACGGGCGGCCCTGCAAACAGGCATATATTCCCCTGCTCCGGGTGGAACGTTAAGAAAAAGGACGATTCCGCGTTCAATGTTGACCATAGCAGATGTGGGAAAACACAAACAAAGCACAGAAAAGACATCACACACGCGCGCACGCACACACACCCATCAACCAGAGTTTTCACAGAAACACGCAAACGGAAAACCCCCATTTTCTGGCACAAAGAAAGAGCCAAATTACAGCTCAGAAATGTCAGAAAAAGCCCACGTTAGCTGCAGAAACCAACTGCAAATCCAGGACAGCGCTATCTCCACGCAAACGGGCACCATATATCAACAAATACACATGATCTTATCGTCTTACGTATATTTGCACTTGGACAGTGTCCCAGTGCTTTGATTGTCCCCAATCTACCTGCAAACATGTGCTGTTACGTGTCTGCTGGTGTTATTTAATTTATATTGTAATGTACCCTTTCTGGTGGGAATTTGATTGGCTGATTTTCTTCTTCTTCTTCTTCTTCTTCTTCTTCTTCTTATAAACTTGTAGCCCAGTAAGGTTGACGAAGTAGACTGCACTTCCGATCTTCGCCGGTCCCCCACACCTTTTCGAGCATGGTCGCTTCCCAGCGTCAGATTAGCTCTTTGGTCTGTAAAGTGGGGTAGGATATGTTACGTTCTGATGTTTGCTTGGGTGCTCCACAATCGGACGTGTCTCTAAGACCCATTCTGTGGAGGTGGACCCGAGTCTGCAATGTCCCGTTCTGAGTCTGAAGATCTTTGTCTGCCCATCTCTGCCAAGTTTATCTATGCTGTCATTTTCTGGCTTGTATTCTTCGTGCTTTTCTCTCCATTTTGGGGGGGGGGGGGGATAAAGTGTTGGTCTCTCAGTATTATACGGCAGAGGCTCTCACCTTTCCACCCCGGGCCGCAGCCTTTTAGGTGATATCACTTGCCGAAGATGGATGGGCCGGACCGAAAGGTGCTGTAAACTAGCGACACAACGCATTCCGTTCTCCGGACTACATCCTGCTACTTGCAAAGCCCTGTTTAGGGCTTGGTAACGGGAGATTGAGAACGAACAAGCAGAAGAAGAAGCAGCAGGGGATTTCAGGATGAACTAACCAGTGCTTGGATGCGTGTGTGCGTCTGTATGTACCTAAGCTAGTTTGGGCGCTCTCACAGGTCAACCCAACCGAAGGCAGTGCTTGGATGCGTGTGTGCGTCTGTATGTACCTAAGCTAGTTTGGGCGCTCTCACAGGTCAACCCAACCAAAGGCAGTGCTTGGATGCGTGTGTGCGTCTGTATGTACCTAAGCTAGTTTGGACGCTCTCACAGGTCAACCCAACCAAAGGCAGTGCTTGGATGCGTGTGTGCGTCTGTATGTACCTAAGCTAGTTTGGGCGCTCTCAGAGATCAATCTAACCACAGCGGAAAGGTCTCACCACAGCTATCTGTAATCTTGGCTTGACTACACTCGCTTGCTCGACCAACTCGGTTTACTGTATCCATCACAGTCATTGAGAGTTATTTTTTTTTTTTTGCGTTCGCCTTATTTATCTATTCCCCTCAGGCGGTGTGCGTTGCACTGTGGTTTTTATCTTGCGCCTGTCGGCCCAGTGCATCCGACTTCAGCATGCATTTTATGCAAGGGTCTGCTTCCTTCTGCATTTTCTAAGGGTTTGCTTCCCCGGGGTAATGGCTGGTGCTGTGATGGGGATCGAACCCGCACCTTCCCCATTAAGAGTTATGAGTGATAGCCTATCTGGCAGTACAAACATTGCTCTCTTCAGATTATGAACAGAAGTTTCTGACTGCCCCAATCACAAATAAATTGTAAGACACTGTAACTGTCAGCTGTCTCAGTTACTTCAAGAAGATAAAACTGTCTGTACTACAGCCTGTGGCCGCTCAACGGCAGATGTTTTGGTGAGGACCGTCTCAACGCTGGCAAACATATTTTAGAACAACAAAAGAAAACTCAAAAAGGAAATAGAAAAAGTTCAAAAAGCTGGAGTTGGGCAGGTTGCAGGTGGGTGGGTTGTAGGTGGGTGGGTTGTAGGTGGGTGGGTTGGAGGTGGGTGGGTTGGAGGTGGGTGAGTTGTAGGTGGGTGGGTTGGAGGTGGGTGAGTTGGAGGTGGGTGGGTTGGATGGGTTAGAGTTGGAGTTGGGTGGGTTGTAGGTGGGTGGGTTGTAGGTGGGTGAGTTGGAGGTGGGTGGGTTGGAGGTGGGAGGGTTGTAGGTGAGAGGGTTGGAGTTGGGTGGGTTGGAGGTGGGTGGGTTGTAGGTGGGTGGGTTGGAGGTGGGTGAGTTGGAGGTGGGTGGGTTGGATGGGTTGGAGTTGGGAGGGTTGGAGTTGAGAGGGTTGGAGTTGGGAGGGTTGGAGGTGGGTGGGTTGTAGGTGGGTGGGTTGGAGGTGGGTGGGTTGGAGGTGGGTAGGTTGGAGTTGGGTGAGAGGGGGAGACAGATTACAAGGGGGGGGGGGGTTCTTCCGATGGAGGAGGGGGTGGCGCAAGTTGAAAGAGAAGCTATGGGCCAGTTGAAGGGGGAACCACATGGGCATTGGGATTGGCTGGTTGGAGGACGAAGAGACGGGCAGGTTGAGGGGAAGTGGGCTGACGGTTCGGGGATGTGAGGTAGGGTAAGGGTGCGGGAATGGTGAGAATCCGTCATTATTAATCAGCTGTTTTCTCTTCCATATTGTCCAGTTGAACTTGCGGTCAGATGTTCTGTACCGGTCTGGTGGTGTCTATTACATATAAATCAATCGAAGATGCAGTGGTACTGTAGGCTAAAAGTCGATACAAACTGATATAGATAATAGCTCCCTGGGGAGTAACCGACCTCTTGCCATGAGCGTCAGCTGCGTGAGTGAACTCCATTTAGACGATGACTGTCCATATCCAATATACTGTCGTGAACGAAAAAGGTGGCCATGATGTTGGACAAATGAGGCCGCCCCTCCACCATGCAAAGACACCACATGCCAATTTGCTGGTTGTTTCTAACACGCGTGTAAGGAATTATAGCGCAGCGTGTAGCCTAGTTGGCAGTGAGCTGGCTTGCTAGGCTGGGATTACAACGTGTCAGTGTTCGAGTTCACAGACGGACAGAAAACACATCCGTGGCTCGTGCCTGGTACGACCGTTCCTCCAG
The DNA here is from genome assembly GCA_036924085.1 of Ariolimax columbianus. Taxonomy (NCBI): domain Eukaryota; kingdom Metazoa; phylum Mollusca; class Gastropoda; order Stylommatophora; family Arionidae; genus Ariolimax; species Ariolimax columbianus. The sequence continues at coordinate 2,987,007 of JAVGWX010000015.1, forward strand.
TCGACCCAGCTGTGTATGGGTACCTGACGTATGAGTTTGAGAAGAAAAAAACAGCAAGGAAGGAAACTGACAACCCCACCGCACATAGGCTGCGGCTTAGTACAGGAAGAGTTATCTTCATCCCTGACGGCAGTTGTTGCCATGGTGATGACCTTTATTTTTTTATTTTTTTTATAAGGAGTTTTAGAGCGACACGCCGACAGATCCTTACAGCGACGAACCGGCACGGATTACCGACCACGATTACGGAAGTCAGTGACTTGACCATAAACATGCCAAGAGAGGGAACTTAGAGTGGCCTAGCTTTCTCTCTGGCAAACCTCTACACCTCCCGGGTTGTTGTTGTTGTTATAAGCCCATACCGAGTATGTTTACTCATTCGTGCGCCCTGGAAATGGCGTTTAGGGGCGGACCCTAGTATCTTGGGACCCTAGTATTTTGGGACCCTAGTATATTTCGTCTCAACCCGAGCGTGCTGGTGAGTGTGGGCCAGTGTCATGTATGCTGTTGTGCTATGCTTGACTTCTTTTGCGTTTAGGTCACTACTACAGGAATCACGTCGATCTCCCACCTCGTTAGCCAGGCTGCCGTTTCCAGGGAGACCTCCATTTAGTCTCGTGCAGTATGTTTTACCTGACCCTGACTAACATAGTCTGATCAGTATGTTTTACCTGACCCTGACTAACATAGTCTGATCACTATATTTCACCTGACCCTGACTAACATAGTCTGACCAGTATGTTTCACCTCACCTGACTAACATAGCTGACCAGTATGTTTTACCTGACCCTGACTAACATAGTCTAATCAGTATGTTTTACCTGACCCTGACTAACATAGTCTCGTGCAGTATGTTTCACCTGACCCTGACTAACATAGTCTGATCACTATATTTCACCTGACCCTGACTAACATAGTCTGACCAGTATGTTTCACCTGACCTCACTAACATAGCTGACCAGTATGTTTTACCTGACCCTGACTAACATTGTCTAATCAGTATGTTTTACCTGACCCTGACTAACATTGTCTAATCAGTATGTTTTACCTGACCCTGACTAACATAGTCTCGTGCAGTATGTTTCACCTGACCCTGACTAACATAGTCTGACCAGTATGTTTCACCTGACCTGACTAACATAGCTGACCAGTATGTTTTACCTGACCCTGACTAACATAGCTGACCAGTATGTTTTACCTGACCCTGACTAACATAGTCTAATCAGTATGTTTCACCTGACCCTGACTAACATAGTCTCGTGCAGTATGTTTCACCTGACCCTGACTAACATAGTCTGATCACTATATTTCACCTGACCAGACTTTAGTCTCCTCTCCCCGACTAAGCAGCTGTACCTGGACGCAATCTCTCACCGCTCACAAATGATCTCCAACGGCGAAAAGCCTAACTAATAGCTCCAGCAACACGCCTCGTCACCTGGTCTACACACCACACCACACCACACCACACATCTGATTAGCTTAACATTTACCGCGCCTGGACATTCCTCCTGTCAGGGGAATGTCCGGAAAACATACCCCCTAGCCGGTGGGTGGTAGCCACACGGACACGAGTAGCTCAAGCCTCGTTACAACCCAATTTGCTGTTGTGAATGTACACAATGAGTTGGTTTACTCTTATGTGCGCCCTGAAAAGGACGTTAAGTGGCGGGTTACAGTAGCTTTCTTCACATCCCGAGCGTGCTGATGAAGGTAGACCGGGGTCCTCCATGCGGTTGTGCTATGCGTGGCTTCATCTGCGTGTCACTCACTACTATAATAATCACGTCGATCCCTCGCATCGTTAGCCAGGCTCCCATGTAAAAAAAAAAGGCCCATTTCTAGGGAGTTCTTTCGAGGAAGCCAAGGTGAAGGTTATGGACAGTATATTTTGCCTGATCCTGACTAACATGTCTGATCAGTATATTTTGCCTGATCCCGACTAACATGTCTGATCAGTATATTTTGCCTGATCCTGACTAACATGTCTGATCAGTATATTTTGCCTGATCCTGACTAACATGTCTGATCAGTATATTTTGCTTGATCCTGACTAACATGTCTGATCAGTATATTTTGCCTGATCCTGACTAACATGTCTGATCAGTATATTTTGCCTGATCCTGACTAACATGTCTGATCAGTATATTTTGTCTGATCCTGACTAACATGTCTGATCAGTATATTTTGCCTGATCCTGACTAACATGTCTGATCAGTATATTTTGCCTGATCCTGACTAACATGTCTGATCAGTATATTTTGCCTGATCCTGACTAACATGTCTGATCAGTATATTTTGCCTGATTCTGACTAACATGTCTGATCAGTAAATTTTGCCTGACCAGTATATTTTGCCTGACCAGACGTTAGTATTCCTCCCCCATCTTGTAGGCGGCTGTATTTGAATAAAACATGTTAGTCTTAATAGACCAAAGAGCAGACAACTACTGTGATTATTATAGAGAAGGGGAAGTCATCATCTTCAGACTGAGAACTGAGCATAACAGACTCAAGGGTCATCTTTACAACAAAATGAGGATTGGGACAGATGACAGGAGCCCATGTGGGGAGCTTATCATGAGCGTTGAACACATCCTATAAAGCTGCACGTTCACTCAGAAAAAGAGAGAACAATACTGGTCTCCCGAGACAGATATGAGACAAAAGCTGTATGGAGATGAAACAGTCTTACAAATAATGGTGTTCTTTTAAGAGAAACCTAGACTTTAGTCTGGGGATAGACGAAGAGGAAGAAGTTTGGGCTGTAAAGGGAAATCCAGGCACGACAGACTCTGCCGCTCTTGGGACACACAATCGAGGAGTCGGCGGGAAGGTCGTCGTGCGCACTGTTCATTTGTTCATCTCACTTTTTCTAAGCCTCTGTAATATTTCGCTCTGTGATCTGAGCACCTTTTGTCATGCTAGCGCGGCAGGTGGACACATCTCCCTCCCCCTCATCATGGAAAATCTAGTTCGGCGCCGCCTTTCTATCTTCGACCATGTTGCTCAGGAGTATCATGTCGTCCCGGCTCACCAGCCTCTTCTATAATCATTCCTCTGTACCAAGGAGCACCTACAGACCGACTGGTGGCGCAGGAGGGTTCACCTCCACACTCCCTGGCTCAGACAGATGGCAGACTCCACTTCAGCTCTAGACGAGGCCAGGAAGCAAGCTGCAGTCATGGCAGTGGTTGATTGGTACAGGAGCCCACTGACGCCCACGTGAACATTATTATTATCTGTAAGCTCTCCCGAGTGCTCCGCCGAGTTCTTTGTGTATGGCAAGGACAAGAATAGCACCACTGAGAGGATGTACTTACTGACTTTCCGTGTCCAAGCCCCACTGCCCCACAGAGAGGATGTACTTACTGACTTTCCGTGTCCAAGTACTACTGCCCCACAGAGAGGATGTACTTACTGACTTTCCGTGTCCAAGTACTACTGCCCCACAGAGAGGATGTACTTACTGACTTTCCGTGTCCAAGTACCACTGCCCCACAGAGAGGATGTACTTACTGACTTTCCGTGTCCAAGTACCACTGCCCCACAGAGAGGATGTACTTACTGACTTTCCGTGTCCAAGTACCACTGCCCCACAGAGAGGATGTACTTACTGACTTTCCGTGTCCAAGCCCCACTGCCCCACAGAGAGGATGTACTTACTGACTTTCCGTGTCCAAGTACCACTGCCCCACAGAGAGGATGTACTTACTGACTTTCCGTGTCCAAGCCACACTGCCCCACAGAGAGGATGTACTTACTGACTTTCCGTGTCCAAGCCCCACTCCCCCAAAGAGAGGATGTACTTACTGACTTTCCGTGTCCAAGCCACACTGCCCCACAGAGAGGATGTCCTTACTGACTTTCCGTGTCCAAGTACTACTGCCCCACAGAGAGGATGTACTTACTGACTTTCCGTGTCCAAGTACCACTGCCCCACAGAGAGGATGTACTTACTGACTTTCCGTGTCCAAGTACTACTGCCCCAAAGAGAGGATGTACTTACTGACTTTTCGTGTCCAAGCCCCACTGCCCCACAGAGAGGATGTACTTACTGACTTTCCGTGTCCAAGTACCACTGCCCCACAGAGAGGATGTACTTACTGACTTTCCGTGTCCAAGCCACACTGCCCCACAGAGAGGATGTACTTACTGACTTTCCGTGTCCAAGCCCCACTCCCCCAAAGAGAGGATGTACTTACTGACTTTCCGTGTCCAAGCCACACTGCCCCACAGAGAGGATGTCCTTACTGACTTTCCGTGTCCAAGTACTACTGCCCCACAGAGAGGATGTACTTACTGACTTTCCGTGTCCAAGTACCACTGCCCCACAGAGATGATGTACTTACTGACTTTCCGTGTCCAAGTACTACTGCCCCAAAGAGAGGATGTACTTACTGACTTTTCGTGTCCAAGCCCCACTGCCCCACAGAGAGGATGTACTTACTGACTTTCCGTGTCCACGCCCCACTGCCCCACAGAGAGGATGTACTTACTGACTTTCCGTGTCCACGTCCCACGTCATACAGCATGCATCCAGTATCCAGCAACATGGATTACCTTTTCATTTGCCTCCAGCATGTCGCTCCTATTGCACGTTTCCTGGAGGTTGGGGCAGGTCATCAGGTGGTCTGGGTCCTGTATTGTGCCACAGTCGCGTGTCTTCATCTGTGTATCCCCATCGTTTCATATTCCTCTTGCACCGTGATACACCAGCTCGGAGTCTGTTCGGCGACTTCCATGTTGTGTATGGTAGATGATGTCCAGGAGCAGGTTCCTCCCGAAGTTCCATCTCTGGGACCTGCACCAATTCGTGCCACCTTTCGATACGGCGACTTTCAGGGTTTGTCTGTATGGAGTTTCTTGTTTTTAGAAAGCTATGTCTGGATTTGAGTCTTGTGTTTTGTACCTGATGTCCAAACATTGGGTGGCTCGGGTCGTGCTCCTGTTTTTCTCTTTCGATTTTTGCTGCGACGCTTCTTCGGATCTCGGGTGGTGCTATGCCAATTATGGGATATATTTTATCAATGGGGGTAGGTTTTAGGTACCCTGATACTATTCTACCCGCCTCATTTATTGCTGTATCAACTAGTTTCGCATGAGCAGAGTTTTTCCAGACTGCCGCAGCGTATTCAGCTACGGAGAAACACAAGGCAAGTGTAGATGTCCGAAGGACTGATGGCTGTGCCCCCCCCCCCCCCCCCCCCCCCCCCATGTTGTGCCGGTCAGTTTTCTGATGATAAAGAGCATGTTGTAAGAGGTGACTAACTCTGTGACGTGGCATAATACCAGCCATGGTTATGTGGTTTGTTTAAGAGCAGCGTAGATGGCGCCTAACAGGCTGCGGGTCAACTTTGCTCTAGTGTTGGACTCGTACATCGGTTAACCGCCGTCCACAGCACTAGTCCAAACGCAGGGGAGTAGTAAGCTGCTCGAGCCTAGTCTGCTAAGCACGAGATTCTCGTCCTGGCTACATCCAGCTGACACTAGATCTAGGACCTGCACAAGGGCATTCTCCCCTTTAGAAGTACAGATCAACTAAAGGGACTCAGTGGGCTCGAGGTAATATGTCCGCCTCAGGTGCCGGAGGTTGCCAGTTCGAATCTCGGTGGAGACCGGGATTTTTTCACGTGGATCTTCTGGTAAATATTCCCCTGATCTCTGGGTAGTGAGATCGGACTGCCGTGTTCAGGTGTCGAGGACGTTAAAAATTCCTTAGCAGTTGGAAATAGACAAGAGCAGCTTCGTTAACGGCCGCTGCCCGGACAAAACTCAAGTTGGTGGTTTGTTAAGAGCAACTATAGATAGCGCCTAACAGGCTGTGGGTCTACTTAGCTCTAGTGTTTGAGTCTATTAATATGGACTCGCACATCGGTTAAAACCACGCTGCAACAAACTGGTTGTATACAGACTCTGTAGAGTCTTCTAAACCAGTATAAAGACACTAAGTAAAGTTATGACAACAACTGTAAACTGCATCGCAACATGTCCCACGCTAACAAAGGACAGACGAGAAGGCATAAGACGTGTGTCAGCTTACAAAAGAATACATTTCTTTACTTACAAGAGAAATTGGCCAGTCTGTTTCTGTAGCTGCCTTGTTCGTTACCTTTCCGTTGTTTGTGCTAACCTCGGTCGATTTGCTTCCTACTGCCTTCTTCTTTACCTCCACACTATCATCTTCACCCGTAGCGAGGCCCTTGCTCCCCCCGCCGCTCAAACCAGTTTCCCTTACACCGCCTGAAACCCCATCTTTGCCTCCAATATTTGTCGTAACAAGCTTATCTTTACTGGCTGCATCCCTTTTTTGTGCCGACTTTGCATCTTCAACCGTTTCTTCTGTGGGACTGTCAGTCGTAGCATTTGCTACCAAAACCTTCAGAACTGGCATCTTAACACAGTCAGGACTTAGTGAGCTGGCTTCCTTCTGAAACCACAGACAGGACTTAGTAAGCTGGCTTCCTCCTGGAACCACAGGCAGGACTTGGTGAGCTAGTCTCCTGGAACCACAGACAGGATTTAGTGAGCTAGTCTCCTGGAACCACAGGCAGGACTTAGTGAGCTGGCTTCCTTCTGGAACCACAGACAGGACTTAGTGAGCTGGCTTCCTCCTGGAACCACAGGTAGGACAGTGAGCTAGTCTCCTGGAACCACAGGCAGGACTTAGTGAGCTAGTCTCCTGGAACCACAGGCAGGACTTAGTGAGCTGGCTTCCTTCTGGAACCACAGACAGGACTTAGTGAGCTGGCTTCCTCCTGGAACCACAGGTAGGACAGTGAGCTAGTCTCCTGGAACCACAGACATGACATAATGAGCTAGTCTCCTGGAACCACAGGCAGGACTTAGTGAGCTGGCTTCCTTCTGGAACCACAGACAGGACTTAGTGAGCTGGCTTCCTCCTGGAACCACAGGCAGGACTTAGTGAGCTAGTCTCCTGGAACCACAGGCAGGACTTAGTGAGCTGGCTTCCTTCTGGAACCACAGACAGGACTTAGTGAGCTGGCTTCCTCCTGGAACCACAGGTAGGACAGTGAGCTAGTCTCCTGGAACCACAGACATGACATAATGAGCTAGTCTCCTGGAACCACAGGCAGGACTTAGTGAGCTGGCTTCCTTCTGGAACCACAGACAGGACTTAGTGAGCTGGCTTCCTCCTGGAACCACAGGCAGGACTTAGTGAGCTAGTCTCCTGGAACCACAGGCAGGACTTAGTGAGCTGGCTTCCTCCTGAAACCTTTCTTCCTTTGTCAGTGACTACTGTCGGTAGCGACACTCGTGTCCAAATCTCACCAAACTTGAATTTACAGAATCCTGGTATCAGAACAAGCGTGGAGTTACATAGAATGCTCGCTGCTCTAACTCACAACTTGCAGTTTCACAAAACCCTCGCCTCTCACACCTCATGGATGTCAGTCCTTCCCTCTACCACCTCACAGCTGCCAGTTTCACAAAACCCTCGCCTCTCACACCTCATGGATGTCAGTCCTTCCCTCTACCACCTCACAGCTGCCAGTTTCACAAAACCCTCGCCTCTCACACCTCATGGATGTCAGTCCTTCCCTCTACCACCTCACAGCTGCCAGTTTCACAAAACCCTCGCCTCTCACACCTCATGGATGTCAGTCCTTCCCTCTACCACCTCACAGCTGCCAGTTTCACAAAACCCTCGCCTCTCACACCTCATGGATGTCAGTCCTTCCCTCTACCACCTCACAGCTGCCAGTTTCACAAAACCCTCGCGTCTTCCACCTCTCCAGACTTCGAACTTTCACAAAATCCTGAAAGAGTCCTTGAATACCAACTCCGCCTTCTCCAAACAAGAAAGATATAAACTGCAAGTACAAAGATGTAATCCAACCACTAAAACAAAAACTTCACACAGAAAAATGATGGAACTAATCGATACACAAACTTGGTCATCTACATAATTTATCCAAACGTCACTTCTTACGCGCTAGGAATCAATCAATTAGTTATTCAAAAACTGAACGGTATTAAGTCTATTATAATGACGACAGACACCTTTCGTCAACTAATTCGGCATTCCAATCTAGTCCGACATGAAATATAAAAGTAAGCCGGCCTGATGGGCATGTGTTGGTATTGTTTACTTGGCTGCAGTTAGTTAGTAACCTTGGAAACGACACCGAAACACAGCTGTAACCATAACTGAGCAAAAATTAGAATGAAACATTAAACGGTACAAACTATAGGTCTTGTTTCATGGGGCAGCCACGACCCGAACTTTTACCTGCTTATGTCAACAGTTAGGGACCTATCGGTGGAGACTCCACAACTGATACCAAGATTACGTAGTCTATTTTAGTGCCAGTGTTTCTCAACATACTGTCCCGGGCTGTACAACCTCTAACTGTCACAGGCTCTACAACCTCTAACTGTCACAGGCTCTACAACCTCTAACTGTCACAGGCTCTACAACCTCTAACTGTCACAGGCTCTACAACCTCTAACTGTCACAGGCTCTACAACCTCTAACTGTCACAGGCTCTACAACCTCTAACTGTCACAGGCTGTACAACCTCTAACTGTCACAGGCTCTACAACCTCTAACTGTCACAGGCTCTACAACCTCTAACTGTCACAGGCTCTACAACCTCTAACTGTCACAGGCTCTACAACCTCTGTCACAGGCTCTACAACCTCTAACTGTCACAGGCTCTACAACCTCTAACTGTCACAGGCTCTACAACCTCTAACTGTCACAGGCTCTACAACCTCTAACTGTCACAGGCTCTACAACCTCTAACTGTCACAGGCTCTACAACCTCTAACTGTCACAGGCTCTACAACCTCTAACTGTCACAGGCTCTACAACCTCTAACTGTCACAGGCTCTACAACCTCTAACTGTCACAGGCTCTACAACCTCTAACTGTCACAGGCTCTACAACCTCTTACTGTCCCAGACCCTGCCTCTGCAACCTCTTACTGTACCGGGCTGTACAACCTCTTACTGTCCCAGGCTCTACAACCTCTTACTGTCCCAGACTCTGCCTCTGCAACCTCTTACTGTACCGGGCTCTACAACCTCTTACTGTCCTAGGCTCTGCAACCTCTTACTGTACTGGGCTCTACAACCTCTTACTGTACCGGGCTCTACAACCTCTTACTGTACCGGGCTCTACAACCTCTTACTGTCCCAGGCTCTGCAACCTCTTACTGTCCCAGGCTCTACAACCTCTTACTGTCCCAGGCTCTGCAACCTCTTACTGTCCCAGGCTCTGCAACCTCTTACTGTCCCAGGCTCTACAACCTCTTACTGTCCCAGACTCTGCCTCTGCAACCTCTTACTGTACCGGGCTGTACAACCTCTTACTGTCCCAGGCTCTACAACCTCTTACTGTCCCAGACTCTGCCTCTGCAACCTCTTACTGTACCGGGCTGTACAACCTCTTACTGTCCCAGGCTCTACAACCTCTTACTGTCCCAGGCTCTGCAACCTCTTACTGTCCCAGGCTCTGCAACCTCTTACTGTCCCAGGCTCTGCAACCTCTTACTGTCCCAGGCTCTGCAACCTCTTACTGTCCCAGGCTCTGCAACCTCTTACTGTCCCAGGTAGCGCGAGGGAAAGAAGAAGAAGAAGAAGAAGAAGCAGTGCCGTCGCAGCTTTAATTGATGTACTTTGACATATTCAGTCATCTCACGAGAATGTACTTAATCGACTTCCACTGCGCGCATATAGAAGATGTAGTTACAAGTCAAGAGCAACTATGCGACACACATATATATGAGAGGTTACAGAAATCCATCGAAATACACTTGTCCCAGCAGAGGAGACATCTGCATCTCCTGATGAGTGGACGGGCACTCGCATGAACGAATATCAACTGAACTGAACTTTTTTACACTGGTTTAGAAGACTCCGCAGGATCTGTATTCAACCAGCTTCTTCTACTCAATTTTATATGAAAATAAGTATGTGAATCCAATCTATTCTTGAATGCATTAATTGTCCCTGCGTCCACTACTTCTCGTGTCAGTGCATTCCAAGCATTAACCACTCTCTGGTTAAAAAAGAAATGGATTTCCTAATATCTAATCTGGACCTTTCTTTAGTTAATTTGTAGCTATGCCCTCTTGTTCTTGTAGGGGGTTGTATTTTGAAAAAAAACTTTTGATAAACTAATATATCCGTCCTTTTATCTTATTCATAGGCGTCTCGGTCTTTGCAGACCATGCGCGTGGCACCCTGTGGGTAGCCTATCAGGGCGGAATGGGCGCTGAATATAGAGATCCTGGGCTGCCCAAACTGCAGGATCCCCCTCTCGGCCTCGCTGGTGTAATCCCAATGAATGCAAATCATGACAATTTGGCACCAGCTCAGCTGCAGGAGCTGCCGGAATGAGTTCGCAATTTTGAAACCAGCCGCCTTACGTGCTACCACTCCGGATTTTCTGTCTGGGTTTACCCCTCCTAGCCCTACCCTCTCCCGAGGTTTCCACAAGACATTGGGAGTCCTTGCCCGCGATACTAGTTACTCGAGACATCCGATGATACTCTCATCGTCCCAAGACTAGCCCCCACTCTCTGGGACTTGTGGGTTTAAAATCAGTTCCTCCTCTCCTGGGCGAACGGCCTTAACAAGCTAACGAGCTTCGTCTACCCGGGTTTAGAGTCAGAGTTTACCTTCTCTTAGATTGGCTGCCAACCAAGGCTAATGAGCCAAATCTACCCGCCCAGTTATACCGCCGGATACTCACTCACCTTACCTGTATGATCTATTATAACCCTACCCCTAGGTCCCTCTTCATTTTCTATCTTTCTAATATTGTTAAATAAGTTCTGCTCCGCCATTTTGTTTTATCATATTTCATTTGTTGACATATCAGATAAGACCCTGGAATAAATCTATACTATTTATCTGTGAATTGGCGTACTATAGAGGGATTTGATTTTAGAAATGGTAAAGTGGAATGCCGGAACGAAGGCCATCTTCATGTTTTGACAGCGGTTCCAAATATGGGGCACAGTTCGAGTGTCACTTTCTTGTTTTGGTGGGGATTGCAAGTGTGGGGCATTAGTATGGCTTGGCTTGGCTTGGCTTGGCTTGGTTTGGTTTGGCTTGGCTTGGCTTGGTTTGGTTTGGCTTGGTTTGGTTTGGTTTGGTTTGGCTTGGTTTGGCTTGGTTTGGCTTGGTTTGGTTTGGCTTGGCTTGGCTTGGTTTGGTTTGGCTTGGCTTGGTTTGGTTTGGCTTGGCTTGGCTTGGCTTGGCTTGGTTTGGCTTGGCTTGGTTTGGTTTGGTTTGGCTTGGCTTCGTTCGTTCTCAATCTCCCGCTACCAACCCCTGAAAGGGCTTAAGTAGCAAAATTTAGTCCAGAGAACGGAATGCGTTGTGTCGTAGTTTACAGCTTGACTGCGATATTTGCTCCTTTCGGTCCAAAACATCCGATTTCAGCAAGCATTTCTTAGTACCGGGTTAGCATTCACTCTTCGATCCCTTCTCCTTAGCCAGTCTGCCCTGTTGCAGGGGGGGGGGGGGGGGAGTGGCTTTCTTTTTGGGAACTTGTGGAAATCAGAAGAGATGAAGTCCAACGCAAAAATATACAAATCTTCAACTCCAATGTAGAGTCTGTTATATCGTATGGCTGTGAAACATGGAGAATAGCAAACACAACTGAAAAGGCACATACTTTCATAAATAAAACATGCACAGAATAGAGAGATTGAAATGGTATGATAGGATCACTGGAACTGTTGGACAGAACCAGACAGAATAGAGAGATTGAAATGGTATGATAGGATCACTGGAACTGTTGGACAGAACCAGACAGAATAGAGAGATTGAAATGGTATGATAGGATCACTGGAACTGTTGGACAGAACCAGACAGAATAGAGAGATTGAAATGGTATGATAGGATCACTAATGTGGAACTGTTGGACAGAACCAGACAGAATAGAGAGATTGAAATGGTATGGTAGGATCACTAATGTGGAACTTTTGGACAGAACCAGACAGAATAGAGAGATTGAAATGGTATGATAGGATCACTAATGTGGAACTGTTGGACAGATCCAGACAGAATAGAGAGATTGAAATGGTAGGATAGGATCACTAACGTGGAACTGTTGGACAGATCCAGACAGAATAGAGAGATTGAAATGGTAGGATAGGATCACTAATGTGGAACTGTTGGACAGAACCAGACAGAATAGAGAGATTGAAATGGTATGGTAGGATCACTGGAACTGTTGGACAGAACCAGACAGAATAGAGAGATTGAAATGGTATGATAGGATCACTGGAACTGTTGGACAGAACCAGACAGAATAGAGAGATTGAAATGGTATGATAGGATCACTAATGTGGAACTGTTGGACAGATCCAGACAGAATAGAGAGATTGAAATGGTATGGTAGGATCACTGGAACTGTTGGACAGAACCAGACAGAATAGAGAGATTGAAATGGTATGATAGGATCACTGGAACTGTTGGACAGGACCAGACAGAATAGAGAGATTGAAATGGTATGATAGGATCACTGGAACTGTTGGACAGAACCAGACAGAATAGAGAGATTGAAATGGTATGATAGGATCACTGGAACTGTTGGACAGGACCAGACAGAATAGAGAGATTGAAATGGTATGATAGGATCACTGGAACTGTTGGACAGATCCAGACAGAATAGAGAGATTGAAATGGTATGATAGGATCACTGGAACTGTTGGACAGAACCAGACAGAATAGAGAGATTGAAATGGTATGATAGGATCACTGGAACTGTTGGACAGAACCAGACAGAATAGAGAGATTGAAATGGTATGATAGGATCACTGGAACTGTTGGACAGAACCAGACAGAATAGAGAGATTGAAATGGTATGATAGGATCACTAATGTGGAACTGTTGGACAGAACCAGACAGAATAGAGAGATTGAAATGGTATGGTAGGATCACTAATGTGGAACTTTTGGACAGAACCAGACAGAATAGAGAGATTGAAATGGTATGATAGGATCACTAATGTGGAACTGTTGGACAGATCCAGACAGAATAGAGAGATTGAAATGGTAGGATAGGATCACTAACGTGGAACTGTTGGACAGATCCAGACAGAATAGAGAGATTGAAATGGTAGGATAGGATCACTAATGTGGAACTGTTGGACAGAACCAGACAGAATAGAGAGATTGAAATGGTATGGTAGGATCACTGGAACTGTTGGACAGAACCAGACAGAATAGAGAGATTGAAATGGTATGATAGGATCACTGGAACTGTTGGACAGAACCAGACAGAATAGAGAGATTGAAATGGTATGATAGGATCACTAATGTGGAACTGTTGGACAGATCCAGACAGAATAGAGAGATTGAAATGGTATGATAGGATCACTGGAACTGTTGGACAGAACCAGACAGAATAGAGAGATTGAAATGGTATGATAGGATCACTAATGTGGAACTGTTGGACAGATCCAGACAGAATAGAGAGATTGAAATGGTATGATAGGATCACTGGAACTGTTGGACAGGACCAGACAGAATAGAGAGATTGAAATGGTATGATAGGATCACTGGAACTGTTGGACAGAGCCAGACAGAACCAGTCAGAACCAGATATCACTGATACATGTCGTGAGGAGAAGGAGCTGGCCATGGATAGGACACACACTCAGGAAACAGCTGATAACGTCACAAGAGAGTCTCCGTTGTGGAATCCTCAAGGCAAGAAAAGCAGAGGAAGACCCAAACACACGGAGAAGAAAGTTCCAAACGAACAAAGGAAACAGTGAGGAAAGGGACAGCTGGGATAGATGGCACAGGGCAGGATAACTAGGCGTGTATTTGTTGATGACCCGTCCTCCATAGGGCGCATGTGAACAGCTGTTTCTGCAGTTTGACTTTATCCATTCATACAAGTGGATACTCTTAGTTTTATCCATTCATACAAGTGGATACTCTTAGTTTTATCCATTCATACAAGTGGATACTCTTAGTTTTATCCATTCATACAAGTGGATACTCTTAGTTTTATCCATTCATACAAGTGGATACTCTTAGTTTTATCCATTCATACAAGTGGATACTCTTAGTTTTATCCATTCATACAAGTGGATACTCTTAGTTTTATCCATTCATACAAGTGGATACTCTTAGTTTTATCCATTCATACAAGTGGATACTCTTAGTTTTATCCATTCATACAAGTGGATACTCTTAGTTTTATCCATTCATACAAGTGGATACTCTTAGTTTTATCCATTCATACAAGTGGATACTCTTAGTTTTATCCATTCATACAAGTGGATACTCTTAGTTTTATCCATTCATACAAGTGGATACTCTTAGTTTTATCCATTCATACAAGTGGATACTCTTAGTTTTATCCATTCATACAAGTGGATACTCTTAGTTTTATCCATTCATACAAGTGGATACTCTTAGTTTTATCCATTCATACAAGTGAATACTCTTAGTTTTATCCATTCATACAAGTGGATACTCTTAGTTTTATCCATTCATACAAGTGGATACTCTTAGTTTTATCCATTCATACAAGTGGATACTCTTAGTTTTATCCATTCATACAAGTGGATACTCTTAGTTTTATCCATTCATACAAGTGGATACTCTTAGTTTTATCCATTCATACAAGTGGATACTCTTAGTTTTATCCATTCATACAAGTGGATACTCTTAGTTTTATCCATTCATACAAGTGGATACTCTTAGTTTTATCCATTCATACAAGTGGATACTCTTAGTTTTATCCATTCATACAAGTGGATACTCTTAGTTTTATCCATTCATACAAGTGGATACTCTTAGTTTTATCCATTCATACAAGTGGATACTCTTAGTTTTATCCATTCATACAAGTGGATACTCTTAGTTTTATCCATTCATACAAGTGGATACTCTTAGTTTTATCCATTCATACAAGTGGATACTCTTAGTTTTATCCATTCATACAAGTGGATACTCTTAGTTTTATCCATTCATACAAGTGGATACTCTTAGTTTTATCCATTCATACAAGTGGATACTCTTAGTTTTATCCATTCATACAAGTGGATACTCTTAGTTTTATCCATTCATACAAGTGGATACTCTTAGTTTTATCCATTCATACAAGTGGATACTCTTAGTTTTATCCATTCATACAAGTGGATACTCTTAGTTTTATCCATTCATACAAGTGGATACTCTTAGTTTTATCCATTCATACAAGTGGATACTCTTAGTTTTATCCATTCATACAAGTGGATACTCTTAGTTTTATCCATTCATACAAGTGGATACTCTTAGTTTTATCCATTCATACAAGTGGATACTCTTAGTTTTATCCATTCATACAAGTGGATACTCTTAGTTTTATCCATTCATACAAGTGGATACTCTTAGTTTTATCCATTCATACAAGTGGATACTCTTAGTTTTATCCATTCATACAAGTGGATACTCTTAGTTTTATCCATTCATACAAGTGGATACTCTTAGTTTTATCCATTCATACAAGTGGATACTCTTAGTTTTATCCATTCATACAAGTGGATACTCTTAGTTTTATCCATTCATACAAGTGGATACTCTTAGTTTTATCCATTCATACAAGTGGATACTCTTAGTTTTATCCATTCATACAAGTGGATACTCTTAGTTTTATCCATTCATACAAGTGGATACTCTTAGTTTTATCCATTCATACAAGTGGATACTCTTAGTTTTATCCATTCATACAAGTGGATACTGTTGGTTTTATCAACTGACTCTCTGTTCAATAGGGGAAGAGCTCTCTCGGAAGGCCAAGGAGCGGTATGACGAGGTTCTGGCTATTGGTGGCTCTCAGGTCAGTATATTATTTTGATTTGATTTGACATTACTGTACTCCAGGCAGACTCACATGTCTTGAGTTTGTCTTTTGTTATAGGGTGAAAAGTAGGGATAGTGATGGTTGTTTTTAGCTGACCATCACTAACAATGAAGGCGACATCAACAGACGGGTTTGGTTTTGATGATGTAATGCGCTGTATTTGGATTATAGGGAGGGAGATACTGCGCTGGTCATCAACCTCACTCTCTGGTCCCGAGCAGCCTTGGACCAGTGGCAAAACACGTCAAGACGACTGGAGGTAACTCAGTATGCAGCCACTCTGGTCCCCATCTCTCTTGAGACCAGAGGTCACTAGAAAACTTTCGAGATTCGATCGCCTACAGATTTTGTTCATTGCTTTGAGAGCCAAATGCCTGACCACTCAACCACAATGACCCTAGAAGACTCTGCAGAGTCTTTAGACTATCAGTGTTACATTCCAGTCGTGTAGTCTCATCACAAATAGACCAGCTCCCATAGTCACCCCCATGCTGGCGCTGGAGGGGTCTAGCCTGATTGATCTGTGGTTGTCAGTGACCATCTCTTTTCTGATCAGAGGTCCAATACTGACAGGTTCGTTGGCTTCACCGACTGCACCACCACACCCTCTGCTTCCATTCCCCTTTTGTTTATTTGATGGTTGCAGTAGGTTTAAGAATACATCTGAGGTTAGACCACTTGACCATCTCCAAACGTGATTCATGGCAACAACTCTGACAGCCACAAGGATGCGCCTCTGACTGGGCATGTGGAAGGGCTCTTCTGATATCTTAACAAGAGCGTCCATGTTGTGCAGCCATACATAAGGATTGCAATGACACCAGGATTTGTAACGACACAGTTTGGTTACCATCGAGAGATGTTCAGGGACCAGACTGCGTGGCTGACGAGTATACCATACAGATCCTTCGGGTAATGTCAGGTAGATGATGTCAGACTCAGCTCACTGCCAGGTAGATGATGTCAGCTCACTGACAGGTAGATGATGCCAGAGGTCAGCTCACTGCCAGGTAGATGATGTCAGAGGTCAGCTCACTGCCAGGTAGGTGATGTCAGAGGTCAGCTCACTGCCAGGTAGATGTTGTCAGAGGTCAGCTCACTGCCAGGTAGATGATGTCAGAGGTCAGCTCACTGCCAGGTAGATGATGCCAGAGGTCAGCTCACTGCCAGGTAGATGATGTCAGAGGTCAGCTCACTGCCAGGTAGATGTCAGCTCACTGTCAGGTAGATGATGTCAGCTCAATGCCGGGTAGATGATATCAGAGGTCAGCTCACTGCCAGGTAGATGATGTCAGATGTCAGCTCACTGCCAGGTAGATGATATCAGAGGTCAGCTCACTGCCAGGTAGATGATGTCAGAGGTCAGATCACTGCCAGGTAGATGATGTCAGAGGTCAGCTCACTGCCAGGTAGATGTCAGCTCACTGTCAGGTAGATGATGTCAGCTCAATGCCGGATAGATGATATCAGAGGTCAGCTCACTGCCAGGTAGATGATGTCAGATGTCAGCTCACTGCCAGGTAGATGATATCAGAGGTCAGCTCACTGCCAGGTAGATGTCAGCTCACTGTCAGGTAGATGATGTCAGCTCAATGCCGGATAGATGATATCAGAGGTCAGCTCACTGCCAGGTAGATGATGTCAGATGTCAGCTCACTGCCAGGTAGATGATATCAGAGGTCAGCTCACTGCCAGGTAGATGATGTCAGGGGTCAGCTCATTGCCAGGTAGATGATGTCAGCTCACTGCCAGATAGATGATGTCAGCTCACTGCCAGGCAGATGAAGTTCCCGGCACGGTCGATATGGTTGAAATCTACTGGAATGACTTGATTTACCAACAATGCACCACTTTGTAAACACCCTTAAGTGATTCTTTCAACTAAGAGGAGGCCGATAAATACACTGTTTATTCCTACATTGTGTTACCAATGTCAATCTTGGTCCTTACTAGAAACACAAGAGTAAGATCCAGATCTGGGAGATGTGATGTGTGAGAAGTGCAGCCGGAAAGACAATCCGTTACCGAATCCGCAACACCACGCTGAGGCAGACAGTCAGGATAATCCCAGTTAGCGCCTACATCCAAATCCAGTGGTTTGGTCATCTAGTCAGAATGCATTATGTTCAGCCTGCAGGTAGAGCATTTCATATCCAGGTCTCCGGGGACGGCGTGGCCAAGTGGCATGGCTCACAACCAGAAGGTGCTGGGTTCGATCCCCATCACAGCACCGGGGAAGCAAACCCTTAGAATATGCAGGAGGAAGCAAACCCTTACATAAAATGCATGCTGAAGTCGGATGCACTGGGTCGAAAAAAAAAAAAAGAAGAAATATCCAGGTCTCCGATCCATTACTTTCAGTACGCGGAGGATTTACCGAGAAAAAAAACAACTCCCGACTGCCAAACTGGACACGACGGAAACTTATTTTACTTCATTGTTCTTTACAAATGAACAAATTGTCATAACTTAACTTAACGTCTTTATACTGGTTTAGAAGACCCTGCAGAGTCTGTATACAACCAGTTACATGTAATTTGGCAGGATCGTTGCTACGGACTCTAAAAGCGTTCTGTGGGTGATATCACCACGCAGATAAGCCACATGACGTGATAGTAGCCATTTAAATATGGCTGCCCCAATAGGGAGACTCGCCAAAGAGGGGCAGAGTTCTGTTATCCGTTTTTTTTTATTCAGCAAAGATGTGAAGCGCTGAGATTAATCGGTGTAGTACGATGATGCATGCATGTCGCTCTAGCAAGTGTATGAGTGGAGTAGGAAGTTTTGTGGCAGGCTGCGCTCGACCAGGTCAAGCAGACCGACTAGTGATACCAGAGTCGATGGCAACAGTTGAGCACATACGGATAGACAACTCTTCTTCCTCGTCGTTAGTTCTCAAACTCCAGTGGAATTTGCTGAGTCGTAGTTAACAGCTTGACTGCACCTTTCGGTCCGACACATCCGACTTCAACATTACTTGTTTGGGTACCAGATCAGCCTTTCCTCTTCGATCCTTCTCCTTAGACTGTCTGCTCTGTTGTAGTCTATAATACAGGATCACCGCGTGGAGGTGTAGAAGGGTCTTGGATACTTTGGCTCGCTGGTCCTGACATTAGCCAGCTTTGGGTCTTGATCCCAGAACATCATTGATTGGCTTCGTTCGTTCTCAATCTCCCGCTACCAAACCCTGAAAGGGCTTAAGTAGCAGAATGTAGTCCAGAGAACGGAATGCATTGTGTCAAAGTTTACAGCTTGACTGCGATATTTGCACCTTTCGGTCCAACACATCCGACTTCAGCAATCATTTTTTAGTACTGGGTATGCCTTCCTTCTTCGATCCCTTCTCCTTAGCCAGTCTGCCCTGCTGCAGCCTGTTATCCAGGATCACGGCGTGGAGGTGTAGAAGGGTCTTGGCAGCTCTGGTTCACTGGCCCTGAGGCTAGCAGTCAGCTATGGGTCGCTGGCCCTGATGCTAGCAGTCAGCTATGGGTCGCTGGCCCTGATGCTAGCAGTCAGCTATGGGTTGCTGTCCACTGTAGCTCATGCGCTGCTCAGCATCTTGATCCGAAATCATCGATTGACTGTGGTCGTAATAGCTGAACTCATGAACATCAGTCAAGATTCAGCACACCACATGATCCATGATGGCCTCCAGCTGCTGCCACGACAGCTGGCCACAGCATTAGAACAACCAGGTAGTGCTTGAGTATCTACACCCACACCATATGCACACACACACCCACACCATACACACTCACATACCTTCACCCACCCCATACCTACATCCACACCACACACCCACACATACATTAACACCCACACATACATCCACACCCACACATACATCCACACCCACACATACATCCATACTCACACATACATCCACACCCACACCCATCCACCCACACACACACATACATCCACACTCACACATATATCCACACCCACACATACATCCACACCCACACCCATCCACCCACACACACACACATCCATCCACACTCACACATATATCCACACCCACACATACATCCACACCCACACATACATCCACACCCATCCATCCCCACCCATATATCCACACCCACACATATATCCACACCCACACATACATCCACACCCACACATACATCCACACTCACACATATATCCACACCCACACATACATCAACACACACACATATCCACCCACACATACATCCACACCCACACATACATCCACACCCATCCACCCACACACATATCCACACTCACACATACATCCACACCCATACACCCACACACACATCCACACTCACACATACATTCACACCCACACACACATCCACACCCATCCACCCACACACACATCCACACTCACACATACATCCACACCCACACATACACCCACACCCACACATACATCCACACCCACACATACATCCACATACATCCACACCCACCCATACATCCACACCCGCCCATACATCCACACCCACACATACATCCACATCCACACCCACACATACATCCACACCCACACATCCACCCACACTTATACTCACACATACATCCACACCCACACATTCCCACCCACACATACATCCACCCACACTTACACCCACACATACATCCACACCCACACACCCACACCCACACATACATCCACCCACACTTACACCCACACATACATCCACACCCACACATACATCCACCCACACCCACACATCCACACCCACACATACATCCACACCCACACATCCACACCCACACATACATCCACACCCACACATACATCCACATCCACACCCACACATACATTCACACCCACACATACATCCACACACACATCCACACCCACACATCCACACCCACACATACATCCACACACACATCCACACACATACATCCACACCCACACATACATCCACACACACATCCACACACATACATCCACACACATACATCCACACACACATCCACACACATACACCCACACATACATCCACACACACATCCACACACATACATCCACACACATACATCCACACATACATCCACACACATACATCCTCACCCACAAATACACTCAGACCCGAACAAAGGACATTTTCTAGAGAAGCCCTGGCACTGACGGCCACTACAGTAGGGATAACATGGACAAGTAATACTACTACTTCATCTTCTACTTCATCTTCTCCATCCTCAAAGCGACAATGTGACATTGTATCGGAGTTTACAGCGAGGCTGCGATATCTGCGCCTTTTTGCAGACACATCCTATTCCAGCTGGCTGTTTTGGGTACCTGGTTTGCCTTCCCGCTGCAACCCCTATACTCTGAAGCAGACTACACTAGAGCAGCCAGTATCCAGGACCGCCACGTAGATGCGGAATGTGGTCTTTGTCATCGATGGTTCCTTGGCCCAGATGCAAACAGCCAGCTATGAGTCCCTGGCTGCTCTCAGCTCATTCAACTTCCTGCATCCTAGGCACCGGAAGCTGTTGCGGTTCTATGCAACTTATTTCTGAATCAATTTTTAAAGAAAAATATATTCATTATTATTCGGAGAACTCTCCTATTTGAATGTTAAACACGCAATCATGGGTCACATGGCGAGTTAGCCCTTCTCGCACCAAATAAAGTCTTACATGTTCCATGACTGTCTTGTACATGTTCCATGACTGTCTTGTACATGTTCCATGACTGTCTTGTACATGTTCCATGACTGTCTTGTACATATTCCATGACTGTCTTGTACATGTTCCATGACTGTCTTGTACATGTTCCATGACTGTCTTGTACATATTCCATGACTGTCTTGTACATGTTCCATGACTGTCTTGTACATATTCCATGACTGTCTTGTACATATTCCATGACTGTCTTGTACATATTCCACGACTGCCTTGTACATATTCCACGACTGCCTTGTACATATTCCACGACTGTCTTGTACATATTCCATGACTGTCTTGTACATATCCCATGACTGTTTTGACAGGGAGGTTCGGAGCGACTTGTCTCGGGCTCTGATGACTCGACCATGTTCCTGTGGAAGCCGGCAGAAGGTAAAAAACCGGTGGCCAGAATGACTGGGCACCAGAAACCAATCAACGAGGTCAAGTTCTCGCCAGACACTCGACTCATAGCCTCGGCTTCCTTTGACAAGTTCGTGAAATTATGGGATGGTTTTACTGGAAAGTGAGTTGTCAGTTTCTTTCCTGTTCTCAGACTTGTCTTTTGTTCTTTCTTTGTCTCTCTATACTTGTATGTTGCTCCATTTATCTTTATTCCCATCTCTCTCTATATGTTGCTCCATTTATATCTCTGCTTGTCTACTCTTTTGTCTCTCTATATGTTGCTCCATTTATATCTCTGCTTGTCTACTCTTTTGTCTCTCTATATGTTGCTCCATTTATATCTCTGCTTGTCTACTCTTTTGTCTCTCTATATGTTGCTCCATTTATATCTCTGCTTGTCTACTCTTTTGTCTCTCTATATGTTTCTCCATTTATATCTCTGTTTGTCTACTCTTTTGTCTCTCTATATGTTGCTCCATTTATATCTCTGTTTGTCTACTCTTTTGTCTCTCTATATGTTGCTCCATTTATATCTGCTTGTCTACTCTCTTGTCTCTCTATATGTTGCTCCATTTATATCTCTGCTTGTCTACTCTCTTGTCTCTCTATATGTTGCTCCATTTATATCTGCTTGTCTACTCTCTTGTCTCTCTATATGTTGCTCCATTTATATCTCTGCTTGTCTACTCTCTTGTCTCTCTATATGTTGCTCCATTTATCTTTGAAATCACCACTTCAAAGCTGATTACCAGCACCAGAACCAGCGAACCAGAGCTGCCAAAACCCTTCTCCAGGGATCACATCCAGAGCAGTGCAAGAGCTCTAGTGGTCAGCGACCCAAAGCTGACTGTTAGCTTCAGGCCCATCAGCCTAGAGCTGCCAAGATCCTTCTACACATCGACAAGGTGATCCTGGATAACAGTCTGCAACAGGGCAGACTGGCTAAGGAGAAGGGATCCAAGTGGGTTGGCTATCATGGTACCCAAAAATGCCTGCTGAAGTCAGATGCATTGGATCGAAAGGTGCAAATATCGTTGTCAAGCTGTAAACTACAACTTATTCCGTTCTTCGGACAACATCCTGCTACTTGCACAAGTCTGTTCAGGGCTTGGTAGTGGGAGTTTGAGAATGAACGAAGATGAAGGCTGGCTTCTTTCCGAGAGTGTGTCCTATTCATCTCCACTTTCTTACCCCCAATCCCCGGCTCTACTGGCTCTTTCCTTCCGCGATCCTGGAGCTGGTCTTGGCTTGGTTCATTTTCAATCTCCCACTACCAAACCCTGAAAGGGCTTACGTAGCAGAATGTAGTCCAGAGAACGGAATGCATTGTGTCGTAGTTTACAGCTTGACTGCGATATTTGCACCTTTTGGTCCAACACATCCGACTTCAGCAAGCATTTTTTGAGTACCGGGTTAGCATTCCCTCTTTGATCCCTTCTACTTAGCCAGTCTGCCTTGCTCCAGGATCATCGCGTGGAGGTGGAGAAGGGTCTTGGCAGCTCTGGTTCGCTGGCCCTGACGCTAGCAGTCAGCTATGGGTCGCTGACCCCTGCAGCTCATGCGCTGCTCAGCGTCTTGATCCCTGAGCTGGTCTGATATTTGAAGATGTTTCTGGTGGTGTCTGTATAATGTTGTCATATTCTATTGCAGCTTTGTGGCCACACTGAGAGGCCACGTGAACATGGTCTACCAGGTAGCCTGGTCGGCAGACAGCCGTCTGTTGGTCAGTGGCAGCAAGGACTCCACGCTCAAGGTATGGAAGATACAGGACAAGTCACTCATGTTGGATTTGCCTGGCCATTCTGATGAGGTAAGTCTGAGGGGAGTGAGTGAGTGAGTGTGGGAAGGGATAGGGAGTAAGAGAGCGATGGATGAAGTAGTGAGGGAGGAAGGGGTGGGTGAGTGAGTCGGTTAAGGATGGTGGAGTGAGTGAGTGAGGAGTGAGTGAGTGATTGCGGAGATAAAGGTGGGCAGTGAGATGTGAGTGAGTTAAGAGCTGGTGAGTTTGTGAGGGTGAGTGATTGAGTTAAGGGTGGGTGAGGGAATGAGTTAGGGAGGGGGGGGAGGGGTGGAATGACAGAATGATTTGATAGTGAGGTGTGGCGGAAGGAAGAGAGTGTAATAGGTGAAGGGTGGATGTGTAGGAGTGAATGAAGGAATAGTTGAGTTGAACGCTCCCGTTCAGTGAGATGAGATACTCTTTGAGTGAGTTAGCATTTGAATTGGCTGAATTGTGAGTATAGTTAGTTAATGAATTGGTTCTTAGTCGACCTGTACAGCTATAGAGGTGAATGCCTCTGTGCAGATCCCAGCTCTGGATGTAGCCGGGAGGAGGATTTCCTGCTTAGTGGGCTAGGCTCGAGCAGCTTAATACTCCGCTGCATTGAGACAAGAGCTCACTGATCTGCGAGTTCATCTTAATAGACCCAAACACTAGAGCAAAGTAGACTTGCAGCCTGTCAGGCGCCATCTATGCTGCTCTTACCAAACCACAGCCCGGTGTTATGCCATGTCACACAGTTAGTCGCCTCTTACGACATGCTGTGATGCTATTCTTGTTACACAAAGACCTCAGCCCACTACTCAGATCTGTGGGTGAGTGAGTTGGTTGTTGAATTGATGAAAGAGTTGTTGAATTGGTGAGTATGTGGGTGAAAGAATTGTTGAATTGGTGAGTGTGTGGATTAAAGAGTTGTTGAATTGGTGAGTTAATTTTTGAGAGTGTGGGTGAAAGATTTGTTGAATTGGTGAAAGAGTTGTTGAATTGGTGAGTGTGTGGATGAAAGAGTTGTTGAATTGGTGAGTGTGTGGATGAAAGAGTTGTTGAATTGGTGAGTGTGTGGATGAAAGAGTTGTTTAATTGGTGAGTGTGTGGATGAAAGAGTTGTTTAATTGGTGAGTGTGTGGATTAAAGAGTTGTTTAATTGGTGAGTGTGTGGATGAAAGAGTTGTTTAATTGGTGAGTGTGTGGATGAAAGAGTTGTTTAATTGATGAGCGTGTGGATGAAAGAGTTGTTTAATTGGTGAGTGTGTGGATGAAAGAGTTGTTGAATTGGTGAGTGTGTGGATTAAAGAGTTGTTGAATTGGTGAGTGTGTGGATGAAAGAGTTGTTGAATTGGTGAGCGTGTGAAAGAGTTGTTGAATTGGTGAGCGTGTGAAAGAGTTGTTGAATTGGTGAGCGTGTGGATTAAAGAGTTGTTGAATTGGTGAGCGTGTGAAAGAGTTGTTGAATTGGTGAGCGTGTGAAAGAGTTGTTGAATTGGTGAGCGTGTGAAAGAGTTGTTGAATTGGTGAGCGTGTGAAAGAGTTGTTGAATTGGTTATTTTTTTTGTTTTGAAAAAATTCTTTATTGCACAATTTTAAAACAAAATGTTGTGTGATGTGAAATGAAGTGAGGTGAAAATTCCCATGAGATGAAACGTGAGATGGTGGGAGTTACACTGTGTGAGGTGAAAGGTATGGTGGGAGTTACACTTTGTGAGGTGAAAGGTGACATACATGCCAAAATAAATAATGCACATGTGTACTTGCTGATACATACCTATTCATTTTGCATATACCTTTCCACACCCACATATGTAAATACACACACATATATACCCACTCATGCTTACATACATCCGTCTATCCCTCCATACACACACGCATGTACACACATATATATATATGTATGTATGTATACATGAATAAACTTAAGTACCCACATACATATATGCAACATGAGTACACATCCGTACATACATATTTGCTTACACACACACATTTGTAAATATATAAGTATTATATTATTCTAAAAAGGAATTGGTTAGCGTGTGAAAGAGTTGTTGAATTGGTTAGCGTGTGAAAGAGTTGTTGAATTGGTTAGCGTGTGAAAGAGTTGTTGAATTGGTTAGCGTGTGAAAGAGTTGTTGAATTGGTTAGCGTGTGAAAGAGTTGTTGAATTGGTTAGCGTGTCCATACTTCTGTTCATGTCCTTTAACATCTGCTTCCCATGGTAAACCTTCTCCACAATTTTGTTGGGCCTTACTCTGTAGTTGCTGATAATGGTGCAGAGATGTTTGACACTTCTGGCATTTCAAATTCTTCCTTTTCTAGATCAACTTTGGATGTTAGTATTAGTTATTTGAATGTTAAGGAAGATAGTGTGAATTATGTTAACTCTTGTTGTTAATGTCTGAACTTAGAAGATTGCCTCCCTTTGTTTTGAAACCACCTATTCAAACAGAATAGCCTCCCATTTATCTGTTTTACATCTGCAGGTTTTTGCTGTTGACTGGAGTCCTGACGGACAACGAGTTGTGAGTGGTGGAAAGGATAAAGTGCTTAAAATGTAAGTATAGTGGGGTGAGTTTTAATCCCTTTTTGATTGTGATTGAATTGTTGAATAAGATTGCTGTTTGTGCGGTCCAAAAAGGGCGTCGAGTGGTAGGTTATAGTAGCTTTCATGACATCCCGAGCGTGCTTGGCGTCAACTGTGTGTCATTAACTACTATGGGGATCACATTGATTCCCCCACCTCATTAGCTGGCTGTCATGAAGCAGTCTGTATGCAGGGACAACTGCGTGAAGTGGGGGGTCTTGCTCAGTATGTTTCACCTGACCCTGACTAACAGTCTGATCAGTATGTTTCACCTGACTCTGACTAACAGTCTGATCAGTATGTTTCACCTGACCCTGACTAACAGTCTGATCAGTATGTATCACCTGACCCTGACTAACAGTCTGATCAGTATGTATCACCTGACCCTGACTAACAGTCTGATCAGTATGTTTCACCTGACCCTGACTAACAGTCTGATCAGTATGTTTTGTCTGACCCTGACTAACAGTCTGATCAGTATGTTTTGTCTGACCCTGACTAACAGTCTGATCAGTATGTTTTGTCTGACCCTGACTAACAGTCTGATCAGTATGTTTTGTCTGACCCTGACTAACAGTCTGATCAGTATGTTTTGTCTGACCCTGACTAACAGTCTGATCAGTATGTTTTGTCTGACCCTGACTAACAGTCTGATCAGTATGGTTTGTCTGACCCTGACTAACAGTCTGATCAGTATGGTTTGTCTGACCCTGACTAACAGTCTGATGAGTATGTTTTGTCTGACCCTGACTAACAGTCTGATCAGTATGGTTTGTCTGACCCTGACTAACAGTCTGATCAGCATGGTTTGTCTGACCAGAGGTTAGTCTCCTCTCCCCACCTGACCAGACGTTTGTCTCCTCTCCCCACCTGACCAGACGTTTGTCTCCTCTCCCCACCTGACCAGACGTTTGTCTCCTCTCCCCACCTGACCAGACGTTTGTCTCCTCTCCCCACCTGACCAGACGTTCGTCTCCTCTCCCCACCTGACCAGACGTTAGTCTCCTCTCCCCACCAGACGTTAGTCTCCTCCCCCCACCTGACCAGACGTTCGCCTCCTCTCCCCATATCCCAATGAAGCCCTCACTAATCTGTCTGTTCACATTTTTGTATCTTCCAGCTGGCGAGCATAGACAGAACCTCTAATCTGTGGATTAAAAGACCGATGATCCATGAGCTCATGACCTATCTGGAATGGATCTCATCAGTCATCTGGATAATTGACATATGACTTAACACAAAATGTTGAACATCAGATATTAAAATTATGCATATTTAAGAGTTGGTCTTCCTTCTGTCTTGTACGCATTCACAACTCACATAAATGTAAAGTTTTAGGGTACCAGTTTTAAACCGGGTGCCCAAAAAGTCTGAAACCAATGATAAAAATGTGTTTTAATTTTTTGTAACGGTTACCGATGGTAAAGGATTTCCGATCTTGGTCCTTGCTAGAAACAGATACGAGTACGATCCGGAGCTGTAAGATGTGTTGTGGGGTAAGTGCAGCTGGAAAGACAATCCATGACTGAATCCACAACCCCACGCTGGGGCAGACACTGGGTTCAAACCCAGTTAGTGTCTACATTTACTCCCACAAATTATTTTTTAATCCCGTTTGCCTTATTTCTCAATTCCCAAAGGCGGTGTGCGTTGCACTATGTTTTAATTTTGCGCCTTTCGGACCAGTGCATCCGACTTCAGCATGCATTTTATGTAATGGTCTGCTTCCTCCTGCATTTTAAGGGTTTTCTTCCCCGGGGTAACGGCCGGTGATGTGATGGGGAGCGAACCCAGCACCTTTGGATTGTGAGCAGTGTCACTTAACCACTATCCCACGCCAACCCCATTCACAACAATTGAAGTGGTTTGACCATTTAGTCAGATCGATGACCAGCCCGCATCAAGAGCATATCATGCAGGTCCCTGGTCCACGAGCAAGGCAGACCACTGCGTCGATGGGTCAAGGGTGCTTCTAACACGCTCAGGAAGTCACACCTAACGACCAGACTAGCTTCCCACTTGGTGATAACAAGAAATCTATGCATTCCTCCTCTCTGTGACACCTCATGGTAATAACAGTAGGACATCCCTCCTCTCTGTGACACCTCATGGCAAGACCAGTAGGACATCCCTCCTCTCTGTGACACCTCATGGCAGTAGGACATCCCTCCTCTCTGTGACACCTCATGATAATAACAGTAGGACATCCCTCCTCTCTGTGACACCTCATGGTAATAACAGTAGGACATCCCTCCTCTCTGTGACACCTCATGGCAAGACCAGTAGGACATCCCTCCTCTCTGTGACACCTCATGGCAGTAGGACATCCCTCCTCTCTGTGACACCTCATGACAGTAGGACATCCCTCCTCTCTGTGACACCTCATGACAGTAGGACATCCCTCCTCTCTGTGACACCTCATGACAGTAGGATATCCCTCCTCTCTGTGACACCTCATGGCAAGAACAGTAGGACATCCCTCCTCTCTGTGACACCTCATGGCAAGAACAGTAGGACATCCCTCCTCTCTGTGACACCTCATGGCAAGACCAGTAGGACATCCCTCCTCTCTGTGACACCTCATGACAGTAGGACATCCCTCCTCTCTGTGACACCCCATGACAGTAGGACATCCCTCCTCTCTGTGACACCTCATGGCAGTAGGACATCCCTCCTCTCTGTGACACCTCATGGCAAGAACAGTAGGACATCCCTCCTCTCTGTGACACCTCATGGCAAGACCAGTAGGACATCCCTCCTCTCTGTGACACCTCATGGCAAGAACAGTAGGACATCTGTCCTCTCTGTGACACCTCATGGCAAGAACAGTAGGACATCCCTCCTCTCTGTGACACCTCATGACAGTAGGACATCCCTCCTCTCTGTGACACCCCATGACAGTAGGACATCCCTCCTCTCTGTGACACCTCATGGCAGTAGGACATCCCTCCTCTCTGTGACACCTCATGGCAAGAACAGTAGGACATCCCTCCTCTCTGTGACACCTCATGGCAAGAACAGTAGTACATTCCTCCTCTCTGTAAGACTGAAAGGCTGGACCCGGCGACTCCACGCACTGAGCACTGTGGGCCATCTATCGCTGTCAGTGACCAGAACTTGGGGTCGATGGGGCGCTTCTTCTGCATTGGCTACTCGCTCTTTAGGGCAGTCCATATTGATGAGGAAGTCAACTCGAGAAATGCTAGAGCATGTGTAGCATTTAGAAAACTAAGATCCTCAGTTTGGGACCGGAGAGGAATTAAGCTGATAACCAAATTGTAGGTTTGTGCCACAGTCGTCCGACCAACTCTTCTGTACGCCTGGGAAATATGGAGTGTGTACAGTCATCCTACCATCTCTTCTGTACGCCTGGTAAACCTGGACTGTGTACAGCCATCCTATAAACTCTTCTGTACAGCTGTAAAACCTGGACTGTGTACAGCCATCCTACAAACTCTTCTGTACGCCTGGGAAATATGGACTGTGTACAGTCGTCCTACCAACTCTTCTGTACGCCTGTAAAACCTGGACTGTGTACAGTCGCCCTACCATCTGTTCTGTACGCCTGTGAACCCTGGACTGTGTACAGTGGACATACTAAGAAGCTTGACCACGCCCATCTGGGCTGCCTAAGGAAACTGCTGAACATAAAATGGCAAGATAGAATCACAGGTGAAGAAGTTCTTTTGCTGGCTGGCATAACAAGCATCCACACAACTCTTTGCAAATCGCAGCTTAGATAGATTGGCCATGTTGTCCGCATGTCAGATGAGCGGGTTCCCAAGAAAATATTCTATGGCGAGCTTGAGTCAGTTAAAGTAGGACGTGAGTTGACGAACGATCTTCCAAGACCAGGTCAGGTGCAAACTGTTGCGTCAGAAGATGCCATCGCCAAAATTGATGCAGAAATTCAGGTGGACCGTGGCCGGTGTATACGCTTGCCACACTTTAGTCATCATACACTGCCTGCATTCTGCGATTAATGTTAACTGGTCCACATCCTTCAGCTATTAGAAACCGAATTGCCGATTCCATATCACACCCGCCATGTTTTCAACAGTCTGCCGAGGAAACTATCAGGCATAGGATAATGAAATTTTGCAAACTCGACGGTTGATATGTGCTGTTTACATCAAAAGTGACGTCATCATGGGCATTGTACGTATGTTCACTTGGTGCAGCTAGGTCCGGTTTCGTTTGAACACGCCTCGTATGTTCAGGATCTGAGCAGCAAATAAAATATAGGAGCCACGCACAGCACTGGTAGGGCTGTACAACGTATCCGAAGGGTCTCAGTGAACTGATCTTGAAAATATAAACTAATACTGACCTATTTCTGCTATACTTTATTTGTATTGTCTTAGCGGCTGCGTAACATAACGCCGGCAGTATTACTCTGTTGAAAGAGAGGAAACTACGCGGGTAAAATGTTTTGTATCCATGAAAAGGAGGGGGGGGGGGGGGGGCAGAGGATATGTGCGTTGGGAGAAATTGAGCGAGTAAATACTTATTTTTCGTTCTTCGTTCTCAATCTGGGATCAAGATGCTGAGCAGCGCATGAGCTGCAGTGGTCAGCGACCCATAGCTGACTGCTAGCGTCAGGGTCAGCGAATCATAGCTGCCAAGACCCTTCTACACCTCCACACGATGATCCTGGATAACAGGCTGCAGCAGGGCAGACTGGCTAAGGAGAAGGGATCGAGGAGGGAATGCTAACCCGTTCTGCTGCTTACGCCCTTTCAGGGTTTGGTTGCGGGAGATTGAGAACTTCTTCTTCTTCGTTCGTTCTCAATCTCCAGCAACCAAGTCCTGAAAAGGGCTTTGTAAGTAGCGGGAGAAGGGAATGTGGTGTGTTGTAGTTTACAGCTTGACTGCGATATTTGCAACTTTCGGTCCAACACATCCGACTTCAGCAAGCATATTTTGAGTAGTAGATTAGCATTCCCTCTTCGATCCCTTCTCCTTAGCCAGTCTGCCCTGCTGCAGCCTGTTATCCAGGATCACCACGTGGAGGTGTAGAAGGGTCTTGGCAGCTCTGGTTCGCTGGCCCTGACGCTAGCAGTCAGCAATGGGTCGCTGACCCCTGCAGCAGCACACTGGTCGTGAAATGTTAGGCGCCACAGAATCATTTATAGGTGCCATGGCGTCCTAATATACTACTGGAAAGGCTCAAATGCAACAGGCAAATCCATGGATATTGGACACCCTAGAGGTGAACCTTCCCTTGACTTGGTAATCCACAGGAATGGAACCACGGATAAACTTACTACTAATAGCCAAATGAAAGTTCCAAAAACATATCAGAGACGACATGAGACGGCACCTTATATTATCCGACTAGATGATTTGCAGAAGATAAGGATGGATTGTGGCTACATGGCATCAAGTGCTGACTTGCCTGACTGAATACCAGGAATATAATATATTGATCACTTCCTGCTTAGTGTACACTGTCAAATCTCACGCATTCCTGTCTATTGCTGTCTTCTTTAGGGCTGATGTCAGAGGTAAGATTCGTATTTTATGCGGACTATATTAACTGATAAACCTGTTATAAATGATACAAAGACGAGCGACAAAAGTGATAGACAGATTTCAGAATTATGAGAAAAGACAACATATCTTACAGTATCTAGAACAGAGAAGAATTCTAAAGGATTTAGTTTATAAATTAATAAATAGGACGGATAAATGAGACTCTACCAAGTTTATTCAAAGTACGACCGGCTACAAGAACAAGAGGGCATAGCTACAAATTGTTTAAGGACAGGTCTAGATTAGATTTTAGGAAATATATTTTTAGTAAGAGAGTGGTGAATTCTTGGAATGTATTGCCGCAGGATGTAGTGGAGGCAGGGTCAGTTAATGCATTCAAAAATAGATTGGATGCCCACAGTTATTTTTAGTATCGGTGAAGCGGAATAAACTGGTTGTATACAGACTCTGTAGAGCCTTCTAAACCAGTATAAAGAAGTTGAGTGATGTTAGGGTTCGCTGCCTGTTTGCATTTGTTCTACTATGCCCATGACGAAGATACTTTTCCTGTTACAAACAAAACACACAAAAACACAAGAAAACACTGATGGAAGAATTGAAATAGAGCTTTGGCGCTGGGTTGTGGAGAAACTGTACTGCAGGGTCTTGGTAGAGAGCACTGGTCTGTGGTAGTCTGGCCATGTCTTACACAGAGAGAGGATACGATGGGAGACCAAGGCCATCAGGATCCTCCAAGGAAGACTGGTAGAACAACCTTAGATAGTCTCTGGGAGGCGCGGACTAGACTGGAACCAGGTCATGAGATGGGCGGTGGATAGGGCAGTACGGGGAACTTTCTGGTAAACCTCTTTACCTCGGGGTAGAAGACTCTACACATCCGGGGTAGAAGAGGGGGTACAGTAAGGTAGAAGACTCTACACATCCGGGGTAGAAGAGGGGGTACAGTAAGGTAGAAGACTCTACACATCCGGGGTAGAAGAGGGGGTACAGTAAGGTAGAAGACTACACATCCGGGGTAGAAGAGGGGGTACAGTAAGGTAGAAGACTCTACACATCCGGGGTAAAAGGGCAGGGACTAAGTAAGGTAGAAGGCTCTACACCCCAGGGTAGAAGAGGAGAGTAAGTAAGGTAGAAGACTCTACACCCCAGGGTAGAAGACTCTACACCCCAGGGTAGAAGAGGAGAGTAAGTAAGGTAGAAGACTCTACACCCCAGGGTAGAAGACTCTACACCCCAGGGTAGAAGGGAAGAGACTAAGTAAGGTAGAAGGCTCTACACCCCAGGGTAGAAGAGGAGAGACTAAGTAAGGTAGAAGGCTCTACACCCCAGGGTAGAAGGGGAGGTACTATGTAAGGTAGAAGACTCTACACCCCAGGGTAGTAGACTCTACACCCCAGCGTAGAAGAGGAGAGACTAAGTAAGGTAGAAGGCTCTACACCCCAGGGTAGAAGAGGAGGTACTATGTAAGGTAGAAGACTCTACACCCCAGTTCATTCATTGTACGGCATGGGGGAGGGGGGGGGGGGCTACAATATAGCGGTCAATGAGCTGACAGCAGCCAACGACCCATAACTGACAATGATCGTATTCCGTCTCTCAGTGGTGGCTCTGAAAACAGACTGCAACCGGGCAGCCTGGCTAAAATATCAAGGATCTAAGAAGGAAGCCAAACCCGTTCTCAAAAATGACATGCTGAAATCGGATGTATCGAGTTGAAAGACGAAGATATCGCAGCCTCGCTGTAATATCCAACAAACGTCATTTTCGGAATGTAAACCAAGGAAGAAGACTGTGCTCCATCTTGGGTCACATATTTGAGATCCCACCTCTCAGCACAAATGTGATGCTGCCGACATCTTCGCTTGCGATGGTATCTGCTGGATGTGCCGATCACAACTAGGGATGAGAGCATACCATTAGTCCAGGAACGCCTTCACATCCTGGATATGGGAGATAATCAGACTATTACAATCCATATTGGGTTGATTTCTATTTAATGAGTTACCTACCTTTCTTTCGTTTTTTAAAAATGCTAGGATTGCCTTTCTGGATTCTAAGGCGAAGACACGCTCTCTTTCAACCTCAGGCAGTAGTCTTTTAGGTTAAATCAGTAAGTGTTGGCCAGTGGATGCATATGGGTTCTACTATGGAAGTTTTTTGCAGTAACTTAGTGTTGTCAAAACCTTTCTGTACGTGGAGAAGTTTTACCAAGTAAAATCCAGTCAAACATGGACACGAGTTGATTTCGATCCTGGTATGGGATCAATGTGTGGAGCAGTGCATGAGCTGCAGTGGTCAGTGACGAAAATCTGACTTAGCGCTAGGGCAACCCCCACCTCCACGCGGGGATCATGGATAACAGGCTGCAACAGAGTAAAGGAGAAGGGATCGAAGAGGAAAGGCTAACCCTATATCCAACAATGCCTGCTAAAGTCGGATGTGTCGGAACGAAAGATGCAAATATCGCAGCCAAGCTGTAAACTAAGACACTAAGCATTCCGTTCTATTGACTATAACTTGCTACTTGCAAATCCCTTTTTCACGGCTTGGTAGCGGGAGTTTGAGAACGAAATAGAAGAAGAAGACAAGTTGGTTTTAGTGGTAGAGCTTTCGCTTATAACGGCACAGGTAGCTTGTTCGACTCCGTTCAGACTAACGTCTGATCAGGTAAAACATACTGGCCAAGACCTCACCCCACTTCTACGCAGTTTTCCCTGTTAACAGGATGTTTCACGGCAGTCTGGTTAATGAGGTGGGGGATCGAACTGATCCCTATAGTAGTTAGCGACACGCATATGGAACCAATCATAGCACAACCGCTCGTAGAACTACGGTCCATCTTCATTAGCACGCTCGGGATGTGAGGAAAGCTACAACAACCCGTCACAATGTCGTGGCGTACAAGAGTAAACATACTCATTATGGGCATCATCGACAACACCAGTCGACCCAGCTGTAAATTGATACCTGGCTCACTGGTAGAGAAGTTATGCCAATGTGGAATTGTACCCCCCCCCCACCCCCGCACCCCACCCCACCTCAATCTCACAAGGAAATCTCCAACACTTCATCCCCGATAGCAATGCCTGATGATTGGCTTCTATTTCTTGTGGCAGCGTGGTTTGAATATCTGCCTCAAGATCAAAAAGACTAGGTGTTCAAAACCTCTATAAGAGAACCGTTTTTGAATATCGTTAATAAACGCATAGAGTACGTCTCATTGTTAGGACGACAATAGAGCAGATACGGCCTTAAGGTCTTCGGCAGGTACACAGTACGAACAAGACAACTAACAGATCACACACAAAATATATCACATGATTATTTTATTGGACGTAACATAAACACCTATCCTGAAAACTGCGTCGCGACGGTATGGGCAAGGGGGCCTTTATATCTTTATCTGATAGATCCTCACTGTGTACTTCAGTGGAAGTGTCTTTGTTCTTATAACTTTTCATTCCATGTAGGTACCTTTTCCTCCCGGTTTTTGTTGTGTTTTATCAGGACCAATTTAGGGCCTACAATTAACGATGCCTTAGAGCCCTACCTTTCCACTGCAAAAGTACGCGGTTCGAATCTCGCTATTGGTACGCTCCAGTCGACTGTAGATGGGTATCTACCATACGACTAGGGAAATCAAAAGCGGCGAGGAAAGAAACTGGCCACCCTACCTCATACAAGCTGTGACTTAGTATACTCAAGTCCCTAACAACTTCATTCCCCGATAGTAGTGTAACTACTATGGGACAAACCTTGACTTAGTATACTCAAGTCTCTAACAACTTCATTCCCCGACAGTAGTGTAACTACTATGGGACAAGCCTTGGCTTAGTATACTAAATCTCTAACAACTTCATTCCCCGATAGTAGTGTAACTACTATGGGACAAGCCTTGGCTTGGTAAACTCAAGTCCCTAACAACTTCATTCCCCGATAGTAGTGTAACTACTATGGGACAAACCTTGACTTAGTATACTGAAGTCCCTAACAACTTCATTCCCCGATAGTAGTGTAACTACTATGGGACAAACCTTGACTTAGTATACTCAAGTCTCTAACAACTTCATTTCATAACAGTAGTGTAACTTTAGTTCAGTTCAGGTGCCATCCCCGCATCGAAGGTCGGCTGCAATGAATCTCCAGCGTACTCTACTTTTGTCGTAATGGTGCAATCTGAGATGATTTTTTCCAGTCCATCTCCTGATGTTATCCACCTACGTAAAGCGTTGTGCCTCTTGAACAACTGCCTTCCACCCTACCCTCCAGTATGGTCTTCAAAAAAACCTAACTGTCTAATCCTGATTTCGGTCATTAATTTTCTTCACCACCCCCTCCCCCCGACTTTTCCAATACCTCCACATTTGTTTTCTTCTCTTTCCAAGAAATGCGACCCAATCTTCTATATACCCACATTTCGAAGGCTTCAATACTCTTTTCCAACTTTGTTATTCATTGTCCATGTTTCTGCGCCATAAAGTAGTGACGAGTATACATAACACCTGACAATTCTCATTTTCAAATTCTGATTTATTTGTTTGGATGTCAGTATGTGTCGCATGTTGTCAAATACCATCTTGGCCATACCTATTCTCTTTCTGATTTCTTGTTCACAGCTGCCGTCTTCCATTATTATATGACCTAGATAGGAGAAACTCTGTACCTGTTCAAGTAGATTATCTTTTATTTGTATCTGCAAACATGGTTTCTTGTCACTTTTCCCAATTATCAAACTTTGTTTTCTTTATGGTTATGTCTAATCTAAACTCTTGACTTATTGTGTATATTGTTGTCACAAGCTCCTGTAATTCTCGCTCACTTTTTGCCATCAAAACTGTATCATTTGCATATCTTAAATTGTTCATTTCCACTCCTCCAATGACAATCCCTGGCATCCCCTTTATCTGTATAAATATTTGTTCTGTGTAGATATTAAAAAGACAAGGGGATAATACACATCCCTGTCTCACTCCTCTTTTTACATCTATACTTGGAGAGCATAACTTTCATTATTTTACTGTAGCAGTTTGCTCCTAGTACAGATTACGGAGCAGTCTTACGGTAACTACATACCGGTAGTGTAACTACTATGGGACAAACCTTGACTTAGTATACTGAAGTCTCTAACAACTTCATTCCCCGGGCAGTAGTATAACTACTATGGAACAAACCCTGACTTTACTTTACTTTTAAACCTTTTCTTCTTCTTCTTCTTCTTCTTCGATCAACTGATGCTATGCTTCTAGCCCGGTGAGGTTTACGATCAACTGATGCTGTGCTTCTAGTCCGGTGAGGTTCACGATCAACTGATACTAGGCTTCTAACCCGGTGAGGTTGACGAAGAAGGCTGCGTGTCATGTCTTCGCCGGTCCCCCACGGCTTTTCGAGCATGGTCGCTCCCCCAGGCCAGACTGCCTCTCTTTGGTCTGCATAGGTCAGGCAGTTCTGCAGAATATGTTCTGGTGTCTGCTTGGGTGCTCCACAATCGCACGTGGCAGTTTCTCTGAGACCCATTCTGTGGGTCCCCCTCCACATGTCCCCTTCCAAATCTGAAGATCTTTGTCTGCCCATCTCTGCCAAGTTTGTCTATGCTGTCATTTTCTGGCTTGTATTCTTTGTGTTGGTCTCTCCATTATGTCCTCGTGGATCGTTTGATGAGTGTCTTTGCTTCTTTATAGCTCCGTGGATGGGGAGTGTGTGTGTCAGTGCCCACATTGAGTAAGACTACTCATTTGTGCGCCCTGATAATGGTGTTAAGTGACAGGTTGTAGTAGCTTTCCTCACATCCCGAGGATGCTGATGAAGGCGGAATCATGGGAGAAGTTCTCTAATCAGTTGTTCTATGCGATTCACGCATAGTTAGCCAGGCTGCCATGAAGACAGCCCGTTTCCAGGGAGATCTACGTGGAAATGAGATGTGGGTCTTGTTCAGAATTATCGAATTTGCAGTAGGAGGGTTGTCAGTGGCCTTTGATTGTGTTATTTATAAGGAGAATGTGTGGCGAAGTGGTTGAGAGCTTGGTGTACAAACCCAACGGAAATCAATCAATCAATCAATCAATCAAAGCCCGTCGTTCCCCTCAGTACATAGACCATTGACAACACCCCCCCCCCCCCCCCCACCAGACTTACTCTGTCCTTGGGTGCTCTTTCCATCTCTCTCTCCAGCTGTAATCATTTAATCTTAGGGATCAATATGATGAGCAGCGCATGAGCTGCAGTAGTCAGCGACCCATAGCTGACTGCTAGAGTCAGGGCCAGCGAACCAAAGCTGCCAAGACCCTTCTACACCTCCACGCGGTGATCCTGGATAACAGGCTGCAGCAGGGTAGACTGGCTAAGGAGAAGGGATCTAAGAGGGAATCCTAACCCGGTACCCAAAACAATGCTTGCTGAAGTCGGATGTGTTGGACCGACAGGTGCAAATATCGCAGTCAATCTGTAAACTACGACACAACGCATCCCGTTCTTTAGACTACATTCTGCTACTTAAGCCCTATCAGGGTTTGATAGCGGGAGATTCAGAACGAACGAAGAAGAAGAAGAAGAAGAAGAAGAAGAAGAAGAAGAAGAAGAAGAAGAAGAAGAAGAAGAAGAAGAAGATTTAATCTTAGTTCCTTATCACATTCTCTTCTCCGTGTATTTTTGTGTCTACCCCCTCCCCCTCCCCCCTCCCTCTCTCTCTCTCTCTCTCGCTCCCCTTGAGGATGCCATGTGAGCCTATCTGGTTATATTGGTCAGTACATTCCGTAGTGCATGTCCTATCCAGCCCCATTTTCTTCGCTTAACTTGTTGTCCTAATTTATGTTGTTTCCCTTCCCACAAGTCTTCATTCCTCCCCATGTCCTGCCACTTTATGAACACACGTCTTCATTCCTCCCCATGTCCTGCCACTTTATGAACACACGTCTTCATTCCTCCCCATGTCCTGCCACTTTATGAACACACGTCTTCATTCCTCCCCATGTCCTGCCACTTTATGAACACAAGTCTTCATTCCTCCCCATGTCCTGTCACTTTATGAACACACGTCTTCATTCCTCCCCATGTCCTGCCACTTTATGAACACACGTCTTCATTCCTCCCCATGTCCTGCCACTTTATGAACACACGTCTTCATTCCTCCCTATGCCCTGCCACTTTATGAACACAAGTCTTCATTCCTCCCCATGCCCTGTCACTTTATGAACACAAGTCTTCATTCCTCCCCAT